>CM033476.1:108059014-108071400 GCA_019447015.1 Hymenochirus boettgeri | reverse complement strand
GAATCATCACCATGAACCGTCACCATGAATCATCACCATGAACCGTCACCACGAATCATCACCATGAACCGTCACCACGAAGCATCACCATGAACTAACACCATGAACCGTCTGTGTCATGTTTATGATTCTATTCCTTCCTCAGCCTTTGTACTTGACACCAAGTATGTAAAACTGGGATTTCATTTAATTCTGACCCCTTTACGCCGGTCGGAGCTGCCATTCCTAAACAGAGGTCCTTTGATTGTGGGACACGAGGCCCCTGTAATGTTGCATTTTCCTGGAGTGTTTACGCCTGGAATGTAAACAGAATTAGCCGGAGTTTATTTTATAGTGAACTGTCTATATGGGTCTGATCCCACCTGAGCAGATATCACAGGGATTTGTCTATGGGACGAAGTCCAGATTTCCAATTCACATTCCCTAGTTCTGTCCAAACTGATGTCAGCGCCGAATCCAATATCCGGGAATTTGGTGCTTTTTCATTCATTTACTATTCATGGCTATTGCTGTAGTTGGTTGACTAAATAATCTGCCATATACAGGGTTTGGTTCAAATTACCATGGGATCTACCAAAACACCAACTGTGCATGGAAATGATTTAATGTAATTCAGAATTCCTGCAAATCACAATCGGACTTCGTATGAGAAAGTCCGCCGGGACCTGTGATAGGAGAGAGACACAGATCCTGAAAACAAAGCTGGATGGGTTTCTACAAACAAGGAATGTTACAAGTTACTGGGATTGATACATAATAGTAGAGCTTGAGGAAAGTTTGTCTCACTGTGAGAACGGTAAAGGCATGCAGAACTGTACTATCCAGTTGACAGTATGTACTATGGCAGATTCATTGGATCACGATTTAATATACAAAGCTGGATGAGTTGTTCTTACGAAACAAGGAATTTATTAACAAGTTTACTGGTGATTTAGATACATCAAGTAGAGTTGGCTAAAGTGGTTGCACACGTATGTGAGAACGTTAAGCTGATGGATACTGTCAACTGTCTTATCCCGTGGCGTGCTTAGTGGTCAGGTCTCATTGGTCGTTTTAATAAGAAAGCTGGACTGAGTATTCAGTAGATATAGTCAGAACTCAGGAAGTGTTCCACAAGTTTACTGAGAATGTGACCTATATTCAAAGTAAGTTGGGAAGTCGGGTGATCTTGTCACTAGGTGAAAGAATCGGTAAACTCATGGAACTGTCTTCCAGTGGACGATGTTATGGCGAGGCCTTCATTGGTCATTTTATAAAAAGTCTGGGTGATACTAGGGAGTTTCAATAGCAAGACATGTCCCTATAGGATATGTTACACATTTACTCGGATTGATACTAAAGTAGAGTTGGGAAGCGGTGTCTTGTACACTTGATAGTAATCAGCTAAGAGCTTATGGCCGACTCCTCGTCTTTTGATTCCGTGGATCGTTGTTATGCAGGTTCAAATGCTCAGTTTTTTTTTTCATCTAAAAAAAAAGCTGCGATTGCGTATTATATCTACATATCCGCAGGAATCGTTACAAGGTTATTACGGTAGGGATTGATACTATAAAGTAGTCCAGTTGGAAAGTGGTATAGTGCTCACTGCTGTCGAGATTCATGTCAAAGCTAATAGAACTGTCTTGGAACGGCAATCACAGTGGCGACGTTTGTTAATTGGGCCAGGTTTCATTGTGCGTCAGTCTATATAATAAAAAGCTGGAATGAGTTTTCTACAAACAGGAATTGTTACCTGTTAGACTGGACTGATACATAAAGTAGAGTTGGGAAACGGGTTTTGTCACTGTTGAGATCAGTAATCATACAGCTATGGAACTGTACTGTAGCCAGTTAGATCGTGATGTATTAGGCGGGTCATATGGTACTACGTTGAATTTTAACTAAAAGAGCTGGATGAGTTTTTACACATAGGATGGTCTACACACAAAGGAGTTCAACTTTGGATTTGGATAACTAAAGTAGAGTTTGGGCACAAATGTGGTTATGTCAGCTTTGGAACGGTAAAGCTAAGTGGAAGGCCTGTCTTCCAGTGACGTTGTGTATGCGCAGGTTGCAGTTGGTGCATTTCTAATAATAAAAGCATGGGAAGGTGAGGTCTTCTATACACAACAAGGAACTTTACAAGTATCCTAGTATCTGATAGCATGAAAGTAGGTTGGGAAAGTAGGTTTGGGGGGGGCCAGCTGTGAGAAATCGGTAAAGCTAATGGAATCTGATCTTCCAGTGTACAGTTGTTTATGACCCTTGAAGCATGTATCATTGTGTCAGTTTAGTAATAAAAAAGCTGGATGGGTTTCCATACAGACAACGTAATGTTACAACGTTACCTGATTGATCATAAGCTGAGTTGTGGGAAATGGGTTTTGTCAGGTGAGCATACGTGTAAAGGCTGTTGTGGAACTTCTCTCTCCACTGAGACATTGTGGTTATGAGCAGGTTTGCACATTGGCCAGTTTAATAATACAAGCTGGATGAGTGTCTCTACAAGACGCGACAGGAATGTTTTTTGTTGTTTTAAATATCAAGTTACTGGGATTGATACATAAGTGAGTTTGGTGTGAAATGGCTTTGATACAAGCTGGATCGCGCTGAAGAACGGTCAAGCTATGGAACTGTCTTCAGTGGAACCCCGTTGTTTATGGCCTGGGTTCAACCCTTGCTCGACGAGTTTAATCTTAACACATGACCTGGAATGAGTTTTTCTACAAACAAGCGAACTGTTACAGGAGATTGACTGGTTGCGATACATATAATTGACCGGTTGGGAACCAGGTTTCAATTTCACAGTGAGAACGGTATATTTCTATGGCCAGATTCTTGGCCGGCAGGTGTGATACGGGGCTTATATCTGCAGGTCTGTCAGTTGGTCAGACGTATAGTAAATACAAAAGCTGGATGAGAGTTTTATCTCTGACAATATTTAAACAAGGAATGTGAGGCTAACAAGTTAGCTGAGTATTGAGCAATACATAACAGTGAGTAAATAGGATTAAAAGGGTGTTGTCATCTGATGGCCTGGAAATGCTATTGGAACTGTCGTCCCAGTAGGACGATATAAGGTATTGGCAGGTCATTTTCATATGGAGATCAGTTAATCAAAAAGCTGGACTGGTTTCTTCTACAAAACAAGGTCAATCTTGTACACAGTGTACATGAGGATTGAATCCATATAAGGAGAGTTGTATCCAGGGACAATTCTCTCCATTGCCGACATCATGGAGTCAGGAAGGAATTTTTTCCCCTCATAAATTGGTGTTTTTTTTTGCCTTCCTCTGGATCAACATTAGGCAGTAAATGAGGAAATATTTGCTAGATGGGTTGGACTGATGGCCGTATGTCTTTTATTCAACCTCAAACACTAATACTATCGCTACCTGTACTGTACTATATATACTATACTTATACTTACTATACTATGCTATACTGAACTATACTGTACTGTACTTACTATACTGTCTAACAGTTAAGGCAGGGAAATGAGGATAATTGCTAGATGGGATTTCGGACTGGATGGACGTGTCTTTATATTCAACCTCAGTACTAGGCTATACTATACGTACACTATACTATACTATACTTGTAGCTGCAAGTATAGGCATGTACTAGTAGACTGATACCTGTACTAGTACTGTCACTCAATGTCTTACTGTACCTATACTATACTATGTTACTATACTATACTGTACGTACTCAATACTGTACTATGACTGATACTTATAACATATGAGCGTTTACGTACTGACTTACTCAGACACTCGTACACTAGGGACGTACTATACTGGACTACTTACTATAGCTGTACTATATATACTATCAGCTAACGTAGCCATATATGTCTTGACTACTGCACACTACTAACGGTACAGTAACATGCTGCTATACTAGTATCTTCTGTACGTGGATACGATACTTACACTATAACTAGTTACTATACTATAGCTATCTACACAACTATCCTTGTTTACTATACTGATACTATAGTACTATACTTACTATACTGGTACTGACTTCTACTATAGAGCTGTACTAGATAGGGATACCTGATAGGTCTATCAACGTCTAACTATAACTGTATCTATACTTGTGTACTACTGCACTAGTATTCTGTACTATAACGTATCTAATATCATATCTATACTGTATGCTAGTCTGATATCTAGCTATATACTGGTACGCTAACTAACTGTACTATCAGCATACGTATACTATATCTGGTACTATATTCTGTCTATCATCATCATACTGCTACTAACCTGTCTAATACTATCCTATCGTACTTAACCACTATAACTGTGTATATATACGAGCCATACAATGATACGGTTCACTAGTACTGCTACATACACTATACTGTACTGATGGGAATGGCGCATATAAAGGCTGTCACTGTAAACTATGTACCTATACTATACGATATGTACTAAACTAACGTACTATTACTACTTCGTACTACTGTACTATACATACTATACTGCTACATACTGTACTACTATACTGTCACTATACTGTACTTACTTACATAGCTATACTGTTACTACAACTGTACTTACTGTGACTATACTATTACTACATACGTACTACCACATTAAGTTGTACTAATATGTACTGTACTGACTATACTTATACACTAACGACTATAGATGTACTGTACTATACTGTACTATAACTGTTCACGATACTGTCTGATACTGATAACTATACTTACGTGCTACTGCTATGATACTTTTACATACCTGGACTGACTAGTAATGTACTGATAGGCTTATTTACTGTACTTACTAGCTATACTTACGTACTATACTGTACACGAATATACGTAGCTATCTACTATACTGACTTACTGTACATTGTAATACTACTAAGACTGTACATGACTACTATGACTATAGTAGTCTACAACTGTTACTATACTATACTGTACTATAGTACATACGTATACTATATATGTAAGTACAACTGTAGCGTTCTTAGTGTAGTGTAATACTCAGTACTACTACGGTCTATAGTGACTACACTATACATGCTATCAACTAAACTGTACTATAACATTATACTAGTACTTACTATACCTGAGTAGTACACTATATCTGTACCATACTTACTTATACTACATACACTTGTAACTATACTGTACTATATTTCCTATAGCATACTTATTACTTGTCTATACTGTACTATACTATACTATCATTATACGTACAGTGTACTATACTATAATACTATACTGTATACTACTATACTGTACTGTACTTACTATACTGTACTATACGATACTATACTGTACTGTACTATACTATACTGTACTATACTATACTGTACTATACTATACTATACTGTACTATACTGTACTATACATACTATACCATCTAATACTGTAAACTATATACTGTCTATACTATACTATATGTACTGTACTATACTATAATGTACTATACTACTACTGTACTATACTATACTTACTGTACTATACTTACGTACTATACTATATTAAACTATACTGTCATTACGATAACTACTGTACTATACTATACTGTACTATACTATCCTATACTGTACTATACTGTACTAACTATACTATACTCATACCTATACTGACTATACTTACTATCATACTATACGACTGTACTATACATGTACTATACTGACTATAATACGTACTATATATATACGTATACTGTACTATACTATACTATACTGTACTATCTACTGTACATACTATATACGTACTTATTACTGATGTCTGTACTATACTATACTGTACTGTACTATACTATACTATACTATACTATACAATACTATACTGTAATTATTGTGCCAGAGGTTTGTGAACTACAACTCCCAGCATTCTGGACTCTATTGACTTTATGTAAAAAGTTTTAGATTAAATAAAGATTCCTGTAGAGTAAAGGTGCATTTCCACCAATCCTCACTAGATGGCAGTGAACACACAATCATTATTGGAGAGACCAGTTACTTACTGCCCAAGACCCCCTTTCTCGCCCCCCAGGTACAGCAATGCATTTCCTACCAGGCACTTTCAATAGCCCCCATTTACATCTGTTTTCTTTAATTCCTAATTAAGTCCCCCTGATCCAATTACAGACCCAGGTTTTTCCTGAGTCAGGCCCTGGCTGGTATAACACTGTTTATATACGAATTTATAAGAGCTCAGTGTCCACGCGGAATTAACCATTTTGTTTACCAGAACCCTTATTACCGCTTGTACCTCCATTACAGAACCAGAGGAAGCAACTTATTAGGGGTCCTTAGCGTTTAATTCAACGTAGGGGGTAGATGTCATTATCCGCCGCAGAAGAAAAACGCGACCGTAAAAAGAAAGATTAAACGGTAAAGTTCCCAAATTAAGGCCAAGCGCACACGAGCAGATATTCTGTCTGTTGGTCAGTTGGCCAGGAATATCGTTGGTAGTTTTTTCCGTTGTCTCCTACGGACCGGACGCCACTGGAGGTCGAGGCAAATTTCGAAAGTCAGTGAGAAATTGTGCCGTGCGTAGCTAGTAGAGATGTCCGAACTTCGCAAAATCTGGTCCGCTCGAGAAAATTCTAAAATTTGCGGACCCATTAAAATGGAAAAAATCCACGAAAATACGAGAAATCCCCGCAATTTCGAAAAATTTCGAAAAAACGTATTTTCATGCATTTTCGTAAATACGCGAAATCCTCGTAATTTCGAAAATTTTCGAAAATGCGGTTCGGAAAGTTCAGAAGGCGGAAAACCGGAAAATCTGCGATATCCGTCTAATTTGAGGTTAGAGGGAACATTGCTCCAAGCCCAAATAAATGTTAAAGGGCATGTTCAAAAAACGTTAAAAAACCAATACCGGTCACGTCCGTTACCTGCCCCCAACCCCAAGTTATATATTTAGCAGTTATTACTACCTAGATATTTAAAGGGCACGTTCAGTCAAAATTTACTTATCTATGAATGATCTCCAACCCCTCCCCCCAAACCCCAGTTTCACATTATCAATAATTCCAAATATTACGCGACCCAGTTCCTCGCTGCCTATGCCCCGCCCCTGCGCCTGTTTCGAGTTTATTTTCAAGCTAAAACAGGAGCTGAGAGCTTCTCACGTGACAGACGCTCTTCTTCCTGGTGCCAACCTCTGGCACGCGAGGGACAGGTAAGGAACTTCAGGGGCATATTTGGATATTATTAAATACGTGAAAGTGGTTTGGGGGTGAAACATTTCTAGCTGGTTATTTTTTGACTGGATAATTATTATCCAGAGGGCTCCTCCCTCTAATCTGTCAATCAAAGCTGTGACTGCTGACATCACAGCCAATGATTGACTGCTGTTTCACCTGCTGTTTCTACTGCACACGCTCAAGCTTATAAAAAGCTCAATGAGCAGAGGGAGGAGGCAGAACTTATCATTAAATCTCTGGTTACAAACAAATGTAATAAACTGGTAGAAATAGCCGTTAGGGTTGCGGGCAGATAACTGACAAGGTGGACATGGCCCTTTAATAAAGGAGAAATTATCTCAGCAATAGAAACTCACATGATCTCTCCAGCCTTAATTCCACATGGCAGTCCCACATCCTGCAATGTTTGGGAATTTCAGAATCCACTGTAAATAGAACGTTCCATATCCACGTGTTTAATGTCGATATGTTTATAGCGTGTATCATACACAGCTGTCCGCTCTGTTAGAACTTGTTTAGGTAAAGAGAGAGGAAATGGGAGAGACCCCCTATCAATCCTCCCTCCAATTAGAGTCCCATTCCCTGTAAGGGGGGTAATTAGTGGGTGAGCTGGTGACAGTCCATCTTGGTCCCTTTTTATAAACACTTTAGGTTATTGCTGCCTTGAAAGCTTTTAGACAATAGGCAGTCAGATGTCACCTTAAAGGGGAAGTCAGGGCTATTTAGGAGAGAGCCATTCAGTAAACAGATTTTGCAGGATCTTATATAGGTGTGTAAGTAGGAGCTGCCATAATGCTTACATGATGCTGATATTGTTGTACCTGGTACTCTCAGGATTTCCTCTGATCAGTTCAGATATTTTGCTGCCCCACCTTGATTAAAGGCAAAGTCAATCCACCAATGGATGGAAATGAAGATCAAAATTGTAAAGGAATTTCAATTGAATGTTTTCTGGGGCGTCATTGTTTATTTTAATGGTTAAATCTTGTGATTTGTCTGGATATTGTCAGGGGAGCAGCATTGGTCTATCAGTATTTATCCTTTTATAGGGTCCCCCATGTAACCAGCCATAGTACCACCTATAGTGCCAGTCATAGTACCACCTATAGTGCCAGTCATAGTACCACCTATAGTGCCAGTCATAGTACCACCTATAGTGCCAGTCATAGTACCACCTATACTGCCAGTCATAGTACCACCTATAGTGACAGTCATAGTAGCACCTATAGTGCCAGCCATAGTACCACCTATAGTGCCAGCCATAGTAGCCACTATAGTACCAGCTACAGTACCAGCCATTGTACCAGCCATAGTACCACACACAGTACCAGCCATAGTTCCAGCCATGGTACCAGCCACGGTAACATACACAGTACAGCTACAGTACCAGGCCATAGTACCACACCATACCACCATAGTACCATGCCATGGTACCAGCCACGGTAACAGACACAGTACCAGCTACAGTACCAGCCATAGTAACCACACACAGTACCACCATAGTAACCAGCCATGGTACAAGCCACGGTAACAGACACGAGTACCAGCTACAGTACCTCAGCCATAGTACCAGACACATTACCAGACACGTAGCAGCCATAGTACCCAGCCATATACCGTACATAGTACCAGACACAGTACCAGCCATAGTACCAACACAGTAACAGCTACAGTACACCATCGTACCAGACATAGTACCCAAACACAGTACCAGCTACATCCACCATAGTACCACACGTACCAGACATAGTACAACATAGTAACCAGACTAGTATACCAGACATAGTACCATAGTACCAGACACAGTACCAGCCATAGTACCAGACATAGTACCAGACATAGTGCAAGACATAGTACCAGCCATAGTACCAGTAGCACAAGTACCAGACATAGTACCAGACACAGTACCACAACATAGTACCAGACAGTACCAGGCACAGTACCAGCCATAGTACCAGCCATAGTACCAACATAGTACCCACTGTCAGTACCAGGCACAGTACCAGCCATAGTACCAGCCATAGTACAGCCATAGTACCAGTCAGTACCAGACATAGCACCAGACACAGTACCAGACACAGTATCGGCACAGTACCAGACATAGTAACAGACAGTACCAGGCACAGTACCAGACATAGTACCAGACAGTACCAGGCACAGTACCAGGCACAGTACCAGCCATAGTACCAGCCATAGTACCAGCCATAGTACCAGACTATACCAGCACATACCAGACATAGTACCAGACATAGTACCAGACATAGTACCAGACATAGTACCAGACATAGTACCAGACACGGTACCAGCTACGGTACCAGACACAGTACCAGCCATAGTACCAGCCATAGTACCAGCCATAGTACCAGCCATAGTACCAGCCATAGTACCAGCCATGGTGGGCTCCATTCTCGGTCCTTCCTTTATGTTTCTTTTCTATGGAGTAAATCCAGTAAACATTCTGTGAATCCGGTTTGGCACGTTAATGCACCGTTAGAAGGGGTAGGTGGATTAATGACAGCGATGAAGTGGTTATGCACCGTTAGAATGGGGTAGGTGGATTAACGACAGTGATGAAGTGGTTAATGCACCGTTAGAGGGGTAGAGGACTAAGGACAGTGATGAAGTGGTTAATGCACCGTTAGATGGGGTAAGAGGACTAAGGACAGCGATGAAGTGGTTAATGCACCGTTGATGGGGCAAGAGGACTAAGGACAGTGATGAAGTGGTTAATGCACCGTTAGATGGGGTAAGAGGACTAAGGACAGTGATAAGTGGTTAATGCACCGTTGATGGGGTAGAGGACTAAGGACAGTGATGAAGTGGTTAATGCACTTTAGATGGGTAAGAGGACTAAGGACAGTGATGAAGTGGTTAATGCACCGTTAGATGGGGTAAGAGGACTAAGGACAGCGATGAAGTGGTTAATGCACCGTTAGATGGGTAAGAGGACTAAGGACAGCGATGAAGTGGTTAATGCACCGTTAGATGGGGTAGGAGGACTAAGACAGCGATGAAGTGGGTTAATGCACCGTTAGATGGGGTAAGAGACTAACGACAGCGATGAAGTGGTTAATGCACCGTTAGATGGGTAAGGGACTAACGACAGCGATGAAGTGGTTAATGCAACCGTTAGATGGGGTAAGAGGACTAACGACAGCGATGAAGTGGTTAATGCTCCCGTTAGATGGGGTAAAGAGGACTAAGAGACCGTGATGAAGTTTTAATGCACCGTTAGATGGTAGGAGGACTAACGACAGCGATGAAGTGGTTAATGCACCGTTAGATGGGGTAGGAGGACTAACGACAGCGATGAAGGGGTTAATGCACCGTTAGATAGGGTAGGAGGAGTAACGACAGCAATGAAGTGGTTAATGCACCGTTAGATGGGGTAGGAGGACTAACGACAGCAATGAAGTGGTTAATGCACCGTTAGATGGGGTAGGAGGAGTAACGACAGCAATGAAGTGGTTAATGCACCGTTAGATGGGGTAGAGGACTAACGACAGCGATGAAGGGTTAATGCACCGTTAGATGGGTGGAGGATAACACGCATGAAGTGGTTAATGCACGTTAGATGGTTAGGAAGACTAACGACAGCGATGAGTGTTAATGCACTGTTAGATGGGGTAGGAGGACTAGGACAGCAATGAAAGGGTTAATGCACAGTTATATGGGGTAGAGGACTACGACAGCGATGAGTGGTTAATGCACCGTTAGATGGGGTAGGAGGACTAACGACGCAATGAAGGTTAATGCACCGTTAGATGGGGTAGGAGACTAAGGACGCGATGAGGGTTAATGCACCGTTAGATGGGGTAGGAGGACTAACGACAGCGTTGAAGGGTTAATGCACCGTTAGATGGGGTAGGAGGACTAACGACAGCGTTGAAGTGGTTTAATGCACCGTTAGTGGGGTAGAGACTAACGACAGCATGAAGTGGTTAATGCACCGTTAGATGGGGTAAGAGGACTAAGGACAGCGTTGAATGGTTTAATGCACCGTTAGATGGGGTAGGAGACTAACGACCGCAATGAAGTGGTTAATGCACTGTTAGATGGGGTAGGAGGACTAACGACAGCGTTGAAGTGTTAATGCACCGTTAGATGGGGTAGGAGGACTAACGACAGCAATGAGGTGGTTAATGCACTCGTTGATGGGGTAGGAGGACTAACGACAGCGTTGAAGTGGTTATGATGCAACCGTTAGATGGGGTGGAGACTAACGACAGCGATGAAGTTTGTTAATGCACCGTTAGATGGGGTAGGAGGACTAACGACAGCGTTGAAGTGGTTAATGCACCGTTAGATGGGGTAGGAGGACTAACGACAGCGTTGAAGTGGTTAATGCACCGTTAGATGGGGTAGGAGGACTAACGACACGTTGAAGTGGTTAATGCACCGTTAGATGGGGTAGGAGGACTAACACAGCGATGAAGTGGTTAATGCACCGTTAGATGGGTAGGAGGACTACGACAGCGATGAAGTGGTTAATGCACCGTTAGATGGGGTAAGAGGACTAACGACAGCGATGAAGGGGTTAATGCACCGTTAGATGGGGTAAGAGGACTAACGACAGCGATGAAGTGGTTAATGCACCGTTAGATGGGGTAGGAGGACTAACGACAGCGATGAAGTGGTTAATGCACCGTTAGATGGGGTAGGAGGACTAACGACAGCGATGAGCGATTTGGTAGGTAGTCCTGAGGTACAGGGTTAACCCTTCTAATTCAATTAAAGGGGACATAAAGACAGAAGGTATAAAGCCACATGCTATACATGGGCCATACACAGACAACAAGTAGATTCTCCTTTAATTCCTGTTTCAAGGACAAATAATCTGAACATAAAATGGACCAGTTTATGACAATTTGTAGATATTGGAGCAATTAACCCCTCGGTGTCTGTCACTATTGGATCTTAACCGAGAATATTTGTACATAGGATTTTGTATCCAGACACCACACTGCCACCTGTCTGTCCATACACAGAGAGATGGGATTGTATCAGGATATCACCACATTGCCTATAACCTGCCTCCTGTCTGTCCATACACAGAGAGATGGGATTGTATCAGGATATCACCACATTGCCTATAACCTGCCCCCTGTCTGTCCATACACAGAGAGATGGGATTGTATCAGGATATCACCACATTGCCTATAACCTGCCTCCTGTATGTCCATACACAGAGAGATGGGATTGTATCAGGATATCACC
>CM033476.1:107881059-108058831 GCA_019447015.1 Hymenochirus boettgeri | reverse complement strand
AGAGATGGGATTGTATCAGGATATCACCACATTGCCTATAACCTGCCCCCTGTCTGTCCATACACAGAGAGATGGGATTGTATCAGGATATCACCACATTGCCTATAACCTGCCCCCTGTCTGTCCATACACAGAGAGATGGGATTGTATCAGTTGTATCAGGATATCACCACATTGCCTATAACCTTCCCCCTGTCTGTCCATACACAGAGAGATGGGATTGTATCAGGATATCACCACATTGCCTATAACCTGCCTCCTGTCTGAATTAAATGATATAAAAGGTGCGAACAAGAAAACTGTGATAGGAGGAACCTGGCACAAAAACTTCAGAATGCGTGACACAAAGTGCAATTTATAATTAAAAACAAGGTAAATAAAAATAAAAGTGCTCTGTAATTGAAACAGCCATTAACTTTTTTTTTAAGGGAAACCCCCTCAAACGTTGGAGATACCCAACACAAACTAATATCATTTGCAGCATTGTAGTGGGTAGTGAGGCTTTCATATAAAATCTTAGGTTTTGGGAGAAGATTTCTGTGAAAAAAAATGAAAATAAAAAGTATGATGAATGAAAAGCTAGAAGCATACCATCCAAGAGAAATGTGTGAGGGTGAGAAGGTGTTAAGGAATGAAGGCCATTTATGTGGAAAATAGAAGAAGAAGCAGAAACCAAGCACTAAATGAAGGGTGGGGGGGTTCGACACCATCTGATGCCATGTTCAATGCTGATTTTAACACCTTACTCTGGGGCGTTCTATGAAAAAACCTCTTAGCCACTATATCTAATCACACCCTTAAACACCTGGGCGTTTATTGTGATGTGTGTGATATGCTAATTGGGATTTTCCAGTGGGTACATAATTGCCACAATTCTGTAAAAGTCATTCTGATTGAGAACTCCAGTCGGATGACTAGCGAAACGTCTTCATAAAGAAACCTAAAACTTCAAAGTCCAGTTGATCTAATTAAATTATCAACAGATATACCATGACCTGGATGAATGAATATTACAGATATACCATGACTGGATGGATGAATATTACAGATATACTGACCATGGAGATCGACGGTGGAGGGAATGAATATTACAGAATATACCTGACCTGGATGGAATGAATATTACGAATACCGTGACCTGGAGGATATGATATACAGAATATACCAATGATACCTGACCTGGATGAATGAATTTACAGATATACCGTGACCTGATGGATGATGAATATTACAGATATACCGATGACCTGGATGGATGAATATTCAGATATACCGTGACCTGGATGAATGATATTTACAGATATACCATGACCTGGATGGAATATTACAGATATACCGTGACCTGGATGAATGATATTACAGATATACCGTGACCTGGATGGATGAATATTACAGATATACCGTGACCTGGATGGATGAATATTCAGATATACCTGACCTGGATGATGAATATTACAGATATACCATGACCTGGATGAATGAATATTACAGATATACCGTGACCTGGATGAATGAATATTACAGATATCACATGACCTGGATGGATAAATATTACAGATATACCATGACCTGGATGAATGAATTACAACAGATATACCATGACCTGGATGAATGAGAACCTTCACAAGCTTATTGTTAAAAATTGTGCCAATTTTGTCCCAACCAATCAGATGTATTTAAGATTTGAAAGCTAACATCTGATTGGACAAAATTAGCACCATTTTTAATGATAAGAAATTTTGTTGAATCTCCCTGCTAATGTAAATGTCCCACATGAAAACCCCAATCTACACACCTTTAGCTATATAATGGTGCCTGGATGAATGAATATTACAGATATACCGTGACCTGGATGGATGAATATTACAGATATACCATGACCTGGATGAATGAATATTACAGATATACCGTGACCTGGATGGATGAATATTACAGATATACCGTGACCTGGATGGATGAATATTACAGAGGAATTTCATCCATCCAGGTCACGGTATATCTGTAATATTCATCCATCCAGGTCACGGTATATCTGTAATATTCCCATCCGTCACGGTATATCTGTAATATTCATACCATCCGGTCAGGTTATATCTGTAATATTCATCCTCCAGGTCACGGTATATCTGTAATATTCACCATCCCGTCATGGTATATCTGTAATATTCATCCATCCGGTACGGTATATTCTGTAACATTCATCCATCCAGGTCAGGTATATCTGTAATATTCTCCATCCAGGTCAGGTATATCTGTAATATTCATCCATCCAGGTCACGTATATCTGTAATATCTTCATCCAGGTCATGTATATCTGTTAATATCATACCAGTCCAGGTCACGGTATATCTGTAATATTCATCCATCCAGGTCCGTATATCTGTAATATTCATCCATCCATTCACTATATCTGTAATATTCATCCTCCAGGTCACTGTATATCTGTAATATTCATCCATCCAGGTCACGGTATATCTGTAATATCATCCATCCAGTTCACATGTATATCTGTAATATTCATCCATCCAGGTCATGGTATATCTGTAATATTCATCAATCCAGGTCACGGTATATCTGTAATATTCATCCATCCAGTCACGGTATATCTGTAATATTCATCAATCCGGTCGGTATAATCTGATATTCATTCATCCCAGGTCACGTAATATCTGAATATTCTTCATCCATCCAGGTCACGGTATATCTGTAATATTCATCCTCCAGGTCACGGTATACGGTAATATTCATCCATCCAGGTCACGGTATCACTGTAATATCACCCATCCAGGTCACGGTATATCTGTATATTCATCCATCCAGGTCACGGTATCTGTAATATTCATCCATCCAGGTCACGGTATATCTGTAATATTCATCCATCCCGGTCACGGTAAATCGTATATATTCATCCTCCATCACGGTATAAATCTGTAATATTCATCCATCCAGGCCACGGTAAATCTTGTAATATTCATCCATCCAGGTCACGGTATATCTGAATATTCATCCATCCAGTCACGGTATAATCTGTAATATTCCATCCATCCAGGTCACGGTATATCTGTAATATTCATCCATCCAGGTCACGGTATATCTGTAATATTCATCCATCCAGGTCCAGGTATATCTGTAATATTCATCATCCAGGTCACGGTATATCTGTAATATTCATCCACTCCAGGTCAGGTATATCTGAATATTCATCTCCTCCGGTCACGGTATATCTGTATATTCATCCATCCAGGTCACGGTTATCTGTAATATTCATCCATCCATGTCACGGTATATCTGTAATATTCATCCATCCAGGTCACTGGTATATCATATAATATTCACCATCGGTCACGGTATATCTGTAATATTCATCCCATCCGTGTCACGGTATATCTGTAATATTCATCCATCCAGGTCACGGTATATCTGTAATATTCAACTCCTGTATCTTATATTCACCCTCCGGTCAGGTATATCTGTAATATTCATCCATCCAGGTCATGATATCTGTATATCATCCATCCAGGTCAGGTATATCTGTAAATTCATTCATCATCCATGGTCAGGTATACTGTAATATTCATCCATCCAGGTCAGGTATTCTGCTAATATTCATTCATCCATGTC
The DNA here is from genome assembly GCA_019447015.1 of Hymenochirus boettgeri. NCBI lineage: Eukaryota > Metazoa > Chordata > Amphibia > Anura > Pipidae > Hymenochirus > Hymenochirus boettgeri. Next base: position 108,055,210 of record CM033476.1, on the reverse strand, counting down.
ACTTAATATCGTAATATTCATATCCATCACGGTATATCTGTAATATTCATCCATCCAGGTCACGTAATCTGTATTATTCATCCATGGTCACGGTATACTGTAATATTCATCCATCCAGGTCATGGTATATCTGTAATATTCATCCATCCAGTTCAGGTATATCTGTAATATTCATCCATCCGGTCACGGTATATCTGTAATATTCATCATCCAGTCACGTATATCTGTAATATTCACATCCGGTCAGTATATCTGTAATATTCATATCTCAGGTCACGTATATCTGTAATATTCATCCATCCAGGTCACGGTATATCTGTAATATTCATCCATCCAGGTCATGGTATATCTGTTTATTCAATTAGATCACTGGAACTTGAAATGTAGTTCTTGAACGTTTCGCTAGTCATACTATCAATGTTTAAGATACATTTCAGTCATGTTCGATCTATATCTGTAATATTCATCCACAGGATATATATCTGATATTTATCCATCCAAGGTCACGGTATATCTGTAATATTCATCATCCAGGTCACGGTATATCTGTAATATTCATCATCCAGGTCACTATATCTGTAATATCATTCATCAGTCAGGTATTCTGTATATCATCATCCAGGTCACGGTATTCTGTAATATTCATCCATCCAGGTCACGGTATATCTGTAATATTCATCCTCCAGGCACGGTATATCTGTAATTCATCCATCCAGGTCACGTATATCTGTAATATCATCATCCAGGTCACGGTTATATCTATATATATTCATCCACCAGGTCATGGTATATCTGTAATATTCATCCATCCAAGTCACGGTAATCTGTAATATTCATTCATCCAGGTCACGGTATATCGTAATATTCATCCTCCAGGTCACGTATATCTATATTCATCCATCCAGGTCACGGTATATCTGTAATATTCATCCATCCGGTCACTGGTATATCTGTAATATTCATCCATCCAGGTCAAGGTATATCTTGAATATTATCCATCCGGTCACGGTATATCTGTAATTCATCCACAGGTCACGTATATCTTAATTCATCCAGCCAGGTCACTTATCTGTAATATTCATCCATCCAGGTCACGGTATATCTGTAATATTCTCCTCCCAGGTCACGGTATATCTGTAATATTCATCCATCCAGGTCACGGTATATCTTAATTTCATTATCAGGTCAAGTATTCTTATCTTCAGCATCCATCACGGTATATCTGTAATATTCATCATCCAGGTCATGGTATATCTGTAATATTCATTCATCCAGTCACGGATATCTGTAATATTCTCTCATCCAGGTCATGGTATATCTGTTATTATTCATCCTCCAGGTCACGGTATATCTGTAATCTTATCCATCCAGGTCACGGTATATCTGTAATATTCATCCATCCAGGTCATCGGTATATCTGTAATATTCATCATCCAGGTCTACGATATATCTGTAATATTCATCATCCAGGTCACGGTATATCTGTAATATTCATTCATCCAGGTCACGGTATATCTGTAATATTCATCCATCCAGGTCAGGTATATCTGTAATATTCATCCATCCAGGTCAGTATACTTAATTTCATCCATCCAGGTCAGTATATCTGTAATATCATCATCCAGGTCACGTATATCTGTAATATTCATTCATCCAGGTCAGTATATCTGTAATATTCATCCATCCAGGTCACGATATCTGTAATATTCATTCATCCAGGTCACGGTATATCTAATATTCATTCATCCAGGTCATGGTATATCTGTAATATTCATCCATCCAGGTCATGGTATATCTGTAATATTCATTCATCCAGGTCATGGTATATCTGTAATATCATTCATCCAGGTCATGGTATATCTGTATGATTATAGATCAACTGGACTTGAAGTTTATTCTTGAAGACGTTTGCTAGTCATCCGACTGGTCTTCTCAATTCAGTGAATCTTGCGTCATCTGTATCCTTGGCATATTGTATGGAAAAAAGCGGAAAATGTTCAGCTACTGGATTTTCACTTCCTTTCATGTTAATTCTGTTGAAGGTTGAAGAACTTCTATTTGCTACGTGTTCGGGTTTCAGAATCATTTTGCCTGCTCAGAAATCTATTGGAAACCATCTGCCTGTTGTATGCTAGATGAATACAATGCCTTACAGATCTTCCCATACCTATTAGATGTATCTGCAACGCCAGGTTAGCAACGAAGGGCCATAGCATGGATAGCATTACATATCATTATAATAACCTTATTTACAGGCACTGGACATTGCAGTATTATTCATCTTCTAAAAACCCCACAAAGCGTTAATACAATTTAAATCCAGCTTTAATACACAATATATAGATTCCAGACTGGTTATTCTCCCTTATTGGATGTAATTGGTCTCCATCCTCCGTAAAGTACCCAGTTGGACACTTAATTTTTATTACAATAATAAACGCTCTTTATAATGAGCTTTATAGGTGGAATACTCCCAGCAATTCTTCTGTTTACTTTCTGTAAATCAGACGAAGATAACTGACTGACAGACGAGAATCACAATGAATAAAAATGGGGGGACAGAGTAAAATATTCCTGGATTCTTCTAGTACGCAAAAGGGGGGTGTAATATAATATATATTATATAGCACTATGAAGCGTTCTCATTAGACGAAATATCACACCTAATTTGCGTGTCCAGTACGTCACTCCTCTGATAGAATGTTTTTCTTAAGTAAATATGGACAACACTTCAGCCCAGGTAGTCTAAAAGGAATAGTCACTGAACATGATATCACAATACGTCCATCTAGTCCAACCTTTATACCCTAGACCCATAAGTATGTATACCAGTACATAGTAACATAGTATTGGAGGTGTCTAAAGACATACGCCATCTAGTCCACCTTTATACCCTAACCCATAAGTCTGTATAACATTTCATAGTAACATAGTAATTTGGAGGTTTGTATAAAGACGATACGTCCATCTAGTCCAAACCTTTAAACCCTACATAATGTCGTATAACAGTTACATAGTAACATAGTCTTGGAGGTTGTATAAAGACTAAGTCCACCTGTCCAACTTTATTCCCTACCCATAATGTCCTGCGATAACAGTTTTACACGTACATTTATTGGAGGTTGTATAGAAGACATACGCCATCTAGTACAAACCTTTATACCCTACCCATAATAGCTGTAGATACATTACATATTAACATAGTATTGGAGGTGTATAAGACATACGTCTCAAGCGCAAAACCTTTACCCTACCATATGTCTGTATAACAGTTACATATTCACATAGTATTGGAGGTTGTATAAAGACATACGTCCATCTAGAGTCCATAACTATTATACCCTACCTACCATAATTCTTATAACAGTTACAGATATTAAACATAGTATTGGAGGTTGTATAAGACCTACGTCCGTCTATTCAACCTTTATACCTAACCCATTATGTCTGTATAACGTTACTAGTAACATAGTATGTGAGGTTGTATAAAGACATACGTCCATCAGTCCCAGCCTTATACCTACCCTAATGTCTGTATCAGCATTACTAGTAACAATAGTACTTGGAGCTTGGTATAAAGACTACGTCCACTAGTCCAACCTTTATACCCTACCCATAATGTCTGTTATACCAGTTAACATAGTAACATATATTGTGGTTGTATAAAGACATCGTCCATCCGTCCAACCTTTATCCCACCCATAATGTCTGTATAACAGTTACATAGTAACATATATGGAGGTTGTTATAAAGACATACGTCCATCTATTCCAACCTTTATACCCTAACCATATGTCGCATAAACAGTTACACAGTAACATAGTTATTGGAGTTATATAAGAAATACGTCCATCAGTCCCCCCTTTATACCCTACCCATAATGTCTGTATACAGTTAACATAGTACATTAGTATTTGAGGATGTATAAAGAATTACGTTCCATCTAGCCAACCTTTAATACCCTACCCACATATGTCTGTATCCAGTTCCCTAGTAACATAATGCGGAGGTTATATAGAGCATACTCCTCAGTCCCAACAATTTATACCCTACCCTAATTGTCTGTATACATTTTTTACATAGAACATGTATTGGAGGTTTGTATAAAGACATACGTCCATCTAGTCCAACCTTTATAACCCTACCCCTGATGTCTGTATAACAGTTTTTTACATCGTAACAGTATTGGATGTTTTATAAGACATAGTCCATCTACGTCCAACCTTTTATAACCCTACCCTAATGGTCTGAATAACAGTTCATAGGAACATAGTATTGGAGCTTTTGTATAAAGAAATACGTCCCTCTAATCCAACCTTTATACCCTACCCATAATGTCTTGTATACATTTACATAGTACATAGTATTGGAGGTTGTATAAAGACATACGTCCATCAGGTCCAACCTTTATTAAAAACGGGGGATTCTGTACAGGGATCTGGGGGCCCTTCCAGGTAGGGATTCTGTACAGGGATCTGGGGGCCCTTCCAGGTAGGGGATTCTGTACAGGGATCTGGGGGCCCTTCCAGGTAGGGATTCTGTGCAGGGATCTGGGGGGGTCTGTCTCCATCTTATGGGGTTGGCTCTGCTGTGAGTAGGGCAGGTGTAGGTTTGCCCTTTAGAAGATATAAAATAGGTGACTCCCATTTGAGGAAATTCAAGGTAAACACAAGGGAGGGGCCTTTGCAGGTAAATAAAGGTGATTGGAACATGGAATACAAGAGACTGGACCGCCACACACCTGGCTCCCTCCAACACCCAAACTACCAGGTAAGCAGGATTATTACTATTGTTAGTAAGACTATGGAATGTAAAGGGAAGTAAACATTCTACTAAAGAATAGAAATATAGACCGATTAACCCTTTATTAACACTATATAGACCGATTAACCCTTTATTAACACTATATGGACCGATTAACCCTTTATTAACACTATATGGACCGATTAACCCTTTATTAACTGCCAGTTTGCTCCTGCTTCCAGTTCAGCCTTGGTCTCCATATCTGCCAGTTTACTCCTGCTACCAGTATATCCTTTTCTCCATTCCTGCTGTCTGATTATCCCCTGCCAGTCTTGATTTATTCTCTCTTCCTGCTGCCTTTTCCTCATTGTGGGACTCTCCTCTGGACCTGTGACCTGGTGCCTGATAGCTCACCATCGGAGGCTATGGGGAAGACTGGCAGATACTTAGATTCCGTGTCCAGTTAGATACCCATAGGAGTCCTTTACAGAAGAATAATAACAACTACAGTTTATGTATCAATACCAGTAATTCTCAATATTTTTCAGTTTTAGAAACTTATCCAGCCCACTTTTAAAGCTATTCAATGGACTTTCCATTACCACATCTGCTGTAAGACAGTTCCACAGTGTCACCATTTTCACTGTAAAGAAACCTTTCCTAACCTGAAGATGAAACTTCTTAAAGTATGTCCAAAAGTCCTCTGATTTGACCTATTAGTAAACAATGCACCAGATAGTTTACAGAACCCTGAGGCAATCCAATACACCTTTAGCCCACAATGATGAAGCTTCATCTGCCTCTACTCTCTGTATGCAATCCAACAACCAATTCTCTATCCATGTACAACTTTTTTCTAGGCCAACAGACCTCAATTTTTACACAAGTTGCATGTGTGGCACAGTATCAGAAGCTTTAGCATCATCATAAAATCGACAACCCGGCGATCATATCAAAATATGCCAATATCATACAATTGGGGATTGTTGCATGTATGGACCCCTATAGTGAAAGGAAAACTATAGATCTAATCTAATGATTGATTGTATGAGGATCGTAGGTCAGTCATACCTTTCCCCTCATATCAGACCCATTGCATCAGCTACAATGCAAATTGTATTCAGAAAAAGCCATATACCTTGTTGTTATATGCATATTGAAACACATTCCAGGGTATCTATTTAAGATCCATGTGGCTTTATTCAGAGGTAAAAAATAAATGGAAGGAAGAAAAGCCATGAACAATCTCAGAGGTAACTGAACAATTCTTTAGAAACTGCCATGGAAATGGAAGGGTAGGTTAGGTTCTGAAGCTGCGTCAGTTGTTGTGTGTACCTGTGTCTGTGTGGTGTTAGGGGGTATGTTTTTGCATTTTAGACCATAAAATTAACTTTATTGATGATTTTTGTATGAAGAATACAAAAATATGAAGAAGTCTTTGTATTTTGTAAGTAGTGTAGCACCTATACTTCTCGTCAAACTCAAAAGTGACAGGTGCCCCACCCACTCTCCTCCCATTCTCCTCCCACTCTCCTCCCATTCCCCGCCCCTCTTCCTGTCCCTTCTGAGGTCAAAACACGCCCTCTTTTTGCCCTCACTATAACAACATCCTGTTTCCTGTTTTCTTGCCCACAGTATGACAACATCCTTTTCTTGCCCATAGTATGACAACATCCTGTTTCCCTTGCCATTCTGAAGCCAAAACACACCCACTTTTCACCCCAGATTGCCATTTTTCTGTCGAACTACTCAAGTTATTAACTCCGTTCCTTTTACACCCTAAGCCGGGTTATCTTATAATTAATATTAATAACTATATAACAGTTCCTAAACATGTATTATTTCTGTAACTAGACATCATTTACAACAACAATATATGTTTTACAGCTTGTAATCGAACATACCTGTAATATACAAACAACAAGATGCCAACTTTCTCCATCACAGTCCTTTCGTGTTTGCAATAAGCTGCCCCACCAGAAACATTTTCTCCATTACAGTCCTTTCGTGTTTGTAATAAGCTGCCCCAACAGAAACAAATCACTAAACCAAACAGTCCTCTCGTGTTTGTAATAAGCGGTCCCACCAGAAACACTTCACTATGCCAAACAGTCCTCTCGTGTTTGTAATAAGCTGTCCCACCAGAAACACTTCACTATGCCAAACAGTCCTCTCATGTTTGTATTAAGCTGTCCCACCAGAAACACTTCACTATGCCAAACAGTCCTTTCATGTTTGTAATAAGCTGTCCTATCAGAATATTTTTCCACATTCTCAAAAGACATTCCTTTAGCAATGTCCCTGGGGTAAAGGTGTCACAAGATGTGTTTTAATAGCCCGGCATTCATCGGTCAAGTCTTTATTGTCTTAGGACAAAGTCTTAATAAGTTCTTATCCAGTCTTTATTGTTCTAGTAACTACAAGTCTCACCCTGGGGGTAAAGATGTCACAAGATGTGTTTTAACAGCTAATTGTTTTACAAAGACATTTGTGTTTTGTGACTTAACTTTATCTGAATTTGATTGTGATTCAAACTTTGTAAATGTTAAATAAAAGTAAAAACATAACACGAGTGAGACTCAGGCTTACGCTGTTTTCTTTCACGTCACATTGATGTATGAATACAGATTGTAACTAAATAAGTTAAATAACTTAAATGTTTCTAAAATGTTGGATTAGACGCCTACTTGCTTTTTAGCAAGCGAATGCTGCATAAAATATATACACATGAGTTCCAAACTAAGACCATTTTGCCTCAACTGTAAATACTATAAAAGTTTCACCCAGTTTCACCAGTACAGTACCGAACATAAAATAAGATCTATAGAGCAATACTAGGCAGTCCTAACACAGAGGAGTCCGTGTGGGGTAGGGGATGACACAGACAAACCCTATATAAACAGCGGACAGCGTGTACAAAGACACAACAACGCTTCAAATACACAAGTACGGACATTTTCAACAGAGGGCCTTAGCACTTTGAAATAAGGTACGATTAATAATTTATATATTGTTTTCAAACTTAACTTTCTGTTGTTTGATTTAAGCTTTATTATTTCATTCTTTATTTAAAAATATATGTTTAGACCTTTGTTCTGCTAAATTTTATGTTTGTAATTAATTGATTATAGTGCATGTTTATATAAAGAGTGATCTATTTTAATATATTGAACAGTTAGACCAAGCAAAAATATATATATATTTTACAGATGTCTTTTAACAACAATAATATGTGGGGCTGCTACGACGTCCCAGAAATGATCAGCGATTCAGAAATGTTGTTTGCTGAATACACGCTGCTCTCACACACCGGTAACAACGAATACAGTCACGCCGGTAACAACAAATACAGTCACACCGGCAACAACGAATACAGTCACACCGGTAACAACGAATACAGTCACGCCGGTAACAACGAATACAGTCACACCGGCAACAACAAATACAGTCACAACGGCAACAACGAATACAGTCACGCCGGTAACAACGAATACAGTCACACCGGTAACAACGAATACAGTCACGCGGGTAACAACGAATACAGTCACACCGGCAACAACAAATACAGTCACAACGGCAACAACGAATACAGTCACGCCGGTAACAATGAATACAGTCACACCGGCAACAACAAATACAGTCACAACGGCAACAACGAATACAGTCACGACGGTAACAACGAATACAGTCACACCGGCAACAACGAATACAGTCACACCGGTAACAATGAATACAGTCACGCCGGTAACAATGAATACAGTCACACCGGTAACAATGAATACAGTCACACCGGTAACAACGAATACAGTCACACCGGTAACAACGAATACAGTCACGCCGGTAACAACGAATACAGTCACACCGGTAACAACGAATACAGTCACACCGGTAACAATGAATACAGTCACGCCGGTAACAATGAATACAGTCACACCGGGAACAATGAATACAGTCACGCCGGTAACAATGAATACAGTCACACCGGCAACAACGAATACAGTCACACTGGTAACAATGAATACAGTCACACCGGTAACAACGAATACAGTCACGCCGGTAACAATGAATACAGTCACGCCGGTAACAATGAATACAGTCACGCCGGTAACAAGGAATACAGTCACGCCGGTAACAACGAATACAGTCACACCGGCAACAACGAATACAGTCACACCGGTAACAATGAATACAGTCACGCCGGTAACAATGAATACAGTCACACCGGTAACAATGAATACAGTCACACCGGTAACAATGAATACAGTCACACCGGCAACAACGAATACAGTCACACTGGTAACAATGAATACAGTCACACCGGTAACAACGAATACAGTCACACCGGTAACAAGGAATACAGTCACACCGGCAACAACGAATACAGTCACACCGGTAACAATGAATACAGTATACTTAATGTTTCAGACGAGTCCGCAAATCATGCCTTTACAACACAAGTGAGCAGTAAGTACATCTTACATTTTAAAAATACTGTTAATAGCTATTAATGTGGTTTTATAATATTTTTAATGTCTAATTTTAGATGCTCAGGCTATGGAAAGCTCGTATGAGACGCATACGCCTACAGCTACACCATTATCAACGGCGATCGGCACTACACCTACAACTATAGATCTGACAACTCCAAAGGCCACCACATCTACAACTATAGATCTGACAACACCAACGGTCTGTGAATCAATTCAGATGCCCAAACCAGCTAAAGCAAGTAAGTCTGAACAAAGCCCAGCTGCATCTTTTAATGTAGTGCAGCAGTTTCAAATTGGTGTTGTAAATTTTAATGTTAATCTTACGCAAGATAGTGCAAAATAGACTTAGATCTTTTATCGTAATGTTACAATTTCCATTGTTGCTATAAAATAACATGCGGCCTTTTAAATCCGCAGCAAAAAAGAGAAAACCACAGGCTCTGGAGAAAACTAGAGGGCTTACAAAGAACGCCAATTCAACCCCCCGCCGACCATGCAACGGATCAATAAGGACGGAGCAGTTGTCGCCGATTTTAGAAACTGTAGATGGGCACAAATCTTATCAGGATGGTGAGTCAACAAGTATAAAAAACAATATGTCAGGTTTTTGTCATCCCTGTTGTGATATTACATCCACGCCAGATGGTGACATGCTTAGTTTAAAAAGACAGATCCTATTTGAGACATCAGGGCCGCAGGACTGTGCAGCGCCATCTACAGGTGGCATACACACCCCATACACACCCCATGTGTGTATATATATATATACACACATGGGTGAATCTTGTATTGTGAGATCGCAAATATATATATATACACACATGGGTGAAGCTTGTATTGTGAGATCGCAAAAGAAATCTGAGACGAGGCTTGGCTTATTTGGCTCACAATGTCACACCAAATTAGCTTAGGGGATTAAGATAAACTTTTTTTCCTGTTAAGTAATAGCAGCAGTCATCCACCAGGAGGCATAAGAAACCCGATTCTTTCCTGTCAGAAAATATTCCCCAATGATAAATATAAGGAGATGCAACTCAGTATACAGACGTGTTTAATAAGTTACTCCTTCAAAAACACTCACCTAATAGGTTTTTTGGCACCTTAATGTCCAAGTTGTAGTGGAGATTTTGTGATTGGCTACACTAGCATGTTTTAACATGCAATCCAAAAGTCAAAAAGCAAACAGTAGTGTTGGCCAATTGGTCTGCGGTGCAATCTGCTTTTTCGAGTACATGTAATAACCATTGTTCTGCAAATTGTATACGCTTTGATAACGCAACATTGCCCAGATCACATTGCAATAAGATAGTAAATGTGGGAAACCGGGGACACATCTCCAGTGTATTACCGTGCAACCTAGTGTGGCCTTACCCTTAAACTTCCAAAAATTATAATTATATATAGATTAGGGATCATCAAAAAATAAATAACTTTAATAGGATCTCACATACAGCTAATCAGCAAGATGGATCCTGGTTAGTCACCTGGATCCTGGTTAGTCAGTCTGGCACACCATTTATTACACTAGGGAAAAGTCTGAAACCACCTATACCTGACAGGACGTGTAATAGAAAAAATAAAATTAGTATTATATATATATATATATATATAATAGAAATCCTCATAGAAATATACTTGCCCTGGTGCTGGAGCTGGATAAAGGTCTCAGAACCAGACCAAAACGTTGCTGATTGCACTAGTCTTTGCACTTTATTTCTGCACTAATAAACTTTTTTTTTACGTTTATTTATATATATATATGTCTTATGTCTTATACAGATCCTTCGCCCTAACATCGTCTGCCTGGGTGCTCTTGTATAGTCATATGCAATCACAGAGGTACGGAGCACTCCACGGTCTTGCAAAAAAGCTTTATTACAGATGTAAGTAGGTCTGCTGTACCTACGCGTTTCGGCCCTACTGCTCTGGGCCGTCGTCATTAGCATTTTAGATTTTTGGATAGACATTTTTGATTTTCTGATAGAAATTTTTGGTTTTTGGATAGACATTTTCAATTTTTGAATGTGATTTTCGAAGTTTCAAATAGTTTTTTTGAGTTTTAGATTTTTCTGAACATTCGAAAAATCCATTGAATCCACGGACTTTCAAAACTGGCAGTTCCAAATCAAAACCAGGTTCTTTTTGAGACCTGGCTTCATCACTATTGAACAAGTACATAATTTAAATATAGTACTATTTACCATTTAAAGGACATATTCATTACCAGAATAAACTTTTCACCCCACCTAATCACACACCCCAACAAAACACCTTTGCAAGGCTTATCTCATTTTAACCCACAAAGGAAAAAAACCTTAACAATTTGCAGATATGATATATTATTTTTATAAAGCCTTTATGTATAGTATAGTATTGTATAATATTTAAGGTTGAATAAAGAAATACGTCTATCCAGTCCAACCTACTCAGCAATACCCACATTTCCTGCCTAACTGTTGATCCAGAGGAAAGCTAAAACAAAACCGACCAGAATTATGAAGTGGAAAAAATTCCTTCCTGACTCCAAGTAGAAATCGTAAATATCCCTGGGTTTATACATCAATACCAGTAACTTGCAACATTCCTGGTTTTCAGAAACTCATCCAGCTTTCTTTTGAAACTATCCAATGATCCTGTCATCACAACTTCCAATGCAAGTTCCATAACTTTACCGTTCTCACAGCAAAAACCCCTTTTTGAACTTGAAGACTAAACTTATTTTCTTCAAGTCTTAAGGGATGTCCGTGTGTCCTCTGACATGCTCTATTGGTGAACAATGTCCCAGATAGTTGTGTATGGCTATAAATATATCATTAATATCCTCACGCAAGTGCCTTATCTCCAGTATACAATGTCTTCATATTTAAGCTTCCCCATTCCCCTTATTATTTTAGTTGCCCTTCTGTGAATCCTTTCTATTTCTTAGATGTCCTTTTTGTATACAGAATTCCAAAATTGCACTGCATATTCCAAATGAGGCCTTACCAATGCTTTGTAAAGAGGGAGAATAAAATTTTTCTCCCTTGAATCCATACCTCACTTTATACAAGTCAATATCTTGCTGGCTCTATCTTGCTGCCTGGCACTGCTTGCTACTTTTAAGTTTATTATGCACCAAAACACCAAGCACACCAAGATCCCTTTCCAACAGGAATTCACTTAACACAGAGCAATTAATAGTATAAGCAGCACAAGTAATTTTAAGTCCAAAATGCATCACTTTACATTTATCAAGTGTATGTATCTATTGTGAGGCTTGGTCAAGCTTCCATGTGGTAATAGCACCCCCAACACGCCCCTTTTATGGGAGGTCTTATGCCTTTAATATAAAGCACTGGATTGATGGCCTCTTCTGTCATTTTAAAAAGCTAAGGGGCTGGGGGAAGTGGGAAAGCCTGTTGTATGGATCCAGTGCAAAACTATGAGAAATGCAAAAGTTTGGGGGGAAAAAGTAAAAAAGGTTAGCAAAAGTAAAAAAGGTTAGAAATTAGGACATTCCAGACTGGGGTTACCTTGACGTTGTTGGAAGGCTTTTCATTCATGTGATCACAGTAATATATATATATATATATATATACATATATATATATATTTGTTTGTTTGTTTGTTTGTTTGTTTGTTGCTTATCACTTTAAAGGAGAATGAAAGGCTTGACACAAGTTGAAGCAAATGCACATGCAATGCTTTCCTGATTTTGCAATAAATGGCAATTAAATATTTTGCAGTATTTTAGGCTGGGTACACAATGGAAAATTTTCCAGCATGTCCGATTGCCCTTTTGTCCAATCCAGCTGATCGAGTTTGGAAACTGCTGCCTGCGAAATTAGCACAGATTTTCTGGTCCGACTGACCAATACATGGAAATATTGGTCGGTTAGCCTGAAAAAACTGCTTGTGTGCACCCAGCCTTAGAGGTATTTTCATCTTTGTGTGCTTATTGCCACTGGAATGAAGACAACTGAAGTGTTAATAAATTAATATACTATGCAAAAGAATCTCCAATCATTGTCTTTCTGAATATTGAGCTATCCACCTTTCTGGCTATGCAAAGCTCTGGAGACACATAGAACAGTGATTCTGCCTTTGTCAGCATGATTCTGTTTATATCAGGGATATGCATCTAGTAGATCTCAAGATGTGTGAAAACTACAACTTCCAGCATTCCTCTACAAACAGCAGAAGGCAGAAAATGCTTGGAACTGTAGTTTCTACATAAATTTAGTTATACATCAATGTTCTATAACCTGGTATACTGTAATATATAATAATTTGCTAGATTATATAAGTATTGGGGGACACTCTTATAATTATTCTGCTGCATTGATTAAAAACTGATAGCATTTAACTACTTAATGCTTTCAAATTACAACACCCACCATCACCACAGTTCAAAATTACATATATATTTGCATGTTCTGCTCAACCAATATTTCATTTTAAACAGAGAGCTGTCTCATAATCAAGGATTCCCAGAACTTAATGTTGTACAATAGCAGCCCAGTCAGGATATAAAAGCCAGTTACCATAACCTTGCTGGTTTCATACCAAAATTACCAAAATTCAATGGCATGTCCTGCTTGTTTATATTCCATCAGACCTCTGGAACATGTTCCAATGTTTAAGGCGTGACCAAGTTAGACACATTAAAGGGGAACTGTGGTCCAAAAATGACTTGAGGTAAATTGATAGGAATTGCTCCCTGAGAATTTTTGCAATTTATTTTCATTGTTTATTTTGCATAGTTTTAAAGATATTTACATTTTTGTGTGTGATATGGCAGCACCAGGTCCCCTGCACTTCCTGCTTCCTGCTCTGAAACTGTCAGTCAATCTGTCCTGTGTCTCATCCTCCCCTTTGCAGCCCCCTGGTCCCTCCCACTCATAGACCCCATGGTCCCTCCACTTGCAGGCCCCCCATGACCCATTATCTTACAGCCCCATGTGGCCCCCGCCTACTCACGGGTGCCTGAGCCCCGCCCACTTGCGGGTGCTGTGGCCACACCCACTCACAGGTACCTAAGCCCCACCCACTTGCGGGTACCATGGGTTACTCAGACCCCCCCCTCTACCCTACTCTGTCGGGACTTCCCACAGCAGAGAGGAGGAGGGACTTCCTGTCTCCCTCACACACTGAGGGAGTCTGAGGCTGTGCTCGCCAGTGGCACTGTGCAGGAGAAGCCTTAGAAATGTCACTAGTCAGCCTCCCACCCATTAACTTTCTGGTCAGTCATTTCTGTATATCTTGGGCTGTGGAGCACGTAGAGAGGTGGTTGATGGCTCATTTTAAAGGTAGGAAACTGGCCTTTCATTTAAACTTAACTTGTTTGGAGACCCCAGTTCCCCTTTAAAGACCTGCAGGATCGTGAATCTTCTGTTTCATATATCTTAGCTTGTAAGACAATACAGGAAATTGGAATGAGTGCTAATATCTCCTAACAAATTCCAGGACTGTTTAAAAATTAGGATTTCAAGGGCTTTACTGACCCTGTAATATTCAGTGTCTTTATAGTGGTGACCAATCCCACTTGTTCGTCTTTATTGTTCTCAACTGAATTTTTATTTTCAATTAGCATTTTTTTATGTTTAGGAAATAACTGAATTTCCTCATGTCACTTGCTAGAAAGATTGTATTTAAATTATTCTAACAGCTATATATTTGTTTTAATAATAATTCACGGTAAAAGTGCCTTTTCCAAATATCCTGACAGATATCAAAACCAAACTGTAAATGTTGGGAAATATGAACACACATTGGCTGATTTTAAATCTTGTTTCTTCTTTCAGAAAAATGTCACTTTTTATTTCTTTTGTTTCCAGAATAGATTGTATCCTCCCAAACAGACTGATGAAAAGCAACAGATGTTCCTAACATTATATGCTGTGTGTCTTTTATGTTGTTTTTATACTAAACCGTACACATTGACACTGGGAAAGAAAAAGAAACAAGACTATTTTAATTCACTTTTTCAACCTAGGAAAAAGCTGTTTACATATGCTCGAACAATCACTCTGAAAGACCTCTGCCTTCCACATTCAGCCTTTGGTCAACCCTAACGCTCTGCTTACTGGTCCACGCGTTTTTCACAGAGAGCATCTGTCTCTAATTGCCATTACAAATTGATATGATTTAGACCCCTAACAGATTGTCAGTGCATGCTGTGCTTATAAAAATAGACAATGGTTTAGAATAAGACTTAGTGGGGTTTATAACAACAAACCGTGTGATCTAATTTTATAATCTTGTTGCAAAGTAACCCACAATGACACACGAATTGACAAGGCAGCTGCAGCAGATAAAAGAAAAGAAAAAGAAATGGTGTTTTAGTATTTATAAAGTTACACCAATTTCTGTAATGGATTATACTGTGAAGATGATCTGCTTTTTTCTAGTTGAAATACAGAAGTGACCTTGTTTCAGATAATATGTGGGTAATATTATTTATTCACTTATTTATTTACCAACATGTGTGTTTTTCAATTTTCTCCATTTACTGGTTGAACAGTCTATTCAGTATTGTGTTAAACCAATTTAGATGATTTAATTCCACATTGAAATTGCCTGCTAATTCCAGTGGATGCTGCAGTGGTGACTTGGTACGAATATTGGCATATGATATTTTTATTTAATTGATTGATATACTAACAGAGTATGTGTATTGTGTGTGTTGTGCAAATTAGTTGTTATTTAGACTCATTCCCCGATGCTAATATAATCTTAGGACAGAAACAAAGAAATGTAAACCTCTGTCTCACAAACTTAAATTTTATTAATATTCAATTTATTAATATTGATACAAAACCAACAGATATACGGCATTGTAATCTTTTCTTTTCTTTGTATGTGTTTTATTTTTATCATTTATTCATGTTATAAAACAAAAATAAATAAAAAAGATTGAACATTAAAACTAAATACATCTAGAATATGACATGGCATTGGCCATAGATATATAATTTCTATACACATTTCATCTATATCAGTGTTATATATCTTTATATTAGAGATGGGCTAACTTCCTGAAGTTCGGTTCATTTACGAACTACAGTATAGATATTTAGTAAAAATTCTATAGTTTGGAAACAAACTCATTAAAGTCAATGTGAGAAAATAGTTGGAAAAGTTCTAGTTAATTACAGATAAAATAGCAATGGTAACTTACTGTAAATGGCTCTGGCACCTGGGAAAGGTCTGGGGAACATGTTCATATCACCAAAACCTTCTCCCACGATCAGGCAATTGTCTGGTTTCCGCATGCTGCATTCAAGGGTTATCGCAAATTCGAGGGTTACCGAAAATCGAACAACACATTTGAGGGTTACCAAAATTAAATGATACATTGGAGGGTTACTGAATGATACATTTGAGGGTTATCGGCGGTACAGAACATTTGAGGTATATCGGCAAAATGCCGCATTGGAGGGTTATCGCTGAAACGGTACATTCGAGGATTGTTGCCAAAATCATGGGTTAGCAAATGGCACGCAAATTCGCTAATTAGCAAATTTTCGATAATTAATGAAAATACGTCCACGAGTTCAGGAAACCCAAATTAGTTCTTAGTTTGGGAAGTTCTAAAGGTCTAAATTTGTCTAAACTATGAAAGTTCAGGTCGAACTCGGGTTCCAGTTCGTTTTTAGTCTATCTCTACTTTATATTAAAAATTTTAAATGATGCAATGACAAAAAGTAATATAACAAACAGAAAAACTCAACTATTCATATTACTGGAAAACACAGAACTGCCATTATGCTCTATCCAAACTACAAACCTGTGGTCCAATGTCTTTCTAGTTAAACCTTTCCTGAAGAAAAGTGCCCTGAAACAGATCTGTAAAATAAATGAAACGGGTACTGAAGGTAAGAATGAGGTAGATAGAGACAAACGATACAGGCTGTGCTGTGAAGGCTTTATTGGTAATCCTTGCACCACTACATGTTTCAGGTATCAGGTACCCTTCCTCGATGTGCATGGTAACAGTGAATCTGATTCAACAGGAAATACCTGCTTAGACTTAATGCATAGCTGGTTAGCCTTAATGTCAAGCATGTAAATATAGTCACAGAGAAAAGCCATTTCTGAAGTGTGATTGGCCAAATAACATTACAAAAGAAAAAAAAGTTCTGCACCTTCTGATCTAAAAACAAAAAGTCCTTTACTGTTTCATTGAACAAGAACAAATCAGGCTACAGCTGCCTGATGTGTTTTGGGCACGTGTCCTTCCTGATTGAAAAACAGACACAGCACATAGAGGTGTGCTCTTATAAATGCTTCATGGCTTCCTCTAGCACATTTAAAGTGGCAGTACACTCATATATGTGAATCGTATATAACCAAACATATATTTGAAAATCATAGATCTATACTGGAAATATCCCATATAGCGTTTAGTCTCAATGGGAATCATGTATTTAGCTGGTATCCAGATAAATCTCCCTAATATTCAGTTTTCTGGTCTAATCAACCCCCATCCCTTCTGTAAAATTTTAGGAACACCCAGGCATATGTAATTCAGCAGTGAGATAGAATAGATTTTAGTGGCACTCACAGGTCTCCTTATTAAAATTAACTTTTTATTTATTACTGTTCAGTTTCTCTATATATCCATGCCATACCAACATACCACTAGGTTTCTGCCCCTTGTCTATGTGGGGGCGTACCCTAGTACATTCAAATGAAAGCTACTAGAGTGTAATTTATAAGTAGAGATGGCCGAACTTTTGAAAGTTCCGTCCGTTTTCGAACTTTGGAACTTCTAAAAAAGTTTGAAAGTCCAAAAACAGACCCATTAAAGTCAATGGGGGGTAAATAGTTCCGAAAGTTCGAATGAACTTATAAGTGCCCTTGTTGCCCTGACAAGGGCCCTTTGGGGCTTAAGGGGTCCCACAGCTTGAACCAGGACCCCCTCCCTGGCCCTATCAGGGCCCTTGTGGCCCTGACAAGGGCCCTTTGGGGCTTAAGGGGTCCTGCAGCTCGAACCGGGACCCCCTCCCTGGCACTTGTAAGTGCCTTTGTGGTCCTTAGAAGGGCCCTTGTGTGAGATATTGGACAAAAAAATCCACCTTTTCCCTTGTGCCCGTTCACAGAAATACCATGTTGTCTTATAAAAACATTTTTTTTTCTGCTTCCGGGTATATATACTGTTTTGTGAACCTAAAATTAAAGTTGGGCCATTTAGATTTATTGAAGAACAGGAGGTAAAGGAGCTGTGTCTTACCTCCTGTTGGGACATGTCAGACTACGCACCGGGGGAGCGATCGGGTAAGTTCATTACCTTCTCTCCTGGCTCGTGATCGATTTATTGAAGAACGGGAGGTAAGACAGAGCTCCTTTACCTCCTGTTCTTCAATAAATCTAAATGGCCCAACTTTATTTTTTGAGTGGAGATACCCTTTAACATTCCTCCCAACATTTGGAAATGTAAAAGCACCTCAAGCAGATCAATCCAGTTCCACATTTTTGTTAATTACTCAATTAAGCACGACACGCTGAACTCCGCTAGAATGCATCGCGTCCATTTTAGGACATCATCATGTACCAGAATCATTTTCATTGTTCATGTATAAGATCCAGGTTTCATAACTGATATATCAAAATCATGTTTCATGATTCATGTATCAAAATCCTGTTTCAAAACTCATGTATGTATGGTTTTTTCTTCATGTTCATTTTCAGTTCTCATCTTCACGTTTCATTTTTAAGCTTCATTTCCAGAATGATACTGATTCTGATGACTGATAAATGACAAGGTTTTGTGATGAATGAAATGTGTTTAACTAGAACAGCTCCAACTATTGCAAGTTTAGAGATTATAATTATGCAATTTCATTTTTATTACTGTCATATACAGTATATACATATTAATACTGTATATATATATTGTGTAAAATGTAAAAGACTAAAACATTATAGTAACATAGTAATTGAGATTGAATAAAGACATACGTCCATCAAGTCCAAACTTTTCACCCTTCTTTTTTACCATACCTAACAGTTGATCCAGAGGAAGGCAAAAAAAAAACAAACAGTTAATAAGGAGGGGAAATTCCTTCCTGACTCCAAACGGCAATCAGAAAGTATCCGTGGATCAACCGGATCAATATGTATTAATACCAGTAATTCACTTTTTTAGTTTTAGAAACCTATCTAGCCCACTTTTAATGCTATTCAATGAACTTGCCATTACCACATCTGCTGGTGGACACTTGTCCACGTGTCCTCTGATATGACTTATTAGTTAACAATGCACCAGAGAGTTTACTGTTTGGCCCATTAATATATTTGTATAAAGTGATTATATCCCCACACAAACGTTGCTTCTCTAATGTAAACAGCCCTAACTTGTCTAATCTGCCTGCATAGTAGGGATGGCTGGTTCGCGGATCCGAACCCGGATCCGCCGCGGATTTATCCCGTTCGCGAACGGTGGATTTTTCCCAGATTTTCCGCCTTCCAAACTTCCGAACCGCGGATTTCTCGTATTTTCGAAAATTTTCGAAATTACGAGATTTTTCGTATTTTCGAAAATACGTATTTTAGAAAATTTTCAAAAATACGTATTTTCGAAAATTTTCGAAATTACGAGGATTCTCTATAGTGTATACGGAGTGAATATCCTCATTTATACCCTTCATATTATTACAGTCCCCGCTATAAGGACTACCGCTCCATTCTTTGGTCTTCTCTGCAATCTGCATTATAGCCAATAGGAAGTGACACTCTGCAAAGAATCTTGTGTTCCCATTGGCTAACTTGTAGGTTGTCTCTGACAGTAGCAGATGGGCGGAGTGGCCATACATATATCCGATTTTACTTCCCCGACTGAGCCCTCCCGTGACATTAGACTGATCCTGCTGGAACCGCCTATTCTGTTGTTCTATGCGACCGACATGCGATCCCAAATCCCATTCATTTTCCGATCGCACAGAAGAACGGTAAAGGCGGTTCCGGCAGGAGAGGTCTGATAATCGGGTAAGTAAAATCGGATATATTTAGAATAGCACAGGGAACAAGGGTTTGTTTTTGGAAGACATTGGCCCATTAATTCTCACCCTTCTGTCTGTTAGATATTAGAATGTGTTTGTAACCAATATCTAGAGTGAAACCTTTTACCGTAAACCTTTGTATGGTGACAGACTCTGGACGCCCCTATAAGGTACTAATGAGTGACCCCACCAGTCTCCTCGATAACACACACAAGTCTGATTGCACCCATAATGCCTTGCGCGAGCAGTCGCTCGTTTTGTACCTTTTCTTCTCCATAATCGCACTCTCATTAGCTGTCGACAGCCGTTAATTATGCAAATGAGCGTGTTGGACGGGGGCGTCATTTCATTTTAACTCTGATTACAGCACCTGGGGTCTGAAAGAGTAGGACGCTTCATGTCTATTAACATGGAATTAATTTGCTAATTTATATTAAAAGGAACGATCGGCCAGTCTTCCAGCGTTTTGCCATTTTCCGACATTAAAAATAACTTCAAGCTGCAAAGAAAGAAGCGTTGGGAAGACACTTTGATAATCGCTAATTGGTGCCATTTACATCGTTAACACCTCGATGGCTGCGATTGGGTAATCAGTCTATTTATTTATCCGTACGGCCCACAAAACTCACCTGGTCACTCGACATAACTGCACTAACCTAATATTCTAAATGCACTGACCTGGGAAACCTTAATAGGCCAGACCAGTCGTGATCTAGAGACAATTAGGGGGGTTTCAGCCACACGTAAACATATCTAGCCTATAACTAGACATGGAAACTGCTGCGTTTTGTTCCGTTTTCGGGTTTTCAGATCTCGGGAAAATCCAGAAGATCCGAAAACGAAACTTAAAATTGAGATTTCGGAGGAAGTGAATTTTCTATTTTTATCGAACGTTTGAGGTTATTTTCGAGACTCATTGAAGCGTTCGATAAAAATCGAAAACTCGCTCTCGAAATCCGAACGATCCATCCGGTTTCGGACTGTGTCGGATCCGGATCCCATCTCTACCTATAACTCATAAATTCTGATCTAGTCTGAGACCCGGTACCTTTATGGTGACTAAAGTCTCAGAACAACATGGAACCAGAAGGCAGCAAATTCCCTTTCCAACATGGGGTTTTATTTCCCAGAATTCCATTATGACATTGTGGTCACTGACTATTCTGCTCTTTGCACATAGGAAGTAACTTGTTACAGCCGGTCACCATGGAGGGGATGCTTTCAGATTCCGGAATATAAACATTTTGGTTTAGTTTTCCTTTAAAGTTTTTGTAACTCAACAGACTTTCAGGGAGATTCAATAAAAGGTCTTATCGTGTAAAATGGTGCTAATTTTGCCCCAACCAATCAGATCTTATTTAACATTTGAAAGCTAACATCTGATTGGTTGGGGCAAAATTAGCACCATTTTAAACGATAAGAACTTTTATTGTATAACCGTTTATGATTTCAATTTTTACCTTCCATTTGGCTGCTACTGTGAAATTAGTCTTAATTTCACACCATAATACAGTAACGTCTAAGGAAAACTACATGGCAGCTCCTACCTACGGGACATTTATCGATTCCATCAGACATTATAGTGATTATTATAGTGAATGTTCTCTGGACAATAGGAAAGATTCGTTTTGGAGACAAGGGAAGTTCTTAGCACTTTCTTTTGTGCCGTCTATTGACTTCCCCTTTTCGTGTTCCCCGCTTTAGTTTATCTCGATCAGGCAGATGTCTCTGCTTATCTCGGCGATGTTAATGCGGTGGGGTCGCTCTGCTGATCGGTGAGGCAATTAACAGGTGACGGACAAACTTTCTTTAAATAAATGAGATGAGCCTTTCCCAGAAGCCTTTGTTTATTTTAACCTGATCCTTGTTATCTTGTCCTAAACCACGTCCTGCACATTGAGCGGTTTGGGGACTTCTCTGTTTTAACCAGCCACAGAGGTGAGCGCGGCGTGGACTGGCCGTGTCCGATAATGGCCGCACCGGAATGTGGACTAACTGTAAATTGTTCTATTTTGGTTCTGCCAATTTAGCAGGTCACCAGGGGTGTCTCTACTGTGTCCTACTATAGGGTTTACTACCCATGTACTACTATGGGGTTTACTACCCGTGTACTACTATGGGGTTTACTACCTGTGTACTACTATGGGGTTTACTACCCGTGTACTACTATGGGGTTTACTACCTGTGTACTTGCCATAATGGGGGGTGTTGTAGGCTACGGCGTGGGTTACTACTAGTGGGGTTTACTACCTGTGTACTACTATGGGGTTTACTCCACACTAGTACTACATATACTGAGGGATGGGGTTATACTACCTTGTTATACTACTGTGATTGTGGGTTTACTACCCTGTACTACTATGGGTTTACTACCTGTGTACTACTATGGGGTTTCTACACCATGTACTACTATGGGGTTTACTACCTGTGTACTCCTATGGGGTTTACTACCTGTGTACACTATGGGGTTTACTACCTGTGTACTACTATGGGGTTTACCACTATGTGTACAAGGATACTATGGGTTGTTTACCCTGTGTACTACAATATGGGGTTTTACTACCTGTGTACTACTATGGGTTTACTACCCATGTACTACTTGGGTTTACTACCCTGGTACTACTATGGGGTTTACTACCTGTGTACTCTATGGGTTTACTACACCTGGTACTACTATGGGGTTTACATACCTTTGTGCTACTATGGGGTGTACTACCTGTGTACTACAGTGGTGGTTACTACCCTGTACTACTATGGGTTACTACCCATGTACGGACTACATGTGGTTTTACTACGCCTGTACTACTATGGGGGTTTACTAAACCCTGTACTACTATGGGGTTTACTACCTGTGTACTACTATGGGGTTTTACTATACCTTTGTATATACTATGGGGTTTACTACCCATGTACTACTATGGGGTTTACTACCCGTGTACTACTATGGGGTTACTACCCGTGTACTACTATGGGGTTTACTACCCATGTACTACTATGGGGTTTACTACCTGTGTACTACTATGGGGTTTACTACCATGTACTACTATGGGGTTTACTACCCATGTACTACTATGGGGTTTACTACCGGTATTGGTACTACTAGGTACACTGGTTTACTACCTGTGTACTACTATGGGGTTTTACTACCTGTGTACTACTATGGGGGTTTACTACCTGTGTACTACTATGGGGTTTACCCCTGTGTACTACTATGGGGTTTACTCCTTGTACTACTATGGGTGTTTTACTAGCTACCTGTACTATATGGGGGTTTACTACTGTGTACTACTATGGGGTTACTACCGTTTACTACTATGGGGTTCTACCTGTACTACTACTATGGGTTTATACCTGTGTACTACTATGGGTTTACCACCTGTGTACTACTATGGGTTTACTACCTGTGTCCTACTATGGGGTTTACTACCTGTGTACTACTATGGGTTTACTACCTGGTACTACTATGGGGTTTATACCACTGTGTACTACTAGGGGTTTACCACCTGTGTACTACTATGGTGTTTACTACCCTGTACTACTAGGGGTTTACTACCCATTGTACTATATGGGGTTACTACCTGTGTACTACTATGGGGCTTACTACCGGGGCGAATGTACTACTATGGGGTTTTACTACCTGTGTACTACTATGGGGTTTACCAACCTGTGTACTCCTAGGGGTTTACTACCTGTGTCCTACTATGGGTTTACTACCTGTGTACTAACTACTAGACTACTATGGGGTGTTTAGCTACCTAGTGTACTACTATGGGGTTTACACCTGTGTACTACTATGGGGTTTACCACCATGTTACTACTTATGGTGTTTACTACGCCGTGTACTACTATGGGTTTACTACCTGTACTACTATGGGGTTTACTCACCTGTGTTACTACTATGGGGCTTACTAATACACCTGTGTACTACTATGGGGTGTTTTGTTACTACCTGTTGTACTACTATGGGGTTATACCACCTGTGTACTACTATGGGGTTACTACACCTGTGGTCCTATTGTGTTTACACCTAGTGTACTACATATGGGGTTACTACGTGGTACTACTATGGGGTTTACTACCTGTGTACTACTATGGGGTTTCACCTTGTACTACTATGGTGTTACTACCGGTATGACTAGGGTGTGTTACTACCGTGTACTACTATGGGGTTACCACCTGTGTACTACTATGGGGTTTTACTACCTGTGTCCTACTATGGGGTTTACTACCTGTGTACTACTATGGGGTTTACTACCTCTTGTACTACTATGGTGGTTTACTACCTGTGTACTACTATGGGTTTCTACCTGTGTACTACTATGGGGTTTACACCTGTGTACTACTAGGGGTTTACTACCTGTGTACTACTATGGGGTTTACTACCTGTGTACTCATGAGGGTTTACCACTGTGTACTACATGGGGTTTACTCCTGTGTCTACATGGGGTTTACTACCTGTGTATACTATGGGGTTTTACTTACCTGTTACTACTGGCTATTTATGTTTATTTCCTTCTGCTCTGCTGACACTTTCAATGAGAACTTCCTGCCGCCTCTCTGACATTAGCAGGGCGCTGCCCGAGCATTTTGCTCATATTGCCTCATAGAGGTCACAGATGCCAACCAACAATTCCATTTTTTAGAATTAGGTATAAAACGCGAATGGTTAAAATGACTCGTTTTGCTATTACGGGTCCTTTAATATGCGTGTCGCAGGGTAAGAAAACACGTAATCTGTAACTTCCCCGTCCGGGTCGCAAAATGTTGTGTTTAAATTCCCGTCTGCAGACACGGATGGTTTATGGAACGGTCTCATCTCGCCAGGGTTGGCCGTGGTGTGTGCCCAGCCGAAGGACCTTTCATTGTTTCCGCTTTACGTTAAAACCATCCTCATCTTTCCATTCACTTTTCATCCTTAATCATCTCTCAGGGTCGTTTATTTATTGCTGCACTCTTCCCTCTGCTCCCCTCTCTCCCTTTGTTTCAAAGTCAATGGTAGCGCGACACAGAATGAAGGAGCCATTGTGCCGGGATGTGCAGGCCGATAATCAAACCGCATTAACAATCCACCAAAACGCTAAAATGGTTTCTAAAAAGTCATTTTACAGAAGTGCGGACAGTCCTTATCAGCCACATAGGGCAACATGTTATCTACTTCTCTGTGTGTATCAGGTGTAGGAAACCAACATTAACAGGAAAATAAAACTCGAGCCACAACACACTAACATTTGAAAACCTTTGGGGGTGACACGAGCGTAATACACAGTGACCAGAGTGTTTCGCACGCTCAGAGAAAGAAATTGTGGCTTCGCGTTTTCGGAAACTTTTCGAAGTTTGTCTATCTATCTATCTATCATCTCTATCTTTCAATATCTATCTATCTATCTATCTTCTAGTCTATCATCTTATCATATCTATCTATCATCATCATCTATCTATCTATCTATCTATCTCTATCTAGCTCTATCTATCTATCATCTATCTTTATCTTCTTATCTATCTATCAATCTATCATCTATCTATCTATCTATCTATCTATCCTATCTATCTATCTATCTATCTATCTATCTATCTATCTATATCTATACTTATCATCATATCTATCTATCTATCTATCTAATCTCTCTATCTATCTATCTTTTCTTTCTTATTTCTTTCTAACTTAGTCTGTGGAAAAAAAGAAAAAAAAAAAAAGCAAGGGTCCTACAACCCCGTCCGGGGGGGGTCCCGAATGGGTCTTCTTGATCGCTCTGTCTCTTTCTCCTTCTCACCTTCTCCGTTGCGTCTGAAGTGTGAGTGCGCGTGGGTCATGCCGCTAAAGTTGCGTCGTGAGGTAGCCGTCACTGTCAGAACACACTGAGGCAGTGGTGGACATGGTGTACAACAAACAGTGAACAACTGACGTACACTCGGGGTGGGGGGGGTCGGGTGGTAAGCGCTCCTTCTCTTTTAGGCCTAACTGGGACTCTTCGTGAAGTGGCCCCTGTCTCTGCTTCTGTCTCTCTCGTATCGTTAAAAAAAGGGTGCCCGACTCGTATAATCTCTTAGACTTGTCTTCTTTCTGTGTCCTCTCTGGTCTCTGGCTGTTAAATGCTTTTGACTCTTTGTCCGTTGGGGGAGGTGAGGGAATATTTGTGAGTAAGAAAAAATAATGTACATTTCTTTCTTCTTGTTCTGTTCAATTTCTGTATGCTCTTGGATCGTTCCTATCTATCTATCTATCAATCTATCATCTATCATAATATAGGGGTCTCATCTAGATCAGGAATGAAAAAAAAAACCAGGTGCCAAACGGGTGTCCCTATCACTATCTATCTAAGAAAATCTCAGAAAAAAAATCAATAATACGGAAATAATCGTGACTATCTCTCAACAAGAAAAATGGGGGGCTAGGTCGGTAGGATCAATCTCTATCTAGATTCTATCTATCTATCTATGGCGGGGTGATCTATCTGAGCTATCAATTCATATTCTTTCTTAAGATCTTGTCAAGGGATTAGTCTGCTCTTCTGGAGGAAAAAAAAAAGGTCGTATAAAACTTTCATATTCATAAAAATCAGGGGGGGAATCAATATCGTATCTAATTGGGCTTCTTAAAAATACTATGGCTATCAATATGGGCATCATAACTATCTAATCATCTATCTATCTATCTATCGATCTATCTATCTATCTATCTATCTAATCTATCTTCATCTATCATCTATCATCCTATCTATCATATCTACCATCGTTACGTATCTAGTACTATCTATCTATACATATCTCTCTATACTACCTATCAAATATCTAAGCGGCTACTAGTCGTATCTATCTATCTATGCTACCTCTCTATCTACGATCATCTATCTATCTATCTAGTCTAACTATATCTAATCATCTACTACTAATCTATCTATCTATCTACATCTATCTAATTCATACTAGCTAGTACTATCTATCTATCTACTATACATCGACTATCATTACCTATCAATTTCTCTATCTATCTATCTCTACTATCTATCTATCTATCTTCTTGCTCTATTCTATTCATTCTCGAACTTCTGTTTTATCTATCTATCTCGATTTCCTAATCTTATCTATATCTATCTCCTATCTAATCCTATTACTATCTATCTATCTATCTATTTTCTCTAATCATATCTATCTTCTACCCTCATGCTTCCTTCTTCTATCTATCTATCCATTATCTCATCTATCTATCTAGGTCATTAGAGTAATCCAGTTATCTATCTATCTATCTATCTATCTATCTATCTAATGTACCTATCTATCTCCCTCCTTCTATCACTAGTATCATCTAATGCATATCGCTACCACTCTAGCTACTCTACCTATCTTCGATCATCTATATCTATCTATCTATATCTATCTATGCTACATACATCTATCATGTCTATCGGTCATCCTATCTCTCTATCTATCTATCTATCTATCACTCTATACTATCTATCTATCTTAACTCTTATCTATCTATCTATCTATTATCCATCTATCTATCTATCTACATCTGTATCCTCTCTACTCATCTAATCTTATATCTATCTATCTAACTACCTATCTATCTATCTTCTAATCTATTCTATCTAGTCTATCTATCTATTATCTATCTATCTACATGCTGACTACTATACGGGGCAGTCTAACCAGACTTATCTATCTATCTACTCTAGTCTAAATCTAACATCTATCTATCTATCTCTATCTATCTATCACTATCTATCTTATCTATCTATCAATCATCTAATCTATCTATCTAGTACTATCTCGCTTATCTATATCTAGTCTATCTACTCTCATACTATCAACCTATTATCTATCTATCCTACCTATCTACTACTATCTATCTAATTATCATCTATTCTTATATCTTCTATCTATCTATCTATCTATCTATCTATCTATCTCATCTACTAACTATCTATCCTATCGATCTATCTATCCTCTATCTATTCTATTAACATCTACTCTATCTATCTTCTATCGTATCTATCTAATATCTATGCTACTCTATCTATCTCATCATCTATCTATCATTTATCTACATCTAACTACTATCTAAGCTACTTATCTATCTATTAATCTTCATCTCATCTATCTGATCTTATCTATCTATCTATCTATTCCATCAGTCTAACTCCACTTTATCTACTTCTATATCTATCACTATCACTATCTAATCATCTATCGTATCTACTTCTATCTAGTCTAACTTCTTATCTATTCTACGTTCTATCAATCTATCCATCTATCTATCTATCATCATCATCTATCTTATCTATCTACGTCTTCACATCTCTACCATACCGTATCTATCTACTCTATACTATCATCATCTATCTATAACTATCTATCTATCCTATCTATCTATTACATCTACCACCATCTAATCTAGTCTTTCTCATCTATGCATCTATCTATCATCTATCTATCTTCACTATCTATCTCTATCTCTATCTACTCTACTCCTACAGTATCTATCTATCATCTATCTATCATCTATATCTAGCTCTATCTATCTATCTATCTTATCTACTACATATCTATCTCATATCCCGCCTCCATCCACTCTCATAGCTACACTCATCTTCCATCTATTACTATCTACTATCACACCACCATCCACCCTCATCCGCCCATCCATCCACCCAGCCCACCACCACGACCCACCCACCCACCCCGGGAAACCACCAGCACCCCCACCACCTCGTTCATCGTACTATCATCTATCTATCGAGTCTATCTATCTATCTATCTATCTATCTATCTATCTATCTATCTATCTATCTATCTATCTATCTATCTATCTATCTATCTACCATCTGTTATCTATCTATCTATCTATCTATCTCTGTCTGTGTCTCTCTGTATGTTTCTATCTGGGGCTCATTTTGGGGGAGAAAGGGGCGTGACCAAAACAACATTGTGCCGCACATTTGGGGCCCAGGAGTTCCTCGGATCTTTACAAATCCTACATAGCCAAATCCAGGACGATTTACCCAGAGACTATAAATGAAGTGGTTTATGGGACTTTGAGTTGGGGGCCGGCCCTGCTTCCAGGACAGTTTTTACTATAAATCGATATATTCAGTGTTTGACCATCACAGTTGGCTGGTTCCTATGGCTTTACACTGCTTTCCCTGACCGAAACTCCCAGCACCACCTGCCCCTTGGAATGGACCTGAGGGATCATAGCAATAAATACTTCAGTGCAGTTTGGGGTTAACGTTGAATTATTTTTGGCAACTGGAACATCGAGAGCCACTTGTAGGAGAATCTATGGGGTCGATTTACTCAGACTCGCTGCGCAAATAGATATGTTACCGGTTCGCTAATGGTTAGCGCGACTTTAACTCCATATCAGCATCGGGTGCGCGGGCTACGCAAAAATCATCCGACGCTCGTGATTCAATATCACGTTTGCGCTGGCGTTAAAATCCCGCAGTGGGTAAATCCCGGTATTGAATGGCGATAGCGGCTCTGGGCTAATGGGCCTGTATGTTTATTTGTTCAGCCATGGAAAACAAAATGTCTCCCACCGTCCGCTCTATAAATAAATAGATATTTTCCTCTTCACGTCAATGGCATTTTTGCTGTGTTGATTCCGAGGCCTCGTCGGGTGTATTTTCAGGTGGTCCAGCCATGGAGATCAGTAGCCGTCACTCGTCAAGAAGTCCTTAACTTGGCTTGACAAATGTCTCTCAGCTGAATAAAGACAAGGAACTGGATCCAGCGTGAAACGAAGCAGCCAGGGGTCAAAGGGCAAGTGTTTAAAACTGGATACAAATGAAAGGAAAATACAGACCTATGATTGACACGGCCATCGGACCGAGTGGGGGACCATTCAGCGGTGGGACGTAGGAGCCACAATTGTCCGATTTCAGAAACACATTGGGCTCGATGAAGAAGATCAAAGAAAGATTAAAGACCCAATCGTTATTTAGTTATTTTAATGAATGTTCTAGCCCTTTAAATGCCAATCGCCCTTGTTGATTGGCAAGATGTCTGGGGTTTGAAGGATGTTTAGGACATACATGAGAGAGCGTCGAGGGGTCATTAACCTGCGATTTCCCACTGAACAATTCAGCTCACACATAAGCATTTCCTTCCTTTAAAACTTCTCTGTTCACCTCTGTTTCTAATTAGTGACGTGCTGAAAGGATCCTATGCAGGGGGGGGGGCAGACCCAGGGGGGGGGGCAGATCCACAGGGGGGGGCAGATCCACAGGGGGGTGGGGGGGCTGTAAACGATATATCCACAGGTGGGGCGGGGCAGATCCAGCAACCAAAACAAGGGGGGAAAAAGGGCCACAGCCGCACAGAAAGAAAAAGGGGGGGTTTTCCAAAATAACAAACTCTCATATCATTTTGTAAATGGGTGTCACTCGGGTTATCACGAGGGGACTATGAGAAGAACGCGGTTTATTTCAATTTGTACATCACATCCCATCTGTATCCAATCAAAGCCTTGGACAGTCACATGGTTAGAGCCAGTAGCCAATTGTAACCTTAATCTTCGCTCGGTTTTGACCTATAAGACGGAGGGTAGATGACTCCTTTCCTCTAGCCTTGTCCACTAATTAACCAGTTGGGTTGGGTGGATTTGTTGACCAACTGAACCACTAATTACCCAGTTGGGTTGACCAACTGAACCACTAATTACCCAGTTGGGTTGACCGACTGAACGTTGCTGGTTCTGATCCGTTTGCCCATTTGTAACAAGTCAATGAAGAAGAAATGATTCTGTGTCCCAGCACGACCACCAGAGTCCTGACTGACCCCTGTACAGTGTTTCATTGATATGAGTCATTGTAGTTCAACAATCACAGGAAGAATTCTGCTTGACAATCACACCCAAGGCCCCTTGTTATGGACGCAAGAAAAAAACGTTTGAAACGCATTGGGGGTCATTAACTGAGACTCTGAATCGTGAAAAGTGTCGCAAAAGCTGAACAAACGTCACGAAAGTAGTGATGGCCCAGTTCGTGGATCCAAACCCGAATCCGCGGCGGATTTACCTCTTTCGCGTACGGCGGATATCGCGGGTTTTCCGGTTTTCCGCCTTCCGAACTTTTCCAAACCGCGTTTTCGAAAATTCTCGGAATTACACGAAAACCCCGTATTTTCAAACTTACGAGGATTTTACGCATTTTCGAGAATGCGGGAAAGTACGTGTTTTCGAAAATTCTCGAAATTACGAGGATTTCTCGTATTTTCGAGGATTCTTTCATTTTAATGGGTCCGCTCGCGGATTTTCGAATTTTCGAATTTTTTTGGGCCACATTGCGTGTTTTTGGTGTGGAAATTACACACCTCGTATTTATAATAGAGTCAATTTATCCCTATTACAGATTCCCTGGCGACCCTGTTATTGCCTCTAAGGGAATCCCCTGATGTGGAGAAAATTCCAATGTGGATAGTCCCCTGTGGCTTCCCACGGAGAGACCATGTGGCAGCAATTTTTAGAAGACACTGATCACCGTGAAACAGCAGCAGAATCCGGCCTGGGGTGTAAGGGAGATACAATTAACAGGAGACATTAATCACTTTGGCAAAGATTGAGGTGCAATTAAAAAAGGGATAGTTAGTCATATGGTATCAGCTTTTTCCTCCCCTTACTTCGGTGTGGGGGTAATTAACCGTCTCCCATTTCCCTCTGTGGGACGTCTCCTTCCTAGTAAATACTTCGCTCTATTTCACCTTCCGCAGGCAAGAAAAAAACTCAGAGGCTAAATTCTCCAATTATTAAACCCGCCGCTCGAAAGCTGTCTTATTGACGTGGCCTGATTGCCTTCGATTCCCAGCCTGCCACCAAATTGGAACCTATAACCAACCAGGCTGCAGATCTCCTGAAGAATTGATAATTATCTGGACTGCGGTTAGCTTTGCGTATTGATCCAACAAAAGCAGCGATGATCACAGTTGTGTTTTCATCCGCCGAGAGGATTTATAACAATTACATTGGAGGGCCGGCTTTGCCGTTTACACCCCATCGACGCAGCTAAATATAAAATTGAACGACCCAGAACACCAATTGGGAGCTCTTAAACATCTGCATCATCTTGGCCTTGGGAATCAATTCCGTAGATCGATAACGTGATTGTGCTTGAAACGCAATCTGTTTATAGAGAGTTTTATTCTAGTTCGTG
The DNA here is from genome assembly GCA_019447015.1 of Hymenochirus boettgeri. Taxonomy (NCBI): domain Eukaryota; kingdom Metazoa; phylum Chordata; class Amphibia; order Anura; family Pipidae; genus Hymenochirus; species Hymenochirus boettgeri. Next base: position 108,022,843 of record CM033476.1, on the reverse strand, counting down.
GTCGTACACGATGGCAGAATGAGATGTAGTGAAGTCATCGGATCCACCAGAAAGAAAACCATGGCAGTGGAACTGTGTCCAGCTCTGTCCAATCATTCCGGGACACGTTTTGGTCCCGGCAATTCCGACCAGTGTTTTTGGGAATTTTGGAAGTTGTTGTAGTGGACGGGAAACGGGAAGGTTTGGGCCAGAAGGCTGAGAGACAAATAAATAATACATTATAGGGTTATTCAATAAAAGTTCTTATAGAATAAACGGCAAGTCCAGCCCTAAAATGAAAACTTACATACAGGTGAATCACCCCCCAAAACCCTAAACGGTAATAGTTTGAACTGTGAAAGGTGTAAGTCTAACCTGAAATCCTGCACAATGTCCTGTTTCCCCTGTTTCTGCTTCCTGGTTATTCCAGTTAGTAACTGTCAGTTATGGATATGACAGTTGACATCACAGCCAATGACTGAATGTTAATCCCCTGTCTGCCTCTTCTGAGCATGCCCAGGCTCAGTACAGGTTTCTAAATGGCTCAGTTTCCATGAGGCCTCCAGAAGCATAGCAGGCATACAGTAATGAATTCATAGGACAAACTATGATATATCAACATATTATAAAGAGGCCATTCTTTCTAAAAGATGTTCTTATGGGGGTGGAGTTGCCCTTTAAAGGGCTGTTAATTTTGCCCCAACCAATTAGAAGTTAAGGTTCGACCCGTGATGCAGGATGTGTACGAACCAATAATCGGGAGTTCGGTCAGGGATTGGTGAACGACCGACTTGGCGGATCTCCAAATGAACGTCCGTTTCGGCCAAAAAAGGGCCCATACACGGGCTGATTATCGGCCGAAACGAACTTTCGTACACATCGTGCGTTGCGGGTCGAGACCCGAGATCGCACTTGTGTACGAACCATTAGCTTTCAAATGTTAAATAACATCTGATTGGTTGGGGCAAAATTAGCACCATTTTAAACAATAAGAATTTTTATTAAATCTCCCTGTAATTGGACCATGGCGGTTGGCGGTTTCCATAGCATTGGCATATTTACATGTATGTATCATGATGGGGGCCACTTCACTGCATCTGCCCCCAGTCCACCCCTTATGGGAGACAATTTGCAGCCATTTCCATTTCATTCCTCCAGCCACAGTTTGGCCTCGGCAGAGAGAACATCACATGTGACAGAAACCTAAAAAGAAGAAGGAAATAATTTGCTTGAGGGAAATGAGAAGACGTCCCCCGGGGCCCGAGGCTTTCTTTCCACCGGACACCTTTAAAGAGGGTAAATGACACTACAATTAATTAAGCTTTAATTGCACTTCAAAGAAGATTGATTCATGAGCCTGAATTCTTTTCTTTCCCTGCTACTGGCGCTGACGCTCAGAATCGAAAAGATCCGTCCCGTTATTTTATTATTTATTCTGGGAGACGTTACGTTACGAGACAATAGTCCAATTGTACGGCTGGGGGCCATTCCATTCATTGGAACCTCGTTGAACCACTATGAAAGTTCAGGAAAGTCCGTATGTTGTGGCGGAGATAAAGTCGCCATATTACAGTAATTCTGGATTAAGTCTTATTGGTGAGGACTGGGCTGCAATCCAGATCCCGTCTCCCAAGCAGATGGTTATTATCCTTAGTCATATTCGCCTTGTAACGGAATTCGGGAGAATGCAGAATAAGGTGGAATCGCTGCATTCGTTATCGTTTATAAGGTGTTTAAACACCTGACAGCCCAATTACGTGGAAATGCTGAAGTTTTTAAACTGAGTCGGGGATTAGTAGCCCACGGCCAGCGCTGTTTATTTATTGAGGTTTCATCGCTTACCGTGACTTGAACGCCTTCATTGAGGCGGCTGTGTGGCTAACACGGAATTTAACAGCGCAACGGACGCAATCAATGTTACATGCTGGTAGCGCCACTCTATTTCGCCACTTTTTAATGCTAGCTCAGGGCGCCATAGAACGCAATGTGATAGCAGCTTTTGGTGCATCGACCGGACATATTTCTCTCAATATTTAAGGAGCCCTAAGGGCTAGGCCACACTGGTGCGGTTTTTTTTTGCGTTTGCGCTTGCGATTGCGCTTGCGGTTTTTAAAAATCACTGAAAACGCGGCAACGCAAAAAACACGCGTTTTTCAGTGCGTTGCGATTGCCGTTGCGTTTTTAATCGCAATCGCATGCGTTTTCCTATACTTATTGAAGAAATCGCAAGTGCAAAAAAAAATCGCACATTAAATCTCATGCGATTGCGATTGCGTTTGCGTTTGCGTTTCAGTGTGGCTTTGCCCTAAAACTTGAATTAAAGATCTCTCACCCATCCCCTTAACCTGCTATTCCGTACCTCTCCCACTCACCTTATATATTAAAGACTCCCTGCGAGCTAGACCAATCTGCTGGCTATGTGACGTGGTACAGTTGCCAGTCAGTAGATATGAATTAACGTGGCGTGTTATAAACCCGTCACTCTATACACAGACACTGCACTGGTACGGAGGGTTCGGACAGGGGAAAATGCTTCTTTTTAGGGTGAGAGTTGTGCAGTTGAGGTTCCCGCATTAAGTCTCCTTTCCCCTGGATTCTCTCCTCTCTCCTTAAATTGCACTCGGAGACGTGTCACGGTGAATGTAGGGGCCTTGTTAGTGAACCATTAGTGCTGGCTGTCAGTCTGTCCAAACAACAAATTGCTGTGCTAATGAATGGAAAGCCTGGAAGTTTTGCTAGAGGCCGTCTGGGCCGAGGTGAGGCCAGTTGAACTACATACCACGGATCTCTGGGGCATTGGGTAATTAGGGGGAAAGCTCTTTCATTGAAGTGAAAATGTGTTTCTGGATTCAACACGAATCTCCCATCTGCAGAAATAGTGTTAGTGACCATCCCGGATTCCACGTCCCAAACCAGGAAACAATTCACCATCTGCAGCCATGCGGCACTTTCCATGTAAGGGGAAGGGAAAGTAAAATATATAGGAGTAGAAGGGAGGAACCTCCATATGGGAAGCTATGGTAGTACAGGAAGGAGGAACCTCCATATGGGAAGCTATGGTACAGGAAGGAGGAACCTCCATATGGGAAGCTATGGTACAGGAAGGAGGAACCTCCATATGGGAAGCTATAGTACAGGAAGTAGGAACCTCCTCTCCAAGCTTTTCTACAAGCTCACTCACGCTCAGAGGAGACAGCTAGCGAAATAACATTTAGTCATTGGCTGTGATTTCCTCTGTTACATCCATGACTGACAGTTGATTGGATCCCTAAGAACCTGGAAGCAGAAATAGGGGTAACAGGACATCGCACAGCATTTCAGGTTAGTCTTACATCTCTCAGTTTCTAACTATTGCAGTTTTGGGGGATATTTTCCTATGTATAGTTTTTTTCATTTGAGGGGTAGACTTGTCCTTTAAATTTCCACAAGTTTCCTATGCGTTCTCGGTCTTTGTCTGTTATCGAATTTGCGGTTCTGTTACTATTTACCTTTTCATTTCCAAATCTGCTTCAAAATATCTCCCTTCTTCTCATTACAATGAAAAATCCAGATCTTTGGTCCAAACCCACAAACTGTTTCTACAGGCGTCGAATCGGAATTTTCGTTTTTTGCTTTAACTCTTTATCATCTGCTATTATGCTATTAATAAGCAATCACCAATCGCATGCAATCGCACCAATCGCATGCTCTCTAACTGCTGTCACTATCTGATTGGTTACCGCAAATTAGTGGGCCAACCTTGACGTCCCTGATTGCATCAGCCCTGATATCAGCTGCGACATGAAATGTTTTTAATTTGAATTAATTGTATTTTTAACGAACCTTCCCTGTTGCCGCCTGTCGGGTGGAATCACGTCTCCTGCCGTTATATGAAACTGTAATAGCCGCTCGGTTTATCTTATACCAACTTGTTTGTACTGCCTGATGGGGCTGCAGTGTAATATTTCTCTGTAAACACTGTAGTCCAACATTCCTTGGTTTAACCGCAGTGGTTTGGCAAAAAATCGAATTTACGGGGGGAAATCACACTTGTAAATAGCCAGACATTATTACTGTGAATCACGACTTACAAATTGCCCTGTGCAAGAGATGTGTGTGTGTTCGTGGAGTGCAAGGCTGGGACGGGGACATTTCATACGTTCTATTCATTAGGGTGATAGGGTGTGATGTTGGCAATGTGCCTTATACTTTGGAGAAGGGACGGGGTGTCACACCCTGAATGAGGAGGAGGGGGGGTCATTTCTGGTAGAATCAATGAGAAGGTAGATTAGAATGACCAAGTGAACAATATAAAATTAATAAGGGGGATGCTGTAGGTATAAGGGGGATGGTGTAGGTATAAGGGGGATGGTGTAGGTATAAGGAGGATGGTGTTGGTATAAGGGGGATGGTGTAGGTATAAGGGGGATGCTGTAGGTAACCAATCATCGGAATGCTGTTCGGTGTCATGTCAGACACACCCATTAAATATTAGCAGGGAAGGTCAATGGGATTTAATATTCCTGGGTGGGAAAAGTGCAGGATAAGAGTGTGAGGGGAAGTATGGCAGCTCCTGTTTGTAATAATAAAAGTTGCAGGAAGATTCCATATTTGGCTTATGTCAGTGGAGAAGATGAATACGTTGCCCTGTGGTTGTGCCCCGTGTCGGTGACTTAATGTAGAAAGCAGCTGGCCAGGAGGTGAAGGGCACAGACCAAACTTCATGTTTCTCCCGAACCCCTTTCTCCTCGGAGGGCTCCCCTGTCGGTCTACACTGGGGCTCAACTTTCCCCGTTTGGTCTAATAACTTTTGGCTTTTGTCCGTCCTCCTCTTCAATGGCTTTTAACCCTTTCCTTAGTATTCAGTGTCATTTTAATCCAGCGTTTACCCATGATGCATTTTGTTCCTAAATTTAAAATAATGTGATTTCAATTTACAACGAGACCAAGGTTAATATTAGATAAACTTTCCCTTTAACTTCCTACTAAGTCGCCCATTCCATATTTATTAGAGACCCGGAAACAACCCTTAACGCTCAGAATCACACAATCAACAGCAACCTACAGTGACGTAATAAGGTGCTAATTAGAGATGTTCGAAACTGTTGAGTTTCATTCCGTTTTCAAATTTTCGGAAAGTTCGAGTTTCGATTTTCAATAATCGTCTACTTGCGATTTTCGATAAATATCGAAAATTCTAAAAATCCGGGTTCCGTGAAATTCGGGAGTTACGAAAGTTTCCGTCGGGAATTTGAAACCCTCAGATTCGATTCGAAACTGGCCTCTAATCGAACCCACATTCCATCTCTAGTTATAATGTAATAACGCGTTTCGGGGGGTTTCCTTTCATGTATAATTTGGGTTATAAACTCTGTTTATAAAGCGCAATTCCACGTGACAGTGTTTCAGATGCCGTCAGGCTAAGCACTGGTAATTAATGGGTTAAGGGGAATCACTTTATGATGTTTGTAAATAAACTTTTAAAGGGGAAATAGTAACCGTCTGTGTTCAGGCAGAGGGGAGAGATTGCTTTGCATCTGTTCATTGTCTGTGACCTAATGCAGTGGTGATGTCATTGTTTGTCATATTTTACCCACATTATATTACTATTGGCTGTTTACTCTATGATTAACGTTTCAACGGAGGTCCAGTCAGCAGAGACCTGTGATATGGACTGATTAATAAGCACATAATATTAAACAGAGCAGAACCATCTATTGGGTCGGATATCTGGGGGTTACCTGCTTTGTGATTGGATCCAGTGTAACTATAATATAAATGATTGGGCTGTAGGTCAGGTCAAGGTAAGAATTTCTGTGGGTTTGTTGCAGCAGGTACTGGGGTAAGATACTGGTGGTCAGGTAATCAAGGTTATCAGGGTCAAGTACAGCAGGTACTGGGGGTCAGATGTGGTATGGGGTATTTATGGGGTATTTATGGGGAATATAAACCATAGAAATATAAAGATATGTAGTGCCCTGTGACATGTGGTATGGGGTATTTATAGGGTATTTATAGGGTATTTATAGGGTATTTATAGGGTATTTATGGGGAATATAAACCATAGAAATATAAAGATATGTACTGCCCTGTGACATGTGGTATGGGGTATTTATTGGGTATTTATGGGTGGGGTATTTTGGGGTATTTAAGCCAGAGAAATATAAAGATATGTACTGCCCTGTGACATGTGGTATGGGGTATTATATGGGGTATTTATGGGGATGGGATATAAACTATAGAAAGTTCAAATATGTACTGCTGCTGTGGGCCTGTGACATGTGGTATGGGGTATTTATGGGGTCTTTATGGTGTATTTAAACATATAACTATCAAGATATGTCTTTAGCTCCCTGTAACATGTGGTATGGGGTATTTATGGGTTATTTATGGGGATTAGAATACTAACCTGGAAAATAGAAAGATATGTCCTGCCCTTGACATGTTAGGTTATGGGTATTTATAGGTATTTATAGGGTATTTATGGGGAATAGAAACCATGAGAAATCATAAAGATATGTACTCGACGCCTGTGACATGTGGTTGGGGTATTTATGGGGTATTTATGGGTGGGGTATTTATGGGTCTTTAAGCCATAGAAATATAACAGATATGATACTCCTGTGACATTAAGGTATGGGGTATTTATTGGGTTTTTGGGAAATACTATCAGAAATACTAAAGATATGTACACTGGCCCTGTGGACATGTGTAATGGGTATTTCTGTAGGTATGGGGTATTTATGGGTGGGTAGTTTTAACTGGGAAATATCAAGTTTACTGCCGTACAAGTGGAGGTATTTATGGGTCGTATTTATGGGACTATAACCCCAAGCATGAGGAAATCTAAGATATGTACTGTCCCTGTGACATGTGCTGTATATAGGTGTATTTTATAGGTATTTAATAGGGTATTTATGGGGTAGTATACACCATAAAATATAAGATTGTACTCGCCCCTGTGACAGTGGTATGGGGTATTTATTGGGTATTTTATGGTGGGTTTATGGTATTTAACCATAGAAAATAAGATATGTACTGCCCTGACATGTGGTATGGGGTATTTATGGGTTTTAATGGTATTTAAACCTAGAAATTATAAGATATGTACTTGCCCTGGTGTAGGGCTTTATGTGGGTATGTAAGGGGGTATTGGGGGTATTTATGGGGTATTTATGGGGTATTTAGGTATTTAGGTACCATAGAAATATAAGATATGTACTGACCCCTGTAATGTGGTTATGCGGGTATTTTATAGGGGTATTTAAGGGTATTAGGTTATTTAAACCAATAAAATAAAAGATAGTACTGCCCTGTGACATGGTGGTATGGGTATTTATGGGTAGTTTATTGTGTATTTTAACCAATGAAATATAAAATATGTCTCACTGCGCCCTGTGACATGTGTATGGGTAATTTTATGGGGTATTTATGATAACCATAGAAATATAAAGTAGTCTGCCGACTGTACATGTGTTGTATATGGGGTGTATTATTTAAACCAAGTATGATTGTCTGCCCTGGACGTGGATGTATATGGGTTAGTGAATTTAACAGGCAATAAATGCTGCGTACATGGAGGGATGAGGATTTTTAATTTAAACCAAGAATATCAATTGCCCTGGCTGTGGAAATCAAGGAATTAACATAGAAATAGATACCCTGACTGTGAAGTGTTATGGATTATGGTTCTGGTGATATACCACGAATAAATCCATCCTGAGAGGACAGACTACGCTCAAATTAAACCTTGTCCGAGGTCCCTATAGCCCAGATGGGGGTGAGAAGGCCTAGACCCCTTACCCTTGAATGAGCCCTGAAAAATGCGGGTGGTACAATCTATTGGCCCTAATGATGTTGAAAGCCTGGACCCTCACATTACCAACTACCCATTTAAACTCTGCTTATCGGGCAATAATACAATGCAAATCCTTGTACACTCTGACGAACCATGTTTGTCTAATGGAGCATGCTGGGAGATGTAGGCATTTCACCAGAGTACATTAACTAACTGTAAGGGAGAATTGTATCTACTTATCCAGCTAATTACACAGATAATGTGCTCCTGTGGGGTTGTAAAGAGCCCTGCAATGTGAAGACCAGGAGCAGATGAATAGGCTATATCTGTGTTACCGAATGGTTTAAAGGCTAGGGCTACAGAAGATAGAATGGCACTGCCCCATGCCATATTGGAATGACCAGCAGTCCTATAATACTATATATAACTATAGTCCTATCCCAGCAGTCCTTAATAATATATTAATATAGTCCCATATTCACCGCATCCATATAATAATATATATAATATAGTCCATATCCCAGCAGTCCGTATAATAATATATATAACATAGTCCATATCCCAGCAGTCCATATAATAATATATATAACATAGTTCATATCCCAGGAGTCCATATAATAATATAGATAGTATAGTCCATATCCCAGCAGTCCATATAATAATATATAATAGTAGAGAGTATCCAATCCCAGCAGTCCATATAATAATAATAGTATAGTCCATATCCCAGCAGTCCATATAATAATATATATAATATCTCCATATCCCAGCAGTCCATATAATAATATATAACATAGCCCATATCCCACCCAGCAGTCCATATAATAATATAGCTAGCATAGTCCCTATCCCATCAGTCCATATAAATAGATTTAGCGCCATATCCAGCAGTCCATATAAATATAGATGTAATAGTCCATATCCCAGCAGTCCATATATAATATATATAATTAGTCCCATATCCCAGCAGTCCATATAATAAAATATAACATAGTCCATATCCCAGCAGTTCCATATAATATATAACATAGTCCCTATCCCAGCAGTCCATATAATAATATATATAATATAGTCCATATCCCAGCAGTCCATATAATAATATAGATAGTATAGTCCATATCCCAGCAGTCCATATAATAATATAGATAGTATAGTCCATATCCCAGCAGTCCATATATAATTATATATACATGGTCCATATCCCAGCAGTCCTAGTAATAATAGCTAGCATAGTCCATATCCCAGCAGTCCATACTAATATAGATAGTAGTCCATATCCCACAATCCATATAATAATATATATAACAATAGTCCCATATCCCAGCTCAGTCCATATAATAAATAGATAGTATAAGCCCCATATCCCCAGCAGTCCATATAAGAATATAGATAGTAATAGTCCATATCCCAGCAGTCCATATAATAATATAGATAGTATAGTCCATATCCCAGCAGTCCATACAATAATATATATAATATAGTCCATATCCCAGCAGTCCATATAATAATATATATAACATAGTCCATATCCCAGCAGTCCATAATAATAATATAACATAGTCCATATCCACAGTCCATATACAATATAGATAGTATGAGCCATTCCCAGCAGTACATATAATAATATAGATAGTATATCCATATCCCACAGTCCATATATATATATATAATAGTCCCATATCCCATCATCCATATAATATATATATAATATATATTAGATCCTATCCCAGCAGTCCATATAATAATAAATATATAACATAGTCCATATCCCCCAGCAGTCCCCATATAAATAATAGTACATAGTCCATATCCCAGCGTCCATATAATAATATAGATAGTATAGTCCATATCCCATCATCCATATAATAATATGATAGTATAGTCCATATCCCAAGCGTCCATATATATAGCGCATAGTCCATATCCCAGCGGTCCATTAAATATATATAATATATCCTATCCCAGCATCCATATATAATTATAGTAAGAGTCCATATCCCACAGTCCATATAATATATATAATAGCCATCCATCCCAGCAGGTCCATATAATAATATATAATAATAGTCCATATCCCAGCAGTCCATATATAATATAGTAGTAGTCCATATCCCAGCAGTCCATCATAATAATATATATAGTCCCATATCCAGCGTCCATATAATAATATAATATATGTCCATATCCCAGCAGTCCATATAATAATATAGATAGTATAGTCCATATCCCAGCAGTCCCATATATAATATAATATATAGTCCATTCCCAGCAGTCCATAATAAAATATAATAGATGTCCATATCCCAGCAGTCCATATAATAATATATATAATACCATAGTCCATATCCCAGCAGTCCATATAATAATATAGATGTATAGGTCCATTCCAGCGTCCATATAATAATATAGATAGTTATAGTCCATATCCCAGCAGTCCATATAATAATATAGATAGTATAGTCCATATCCCAGCAGTCCATATAATAATATAGATAGTATAGTCCATATCCCAGCAGTCCATATAATAATATAGATAGTATAGTCCATATCCCAGCAGTCCATATAATAATATAGATAGTATAGTCCATATCCCAGCAGTCCATATAATAATATAGATGTATGTATAATATAAATCTGTAGGTTATATAACTCACTATAACAGGACCCTTGTAGGTTATTGGTTTATCTCTGTAATAGTGGGTTGTATTCTGATCGGTTAGACTGGGTTGGACTGTTCCATAAAATAATAAAAGGGTCGATGATCATTCCCATATCTTGACAAGGGTCTCAATGGGGAATAGTAGGTCCCTGTTCTATTTCCAGCTCACTGGGGGAAGCAGTTTCTTCCTGCACTGCTGGTTTCCTGGCCAGGAGACTGTACACTACTGTATTGTACAGCAGCGAGAAATACCTGAGCAGTATTCCCACCCCCCACAGCTTGGCGTAAACAGAACTTAGCCCAGTTCGTCTGAAAGGTTTTATTATGCAGGTTTTTTTTTTTAATTATGTGCAAAGCTACGGCGAAAAAAGTTTGTGCGTCTCGTGACGATAAAAAAGGAAAACGTTGGAGGGAGCCCCCTGCAGTGCGAGAATTTCCTTTTTTGTTTGGCTGCCGGGGGGGGTTAAACTTCCATATTGTTTGTGTAAGGTCCGGAAGAGAGAGGGGGGTGTCAAAAAATGATCCCCAATAATGCGGGAGAAGATTGCCTGTCACAGAGTAAGAGGTTTGCTTTGGCACCACGGCAAAGAGCGAGCAGCTGGTTCTGATTATGTCAAAGGAAATTAGTTTTTAAGAACAAATTTCAGAGTTTGGCCATAAATCAGCCTTTGGCAAACGGATTCCGGGAAAATATTGACACAAGGACAATGATATTGAGGCCTCATACCCATAGAATTCATTATGGAGATGGATAGACCCCCCCCCCACGCTGGGGACAATGTTTCCGAATTCATACACCAGGAAATGTGCAAACACGGAACGAGCTTTACATGTCAGCTTTGAATTTGCGATGATGTCATGTTGGGCGACACGTGGATATAAGTGTGCGTGACGAATTGGGAGGGAAAGGATTATGGGTAAAATGGGTTCCTACAGAACTGTCGGATTTTTCGCCTAAAGCTGGGTACACACGATGAGATATTTCGGTACGATCGACCGATAGGTTAGTGTATCGGTCGATCGGACCGAAAATTATCGCATCCGAATGTGGCCATGTCCGACCGATTGTTAGTCCGAATCAGACATGGTGGAAAACCTCATCCGATCGTGCGGTCCTCTATGGGCCACGCGATCGGTCGCGGTAATTGTTGGACGCGGCTGCTTTTGGCCGCACCGACAGTCCTTCCTCCTGGCCCGGACCGTTCGAAGTATCGAAACGGTCGGTCGGAGGGAAAAATCCTAGTTGTGTACTAGGTGGTAGTAGTAGTGTGTGGTAGGTGTGTACTGTGTTGTAGTGGTAGTGTGTAGTAGGTGTGTAGTAGGTGTGTACTGGTGTGTAACTAGTTGTGTAGTAGGTGTGTACTAGGTGTGTACTAGGTGTGTACTAGGTGTGGTACTAGGTTTGTACCTAGGTGTTTAGTAGGTGTGTACTGTGTGTGTACTAGGTGTGTATTAGTGTGTTACTAGGTGTGTAGTAGGTTGTACTAGGTGTGTACTAGGTGTGTGTAGGTGGTGTACTAGTGTGTATGAGGTGTGTACTAGGTGTGTAGTAGGTGTGTCATAGGTGTGTGGTACTGATGTGTACTAGTGTGTATAGGTGTGTAGTAGGTGTGTCTGTAGTAGGTGTGTACTAGGTGTGTAGTAGGTGTGTACTAGGTGTGTACTAGGTGTGTACTAGGTGTATGTGTCGTATAGTTGTAGTAGGTGTGTACAAGTTGTTTACTAGTGTGTAGTAGGTGTGGTGAGTAGGTGTGTACTTGATGTGTACTAGGTGTGTAGTAGGTGTGTATTAGGTGTGTACTAGGTGTGTAGTAGGTGTGTACTAGGTGTGTACTAGGTGTGTACTAGGTGTGTAGTAGTGTAGGTGTGTACTTGATGTGTACTAGGTGTGTAGTAGGTGTGTAGGTAGGTGTGTACTAGGTGTGTACTTACTGTGTGGTACTAGGGTGTGTAGTACTGGTGTGTACTAGGTGTGTTACTAGGTGTGTATATGGTGTGGTACTGGTGGTTAGGTTTGTAGTGGTTTGTATTGGTGGTTATGTTTGTAGTAGGTGTTGTAGTAGGTTGTACTAGGTGTGTACTAGGTGTGTAGTAGGTGTGTACTAGGTGTGTACTAGGTGTGTAGTAGGTGTGTACTAGGTGTGTACTTGGTGTGTACTAGGTGTGTAGTAGGTGTGTACTAGGTGTGTAGTAGGTGTGTGTCTAGGTGTGTAGTGTGTGTGTAGTAGGTGTGTACTAGGTGTGTACTAGGTGTGTACTAGGTGTGTACTATGGTGTGTAGTAGGTGTGTAGTAGGTGTGTCTTGATGTGTACTAGGTGTAGTAGGTGTGTAGTAGGTGTGTACTAGGTGTGTAGTAGGTGTGTACTAGGTGTGTAGTAGGTGTGTACTAGGTGTGTAGTAGGTGTGTAAGGTGTGTACTACAGGTGTGTAGTAGGTGTGTACTAGGTGTGTTAGTGTTAGTCGTGTGTACGTCGGTGTGTCTGTGTGTTCTAGGTTGTGTAGTAGGTGTGTAGTAGGTGTGTACTAGGTGTGTAGTAGGTGTGTACTAGGTGTGTGTACTAGGTGTGTACTAGGTGTGTACTAGGTGTGTAGTAGGTGTGTACGGTGTGTGAGTGTTGGTACTGGGTGTAGGGTGGTGTGTACTAGGTGTGTTGGTGTAGTACAGGTGTTTTAGGTGTGTACTAGGTGTGTAGTAGGTGTGTAGTAGGTGTGTACTTGATGTGTACTAGGTGTGTAGTAGGTGTGTAGTAGGTGTACTGGTGGTGAGTAGGTGTGGTACTGGTGTTGTAGGTGTGTCTAGGTGTTTAGTGTGTAGTAGGTTGTAAGGTGTGTACTAGGTGTGTACTAGGTGTGTACTAGGTGTGTATAATAGGTGTGTGTCTAGGTGTGTAGTAGGTGTGTATAGTGTGTGTTACGGTGTGTCGTCGGTGTGATAGCTGTGTGTTGGTGTGTGTGGTGTGTCTGGTGTGGTCGTGGTGTTTATACGGTGTGTATGGTGTGTACTGGTGTGTATAGGTGTTGACTAGGTGTGTAGTCTAGGTGTGTAGTAGGTGTGTATGGTGTGTGTACTGGTGTGTCCTAGGTGTGTAGAACTGGTGTGTTAGGTGTGTACTGGTGTAGTGTGTACTAGGTGTGTAGTGGTGTGTGTCGGTGTGTACTGGGTGTGTAGTGGTGTGTATAGGTGTGTAACTGGTGTGTGTAGGTGTGTACTAGGTGTGTATGGGTGTGTACTAGGTTTGTGTACTAGGTGTGTAGTAGGTGTGTAGTAGGTGTGTACGTGGTGTGTACTAGGTGTGTAGTAGGTGTGTACTAGGTGTGTAGTAGGTGTGTACTAGGTGTGTAGTAGGTGTGTACTAGGTGTGTAACTAGGTGTGTACTAGGTGTGTAGTAAGGTGTGTACTAGGTGTGTATAGGTGTGGTACTAGGTGTGTACTAGGGGTGTATAGGTGTGTACTAGGTGTGTAGTAGGTGTGTACTAGGTGTGTAGTAGGTGTGTAGTAGGTGTGTACTAGGTGTGTAGTAGGTGTGTACTAGGTGTGTACTAGAACTTGTGGAATTTTGGAATTTTTGAAATTGAATATTTGGAAATTATCGACTATCCAGGCGGATTTTCGAGAAATGAATCGGAACTTTCAGATTTTTCTTTCCCATCGACTCGTATGGGTCTGTTTTCGGATTTTTGAATAGCCGTAAATCCATTTGGAAAATCTTCATGTAATACCGGGAATGGCATTAAAGACGTGCCAGGTTGTGGTGACACCGATTTAGCTCTGGGCTATTAGGTAAATAATTGATAATTAAAGGGATGGAAATGACAGGTATAATGGACCTTTTCCTTCTGCCAAACCCTGGTACACGTGGAGCTCGCCCCTTGGTTGGAAATGGTTTATTATAGTTATATAATTGGCTGCTTATTACTCGCCTTGCCTTTCAATACAGGCAGATGTGCTGCTGGATTATTATAACAACCAGAGACGATATCGGTCGTTATTTAAATAGTGCTCACCCCTTACTGTGTCTTCCCAATAACATTATTTCATAATCATCTGTATGGACAAAAATCAGAAATCAGAAATCCTCAGCATTTGTCTTGTAGAGGATTCTGGGCTTTGTAGTTTATTACAGCACATGAGGACTACAAGTGACTTCCTCTGATGTAAATAAAATGGAATGAAGGTTTAAGCATAGCCAGACTGGCTATATAAAACCACAGGAGGGTCCTAGGGATGGTGGTTGGTCCTCTACAGCATACAATGGGATGATAGATAGATAGATAGATAGATAGATAGATAGATAGATAGATAGATTGATAGATAGATAGATGATAGATAGAGAGATAGATAGATAGATAGATAGATAGGTAGATAGATAGATAGATTGGTAGGTAGGTAGATAGATAGATAGATGAGAGATAGGTAGGTAGGTAGGTAGATAGATAGATGATAGATAGGTAGGTAGGTAGGTAGATAGATAGATGATAGATATATAAATAGATAGATAGGTAGGTAGGTAGATAGATGATGGATAGATAGGTAGGTAGGTAGGTAGAATTGTGAAGCCATCCCTAGTGGTTGGGGAATTAGAGACATTGGGTTAGGATGCGCCTGGATGTAATTTAGACAGAGTTGGGGAGAGTTGGTGATTTAGTGAGTGGGTGGAATTTGCTGTAATAAGTCTCTGTGTCTCTCATTGGGCTGTCAGTCTGCTGTAGTTTAAGTGCATGTAAATGATCAGATGCAATTGACTCTGTGGGCAGCAGGATAAAGAGCTGTGGAGCTGCCCTGCTGATAGTGGGACAGATGCTTTGTACCTGTCAATCACTGACAAATCAGAACCTGCACCTGTCGGATGGAACCGGATGGAAAAGTATTTCAATGATTTTACATCATTTGCTCCTGCACAGAATCTCTGGCCATACACTGACAGATGGTGGCGGAACCGACGACTCGATACCGGGGAATCGGTGGTCTTTTCTGCACAGGGGGAAATAGGAGTGTATGGCAGTGTGAGTGTGAGTGACTGCTCTTTATTCCCTGTCTGCAGATTAAGAAGCCATCAGAGTGTGACAATTAGAAAGGTGAGAGGTGTAGTTCATTGCAAACATAACACTAGTGTTGGGCAATTGTTGTGGCTTCTGTGGTGCTCCGACCTGCTTTAGTGTAGCTCAGGCCTAAGGCTGAGTCCCCACTACAACGCACTGAAACGCACGCATAATCTCAAGCGTTATCACGCGTGATTGCGTGTGCGATTCCGGTGCGCTGTCGCACGTTGTTCCTCATGCGTGGAAATTAACGTTAAACCCATTGCGTTTGCGCAAAGAAATGGTGATCACAAAACGGAAATGGATGCGCAATCACGCGCATCGGAAATTGTGTTAACTTTTACCCAGAATCCCTTGCTACCACGATTTTCCTTTTTTTCTGGTGTAGCGAAAGAAACTTTGCCCAGAATGCCTTGCTGCCACGATTTTCCTGTTTTCTGGTGTAGCGAAAGAAACTTTACCCAGAATCCCTTGCTACCACGGTTTGGTGATCACAAAACGGAAATGGATGCGCAATCACGCGCATCGGAAATTGTGTTAACTTTTACATTCCCGCCATTTCCGTGAAGAATGTGTTAGTGTGGCCCAGGCCTGATACAGTTTTCCTTTGCGGTTCATTTGCGGTAACCAACCAGATCTCGGCTTCTTACTGGGTGACAGCAGTTAGATGACATCCGATTGGCCGTGGCAGGTTTGTTTTATTCCTGCTGTAGATGAACATTGTATTGTACTGAGATTAACCCCATATTTCTGTGTGAGATAAAGAGGCCGGCGAGGGCCCCTGGGGACCCAATACAATTCTCCCTGATACCCTTATCTGTTTGGTATGAATAGTGAGATCTTCCCGTCATTATCTCAGTTTATTTCCTGGTCCCCAGGTCCGGATCAGGTTTCCCTCACACGCTGCCATGCCCTGGGCTTCCTTCCTCAGACGCAGGCCGGGATATGGTCCAGATTGTCTTCATATCACTATTTTCAAATGTCCTTCCGCTCCTAAAAAAGCCCCCGGCCCAGCTCCGGTCCCACGGCATCGCACAAATAGCGCTCGCCTCCTGCCAAGGATCACGTTGACCATCGGGCAAAAGAACGGCTCACGTTTCATTAAATTTCCCCTCCTACAGCAAAAATAGCAACTGGACTACACAATGTCCCAGATAAAAATACACTGGATGTTTTCCTTTCTCTTTCCTCTGAGGTAACTGGGCGCAGTTCCCAGAATCCCTTGCTTCCACGGTTTTCCTGTTTTCTGGTGTAGCGAAAGAAACTTTACCCAGAATCCCTTGCTTCCACGGTTTTCCTGTTTTCTGGTGTAGCAAAAGAAACTTTACCCAGAATCCCTTGCTGCCACGGTTTTCCTGTTTTCTGGTGTAGCGAAAGAAACTTTACCCAGAATCCCTTGCTTCCACGGTTTTCCTGTTTTCTGGTGTAGCGAAAGAAACTTTACCCAGAATGCCTTGCTACCACGATTTTCCTGTTTTCTGGTGTAGCGAAAGAAACTTTACCCAGAATCCCTTGCTTCCACGGTTTTCCTGTTTTCTGGTGTAGCAAAAGAAACTTTACCCAGAATCCCTTGCTACCACGGTTTTCCTGTTTTCTGGTGTAAGGAAAGAAACTTTCCCTATTGACCCCCCTGTAATGTTACCTAATTATCATTTCTCTATTTTGCCAACTTAACGCAGCGAACTTGCCGATATTTGTGGGATTTGTAGGTTGCCGGAGGTTCTCGCTAGTCTTACCGATACGAGTGACACAAACAGCTTCTTATTTGTAAACAGAACGAATTCCGTCATTGGAAGTGAAAGTAAAACGCAGTTTTCTCCTCTAATCGCTCCAATATTTTCACCGTTGCGGGAGCAGATGGACTCATTTTCGTTTAATTAACATGTTGCGATAGGTGCTAAGGAAATTGCACACCTGCTATTTTATATCGTCGCCCGCCTCACCTTTCGCACGCACATTATTATTTCAATTTAACAGGAAGCTTGGATCTTTTTTTAAAACTTTGTACAAAGGCACATTCGTGGTATCGGGGGTCTGCGTGAGATATTCACATGTCAAGTGCGCAGTCGGGGGGAATATTCAGTGAAATGTAGAGGTCACGTGGTTATTACCAAGGCCCCAGGTTGTTATATTTTGGTTAAGAACGAGGATATTATCGTAATAATTGCGAAATGCCCCCCCACATTCTTATTTAATATAACACAGTTTAGGACCCAGGGGTGTTCGGACACACAACTTGGGGTTCGCGTTGATCCTTCGCATGTCAATCAAATCACAAGACGTCGTCAGGTCGCGTGGACATACGAGATTCTCTATTTCCATGCGTCAAAATGCTTCTCGCACCATTTAGTGTTAAAGTGAATTAGCGTTGCGATAATGTCCCCGATTTGTTCATTTGTGCCACTTAAGACACGTGACAGGGTAACGCGGGGCGGTAAATTTGTTCATATTTCACGTGGCGCCTTGTGTGTTACTGGTCACCGCTCTCCCGTATTATTCCGTGTTATTTAAACGTTCTCGTCCATAGAATTCATTCATTAACACCATCTCCTGTTTATTCTCCTGGTAATGCCCCCTGGTATCTATAATAATAGACTGACCCCGGCCTGGCACCGTGCCCTCCTCCCTGTGCTGTGATTGTGGTGCTGGTCCCCACAGCAGAAAGAGGAAGGTAAGGACAGGAAGACAAGAATGTCTGCAGTGAACGATACGAGGCTCGGTGTGAATTCATTTCCTTCTCAGCAGATGGTCAGGGGATCTTTCATGTGATGTTATCACTGGGATGAGCCTCTGCCCGCTTGCACTTCCCCTCTCTCACCCGCCTCTGTCCACATGGGGGCCGAGCAATGTGGGACCAGCAGCTGAAGGTCAAATCACTACTTGGGCCTCACAGAACTTTGCTGCAATGGCATCCGATGGTCATCACTGTCTCCCAAATATGTTTCAATAACAAAGGGGATACAGGTCACCCCACCCTGTTCCTACATTTCCTGCACTCTATAGGCCAGAATCTATTTCTATGAAGGTGGCAGCAGTAACTTGTGTTATTCTGGCTCAGTGGTTAGCACTGATCCCTTGCAGCGCTGAAGTCCTGAGTTCGATTCCACCCTCGGACACATCTGCAATGAGTTTGTATGTTCTCCCCGTGCTTGGGTGGGTTTCCTCCGGGTGCTCCGGTTTCCCCCACAATCATAAAGACAGACTGATAGGTTGTATGTGTACATAAAGGGATTAGATTGTAAGCTCTTCGGGGCAGGGCCTGATGTGAATGTATACATGGAATTGTAAAGCGCTACGGAATATGTTGGCGCTATATAAATCCACATTAATAATAATAATTCTCTTTTGGACTATAGGAGGTAGAAGTGGATCAGTAACGTTAACGCCACTTTCCGCTCCTCTGGAATTTACTGTCGGGTTAATTATCCGAGGAAGTATAACGTACAGCGGATTCAGCGTGATTGCACCTTTTAATGATGGTTTTAAAGGTGTTTTCCCACCTCTGTGATTGGTATATTTAGTGGGTGGTTCATGGGGATATGAATGTGTGGCCCAGTTCAGGAGCTGGTCGTGCTCTGTGCAGTTCACAGAGAGTTTAACTGGGGGCGCTATGGGGCCAACAGGTTCAGTTTATGGCCAATTACCTCCTGAAATGATCAGCGTCTTCTCTGCTTTTTTCCCGCTCTCTAACAATCTTGGCTATACGATTATATAGATATAATTATACTCTGATCATTTTATTACCTTGATAATTTATAGGACAATTTATAGCCTTTGATATTGGTGTTTTGGGGGGTCCCGGGATGCCCCCTGATCGATGAGTCCCACACCTGCATTTCTCCGTCTGGTAATTTCAGTAGTAAACATTTCTAACGCCTGTGTCGGACCGCAACACGCGTGAAATGCGCACATGCATCAGTACATGTTTCCTGCATGTGACTGTGAGGGCATTAGGGGGTCCCAGAACCTTTTACAGGCTGATGGCAATGCCCCCTCAGACAGCGATAGTACCAATGTATATGACTGATTGGCCGTCTCTGCGGGAGTTGCCATATGTATGTGTGTTGCCATATGGGGATAAGGTATCAGGATTGGTTAATACAGGGATGTCCAACCTGTGGCCGGGCTGCCCTCCAGATGTTTGAACACTACAACTCCCAGCATTCCTTGGGTTCTTCTGCAATGGAGGAATGCTGGGAGTTGTAGTTTTCCAACATCTGGAGGGCCGCAAGCTGGACATCCCTGGTTAATACATAGATGGGATTAATCTGCCGTTAGGAGTTAAATGTTGAAACCCTTGGAATGGGATTGGCTGGGAGGGGACCCAGCGTGATGGTCTGTTAACCCCCCATGTAAACACGTCGCGGAGGCAGACAGGAACCAATTACACCCAGAGGGTATTAAAGGCCCCATTGACTATTGATAACATTGCCCTATTTACCCCATGAAGCTAAAACCCTTTATAAATGACACTTCAATGCCTTGGTTTGATTTAACGCAGAACTACTGGTTTTTAGAACTATTTCCCCCATTGACGTAACAAGAACCATATTGTGTTGTGACGCCAGTGAGGAATCGTGACAATCTGATTGGACGATATGACACACACTGCCTGCGGTTACCGGGGTTGGTGATGAAGGGTAAAAATGGGGGTAGGAATCACTGGGGTGTAAAGCTCGCTAAATTCCATAATGAACTCTTTCCCTACCTCCCACTTTGCTGCTGTCATTAAAGAGTTAAACTGCCAACTCTCACACCTCCTGTCTTGAAAGAAAAATGTTATTACAATATTGTTACAGGTCAAAGGTTCAATTTCCTTCCTGACTTTCAGACCCGTTACAATGTTTCCCTTTTACATTAGGCAGTAGGAGTTGAGAGATTGGCAGTAAGACATCTGAATCTATGAACAAAAGGAGAGGTAGGGATACTTGATCCTACCTCCTATGCAAGTATAGATTCAAGGGGACCATATTTAATTAGGGGTTTTCGATATATAGAGTCTCTAGTGCATGTTTAAAATAACTGCAATAAGGAGATTGACTAATCTAGACTAATTCTAGAAATAACGTCCGTTAGGTGGATAATTCCGTCGATGCCGCGATAATTCCGTGTCTGTAGATAATAAATACCCTGACTTAAGTTCATGTTTATTTCACAGTTTGCGTCCACGTAGCGACGTCTTATCCTTAACCCCTGACCTGACCTTCCATATTGCCCAGGATCCCAACTCTAGATCCTCGATAGATTAGGATTAGTGCGTAGCACAGACTGTAAATCCCTTTCCCCTCTCGACAGACGACCACCATCAGATATGCTTATAAAGTTCTATAAACAAAGATTGTTTTAATAAAATAGCGCTGGGTTAGTGTTATACGTCCAATATCCGGAGTCCCGGGCGGTTTATGACGGATTTATCTGTGCAGCATCTGGAAAACATGAAGCTGGAGAGAACGTTATCATGATGCTCCATCATATTCTAAAGGCTCGTTAATGCAGACGTTAATCAAGGTGCCTTATGGTCCATTCGGGATATTCATCCTGCACGGATCACTGGCGCTTCCCATAATCCATAGCAATCATAGCAATCTGGGACCTTACAGTACTGCCGACCCCAGGGGACCCTACACTGGCAGACAGTACCACCAACATGGTGCCCAAGACCAAGGAGGAGACCTACCCAGGGCTCTTGGTGCAGCTGTGTTCTAGACTCAGTTCCATCCACATGTTACAATCAAGGGTGTAACTACAGGGGAGCAGGGGGAGCAACCCCAGGGGGCCCCAGAAGCCGAGGGGGCCCCATCCTCTTATTTTTCCTCCCAGAAAACCACTGTGGATGAAGCATGGATAGGGGCCCTATCATAGTTTTGCTGGGGGCCCAGTGATTTATAGTTACGCCACTGGTTACAATGTTGCAATGGAGAGTGCACAGTGGATGCACAGTAATGCACAGTAACCATTGTATTTCCCTCTGTCCTGATAACTGGCACTTTGGCCAATCACTGAGCTGAATTACCAGGATCCTGTGTTTGATATTCCCACTAGATTGGGATCTATCAGGGATCAATGAGTCTCCCATGAAGAACCCCAGAGCAGCAGCGACTACAACACTCACCTCCTTTATGTAAATCCATTGGGTGAGGTTTGAGGAATTAGGGCTGATTCCCTATCCCACCATCATTTACATCCCACTGCTTGAAAGAGCCAAATTACCAGATCTTCTTTTCTTATAACTTGCCAAGGAATCCGCGGAAGCGTTACCGCGCTATCTGGGAATTTCGGGACATTTTATCCCATTGACTATAATAGGTCCGATCCTCAAACATGAACATTCCGGGGATTCAGGGTCATGTGATGCACCAGGGTCCGAGGCTACACTACCTACGCACTGGGTCCCTCCAACACAAACACACACAACTACACACTGTGTCTCTCTGACACAAACACACACAACTACACACTGTGTCTCTCTGACACAAACACACACAACTACACAGTGTGTCTCTCTGACACAAACACACACAACTACACACTGTGTCTCTCTGACACAAACACACACAACTACACACTGTGTCTCTCTGACACAAACACACACAACTACACAATGTCAGGGAGATGCAATATCCCGCGCTAACGAGAAAATAAGCGCTAAAACCGCACTAACCTATGTACTAACGTGTCAGCGAAGGTTTTGCACTGCCTGTGCCATGTCGCAATTTTTTTTCTTTGCGCAGCGCAAAGTGATGCAATAAATTTTGCACCGGTTTTTGCACGATAATTAACGCCTCTTCAATGGTGTCTTTAAAATACGTGCAAAAGGTAGCAACTTACCGCTAGCGTTTTCACAATGTATTAACGGTCACAAAGTGGTTAATACATTGTGGAAACGAGTGCACGTAGCTTGCGATAGCAAAATATATTGAATCTCCCCCTGTGTGTCTCTCACACTAACACACACAACTACACACTGTGTGTCTCTGACAACAATCACACACAACTACACACTGTGTCTCTCACACTAACACACACAACTACACACTGTGTGTCTCTCACACTAACACACACAACTACACACTGTGTGGTTCTCACACTAACACACACAACTACACACTTTGGCTCTCTGACACAAACACACACAACTACAACTGTGATGGTCTCTGACACAATCACACACAACTACACACTGTGTGTCTCTCACACTAACACACACAAACACACACAACTACACACTGTGATGGCCTCTGACACAATCACACACAATTACACACTGTGGCTCACTGACACAAAAACACACAACTACACATTGTGATGCTCTCTGACATAATCACACACAACTACACACTGTGTCTCTGACACAAACACACACAACTACATACTGTGATGCTCTCTGACACAAACCCACACAACTACACACTGTGTGGCTCTTTGACACAAAACACAAAACTACACACTGTGTGTCTCTCTGACACAAAACACACACAACTACACACTGTGATGATCTCTGACAAAACACAACAAAACAACACACTGTGTGGTCTCTCTGACACAAACACACACAACTACACACTGTGATGGTCTCTGACACAATCACACACAACTACACATTGTGATGCTCTCTGACATAATCACACACAACTACACACTGTGTCTCTGACACAAACACACACAACTACATACTGTGATGCTCTCTGACACAAACCCACACAACTGCACACTGTGTGGCTCTTTGACACAAACACACAAAACTACACACTGTGATGCTCTCTGACACAAACACACACAACTACACACTGTGATGATCTCTGACACAAACACACAAAACTACACACTGTGTGTCTCTCTGACACAAACACACACAACTACACACTGTGATGGTCTCTGACACAATCACACACAACTACACACTGTGTCTCTCACACTAACACACACAAACTACACACGTGTGGGTCTTGACACAAACACACAAAAACTACACACTGTGTGTCTCTCTGACACAAACACACACAACTACACACTGTGATGGTCTCTGACACAATCACACACAACTACACACTGTGTCTCTCACACTAACACACACAACTACACACTGCGTGGGTCTCTGACACAAACACACACAACCAATTACACACTGTGTGGCTCTCTGACACAAACACACACAACTACGCACTGTGATGCTCTCTGACATAATCACACACAACTACACACTGTGTCTCTGACACAAACACACACAACTACATACTGTGATGCTCTCTGACACAAACACACACAACTACACACCGTGTGGCTCTTTGACACAAACACAAAACTACACACCGTGTGGCTCTTTGACACAAACACACACAACTACACACTGTGTGGCTATTTACCCAGTTTTATGGAGTTAAAGTTGCGCTTATCAATTCACCAGTGTGAATAAACTTTACCAGCTGAGACCAAATGACAGCGATTTACTCCAATAAACCATTTGGCACAGTAACCGAGAGCTCCCGGTTATTAACCGCAGCCCACGGGTGTTACCGTTTCCTTAGGTAGGATGAAATTGTCGCCATCCGCCACGCTTAGAAGTAAAGCTCAGTAGCGGTTCCCCCAATACACAACGTTCAGCCTTCGTTTAATCCGTTTACAAACTGTACAAACATGGACAATATCATAGTTACAGCTGCAGCCAGTTAACCCCCCATTTAACCCTCTACGTCCCCTCCCTGGGTCTGGCGTGTGCGGAATTCCTCCCGGCAGTGAAACAGTGAACGGAGGACAAGGAGATGGAATCCAATTTGCATTTTGATTATACATTTAATCAGGCAATCATTAAGCACTTAATTTAAAAGTGTTATACACACTTATTAAATACAAATTATTAAGACACCAGCATAATTGGTATCAAGTCTCCGATTTCTTACATAATTCAGATTTGTCGCCACCGAAAGCATTTTTTTTTTTTTTTTAGAACGAACTGATTAATGTTTGAACAACGAAGTCACTTTTTTAATTAAGATCAGAGCAGGAAAGGTTCTGGTAAATAAATGTCATTTCCTGTGTAATGACACCAAATACAGTCCTAGCCACTGTAGGGTCGCCGATGGGTTCGATTGGCTCGCCACAGCCCGGCCATCGCTTTAAATACAATATAATGGGCAGTACAGGGGATTCGGTCGAACCAGAACTAAACCACGTACAGGGCGTAATTCCCAAACACAGATGCATTAGATGGTTGGGCATTGGTTAGCGGTTAGACTGACACCTCGCATCGCTGAAGTCCTGAGTTCGATTCCACCCTTGGACACATCTGCAAGGAGTTTGTATGATCTCCCCGTGCTTGCGTGGGTTTCCTCCGGACACTCCGGTTTCCCCACAATCATAAAGACATACGGATAGGTTGTATGTGTATATAAAGGGATTAGATTGTAAGCTCTTTGGGGCAGGGCCTGATGTGAATGTATACATGGAATTGTAAAGCGCTACGGAATTATCCGCAATAATAATAATGGTTGGGCAGAATTATCTTTCTGTAAGTTTTCTTTACTCCAGTCGTGGGCTATGTGTGTATGACAGGGCCATAATGGCATAATACGATAGAAGGATCCCATGTTTCCCAGAATCCCTATGGGCAGGGTCGTATTTTGCGTTGATACGGATTGATAAATATCTTGTGAAGTTTGCTAAGTGCCATCCTAAGAGCCTTAATGACTACACGGGAAGAACATTTGGGATGACCTTACCCATTCATACAATCGAAAAGCTGGCGGCGATCCCAATTATAAACTGGGATGAGACGCTCTGCGCCTGCCAGGACGATTTCCACATTACTGTTTAGTCTTGTAACTGCCCTGCGTCCTTATCTCCCTCTTCTGTAAAACAATGGAATGTTTAATGGCGTTTCGCTCTTAATGTTTATGGGCCCAAAGTGCAAACTCTCAGCTTTTTTTATACGACTTGAAAGCCCTGATGGAATGCAGCTTTTTAATTCAACGGGGAGGATTTAACCGTCTCGTCTCCCATCGCCAAAACGCAGAACGCACGACCATTCCCACGCTGAGTGTGAACGATTGAATATTTGGGGGTCTCAACAAGAATCCTATTTGTAATATAGTTATAAACTCACCCGCTCTTTCTAAATGGACTGATTAAAGGAACAAAAATGTCCCCCTAAAGCCGCAAGATATCATTAGACAAATTATGCTTAAACACCAACTCCACAACAGGGCAAATCATTTACTAATGTACAACTAAGAAAACCTCAGAGCATAACTAAAAGGGAGTAGGGGGTAACTGCAGGGGCCCCAGAATCAAGGGGGCCCCATCTTCTTATTCTCCTTTGACAGATATAGCCTCCTCCCAGAAAACCACTGTGGATATAGCATGGATAGGGGCCCCATCATAGTTTTACGGGGGGGCCCAGTGATTCATAATTACACCAATGGAACAAACCCAACACAATGGTTCCCATAGCAAACTTAAGCTCAGTTCTCACCGTGAAACATTCGTCCAATAAAACTCCGCCACGGTATAGGAAGCCGACCAACCTTCCCAGGCCTGTGTTATGGAATGTGGGTGGCCAGATCAGGTTCGGAATTGGCTTGAATGTGACCAGCCTGAGCCATTAACAAACGCAAGCACACGCATATTTAAATTAGCCCATGGAAGGCTATTCAGATGAAATAGCAAATTAGGTTGTTTTTGGCACATCGCCCTTAAAATCTTGGCTTCTGAAATCCCTCCCCGGTAGGGGGGCCCTGGACCGCGACACCATCCCTTATATTTGTAGAGCTCTGGCAATGTACACAGTGCTACACAAGTTAAATAATCAATTAGCAGCCTGGGTAAGAGCGATCGCTGTAACAAGGACATTGTAAAGCCAACATCAGGATCTAATACACTATCCCAGGGAACAGGTCAGTCCTGATGAATCAATGCAACGTTTAATTTAAAGGGGAAATAAAGCGGCATGACCGTATATTTACAGTATTTATTATTACACTGACATTGCACACGGGGTACGAATGATGTTTTCCAGGTCTTATGGCTTCCGGGATTTCACATTCGCTACAGAATGGCTGCAATTCATTAAAAACTCGCCTTGTATCCCGAGCTAGAACTATAGCTAGCCTTACATGGCCCGGGCATGGCGGGGATTTCCCTGAATATCTGTCTGAGTGGGACAGCGGTTTATTACTGAGTCCGTACTTATTACTGCAAGAAGAGACATTAAGGACGGCCACACTGCAATGCAAACGCAATGCATGCGTTTCATGTGCGATTTTTTTGCGTTTGTGTTTGCAATTTCTTCAATAAGTATAGAAAAACGCATGCGATTGCGATTAAAAATGCAGAACGCAAAAACGCAATCGCAACGCACCGAAAAATGTATTTTTTTTGCGTTACCGCGTTTTCAATGATTTTTTAAAAACGCAAGCGCAAACCGCAAAAAAACCGCAGCGTGTGGCCCAGCCCTAAGGGTGGGCCACCGGTGACGCCATTCTCATGTGCCAAATCACAGCGCAAACGCATAGTAATCCGTAGGGGAACGCAACGCTTTTAACGTAAATTACAGTGGCCGCAACCTATGACCCACTTATTCGTCTCTTTGTGATTTTTGGACTGCCAGTGCGATGCGATTGGATCGGACCGGTGTGTGTGCTGCGTTTGCATCCGTTATTGGGTCATAATTTGAAACAACACAACGGTATTTTAAATTGAAAGCTAAAATCTGATTGGTTGGGGCAAAAATTAGCACTATAAAATAAGAACTTTTATTGAATCTCCCTGGATGTGTTTCTCCTGCGCTCATTGGACTCCCCGAATAGGAACCTTTCTGTTCAGATGGGTCCAACGCACGACCATTCCCACGCTGAGTGTGAACGATTGAATATTTGGGGGTCTCAACAAGAATCCTATTTGTAATATAGTTATAAACTCACCCGCTCTTTCTAAACGGACTGATTAAAGGAACAAAAATGTCCCCCTAAAGCCGCAAGATATCGGACCCATCTGAACAGAGAAAGGTTCCTATCTAGGGGGAGGTCCACTGAGCGCAGGAGAAACACATCCAGGGAGATTCAATAAAAGTTGTTATCATTTAATAGCGCTAATTTTGCCCCAACCAATCAGATGTTAGCTTTCAATTTAAAATACCGATTGTGTTGTTTTCAAATTATGACCCAATAACGGATGCAAACGCAGCACACACCGGTCCGATCCAATCGCATCGCACTGGCAGTCCAATGGAAAATCACAAAGAGACGAATAAGTGGGTCGTAGGTTGCGGCCACTGTAATTTACGTTAAAAGCGTTGCGTTCCCCTACGGATTACTATGCGTTTGCGCTGTGATTTGGCAACATGAGAATGGCGTCACCGTGGCCCAGCCCTTAGGGTTAGGCCACACTGCTGCGGTTTTTTTGCGTTTGCGCTTGCGTTTTTAAAAAATCATTGAAAACGCGGTAACGCAAAAAAAAGTACATTTTTCGGTGCGTTGCGATTGCGTTTTGCGTTCTGCATTTTTAATCGCAATCGCATGCGTTTTTCTATACTTATTGAAGAAATTGCAAACACAAACGCAAAAAAATCGCACATGAAATCGCATGCGATTGCGTTTGCGTTGCAGTTTGGCCGTGCCCTTAATGTCTCTTCTTGCAGTAATAAGACAGACTCAGTAATAAACCGCTGTCCGCACTCAGACAGATATCAGGGAAATCCCCGCCATGCTCCTGGCCATGTAAGGCTAGCTATAGTTCTAGCTCGGGATACAAGGCGAGTTTAATGAATTGCAGCCATTCTGTAGCGAATGTGAAATCCCGGAAGCCATAAGACCTGGAAAACATCATTCGTACCCCGTGTGCAATGTTCAGTGTAATAATAAATACTGTAAATATACGGGTCATGCCACTTTATTTCCCCTTTAAACGTTGCATTGAGTTCAGGACTGACCCTGTTCCCTGGGATAGTGTATTAGATCCTGATGTTGGCTTTACAATGTCCTTGATTACAGCGATCGCTCTTACCCAAGGCTGCTAATTGATTATTTAACCTTGTGTAGCACTGTGTACATTGCCAGAGCTCTACAAATATAAGGGATGGATGTGCGCGGTCCAGGGCCCCCCTACCGGGGAGGGATTTCAGAAGCCAAGATTTTAAAGGGCGACTGTGCCAAAAACAACCTAATTTGCTATTTCATGCTGAATAAGCCTTCCATGGGCTAATTTAAGGATTGCGTGGCTTGCGTTTGTTAAATGGCTCAGTGCTGGTCACATTCAAGCCAATTCCGAACCTGATCTGGCCACCCACATTCGCATAACACAGGCCTGGGAAGGTTGGTCGGCTTCCTATACCGTGGCGGAGTTTATTGGACGGAATGTTTCACGGTGAGAACTGAGCTGTAAGGTTCTGCTATGGGAACCATTGTGTTGGGGTTTGTTCCATTGGTGTAATTATGAATCACTGGGCCCCCCAGTAAAACTATGATGGGGCCCCTATCCATGCTATATCCACAGTGGTTTTCTGGGAGGAGGCTATATCTGTCAAAGGAGAAATAAGAAGATGGGGCCCCCTTGGATTCTGGGGCCCCTGCAGTTGACCCCCTACTCCCCTTTTAGTTATGCTTCTGAGGTTTTCTTAGTTGTACATTAGTAAATGATTTTGCCCTGTTGTGGAGTTGGTGTTTAAGCAGAAGTGTCTATAGGTTCGTACACACCTGGCGATGTTCTCCCGAGCTCGGGGGTCGTTCGGGGCTCGGTGAATATTGCCAGGTGTATACGAACCGTATCGCTTTCAATTGGATAAACTCCCTTCCAATCAGAATCTTCCAAACAAGGAATTCCTAGTGAACAGGATGAAACAACCAAATTGATTGTTGGGCAAAGTTGAAACTTTGGAATTTTTCATATTTCACCTGAGTGAAAAAGGCGTTAACATGGTTCCGATTGGCTGCTTCCTCTAATGTGCTAATATTCCGATTGGCTACTTCCTCTAATGTTCTAATATTCTGATTGGCTGCTTCCTCTAATGTTCTAATATTCTGATTGGCTGCTTCCTCTAATGTTCTAATATTCTGATTGGCTGCTTCCTCTAATGTTCTAATATTCTGATTGGCTGATGGATACCCCTTCATCTGTATAAATACAAATAAAGTAAAGGTTTCTGAAAACATATTTGCACCTAGAACTGGAGAGATGGTCTGGGGCTCAGTTCCTGTTGGAGCCCCTTTGCTAAGCCCCATTCCTATAAACCTCACAGCGCCTTTGATTGTTGGAGCTTTTTCCTTTTTGTAGGGAAAGTGATGTTGCTTTAACAGCTTCTAAGGTCACTAATTGCACTGAACTGCTCCACTTGTGAGTGAAGGGATCGAAGCATAAAGCAGAGTGGGAGATTAAAGGGGCCGTTTTATAGCGCCAGCTTGTGTTACACGGAATCCCTGTTATGGAGAGACTTGGAGATGAACCGAATAGCGTGAATTAGCAAAAAAACAAAACCCGATCCGTGTGAATGTCTCTTTAAAGCGGTGCGTGCGGAGATAGGTCACGGGGCGTTGTTTTTATTTCAGATTTATTTGCGAAATGTTTCTGTAATAGGAGTTTAGAATAATAAAAACACGTAAGAAACACCGCAAGGCTGTGCGCTAGTTTATTAAATCCATGCTGTATGGCTACGCTGAAACCAATGCAGCCTGCGTCATGCTTCTAATGGAGACACTGAATGGAAGAGGTGCCAACATTAGTAAAAGTGCAGAAGTGCATGCTGGGTTATAGAGTGCTGGGCTGTAAGGCAGAAGTGCATGCTGGGTTATAGAGTACTGAGCTGTAAGGCAGAAGTGCATGCTGGGTTATAGAGTACTGGGCTGTAAGGCAGAAGTGCATGCTGGTACGGATGTGGGGGTTATAGAGTACTGGGCTGTAAGGCAGAAGTGCATGCTGGTTATAGAGTGCTGGGCTGTAAGGCAGAATGCATGCTGGGTTATAGAGTACTGGGCTGTAAGGCAGAAGTGCATGCTGGGTTATAGAGTACTGGGCTGTAAGCGGCAGAAGTGCATGCTGGGTTATAGAGTACTGGGCTGTAAGGCAGAAGTGCATGCTGGGTTTATAGAGTACTGGGCTGTAAGGCAGAAGTGCATGCTGGGTTATAGAGTACTGGGCTGTAAGGCAGAAGTGCATGCTGGGTAACTGAGGGCAGTGCAGTGAGACAGTTGCGGTGGTCGACTATGATTTTTACCCAATCCTGTGATTTTAATGGGCCACGTGATGATCAAACAGACTAGATGTTGTATTAAAGGGATGAGGTGTTACGATCTTTGTGGTCCCCCAGTGGCGATCATCCTTGTGGCCCTGCATGCGAATGGCTGGACTGTTGGGTCTTGTTGCTGTAACAATGTTGTTCTGGGAACTGAATGCGCCCGGCGGGGGCGACGTCCTCTTGCAACCTTTCCACCTGTCCCCTTGGCATGGTCTGCCAGGCCTCTCTGGTTACAAGTTCCCTGTTCATTTCTCGGTGCCCTGGAGGTGACAAGGTAAAAAGAGAAAATTCTCCCTTTCTCCGAGCGCCCCAGGAAGGATTCATCTCTTGCCGCCCCTCCCTGTGCCTCGCATCCCGCTAATCGACAAGTGCAGCGACGCACGTGAAATTCACTTCCTTATTCTGACAGCCCTTAAATCCCACACTGTCAGATCCCTGTCATTAAAATCCAGGCAAAACGAGCAGAAAATTACCGCAAATTATATCCGTGTCAATTCGACGGCCCATTGTCAAACCGTATTATTTGCTCTGGCTGTGAAAGTGTCCAGCCGACGCTAAGGACTCATTATCCGAACATCGCTGTCTTCCATTAAAGCACATTTTAGATACGTTCAAATAAAAGGCACTTGTGAATGATGTCAGTGTAAAGTGAGTGTGCGCTCCCCCCCCCCCCCCCCCCATCTCGTTTTATTTTAATACAGATGGCGTTCAAACCTCTTTCCACAAAATCCCATCTCTCCATCGCCACGGCGGGTTGGCAGGGTTAGTAAATGCAGCTGGTAGTAATGAGTTTAAATTGAAATTACATGGAGATTTTCACTGTTAAATGGTTAAGATAATAAGAGGACTTTAAACACCGGAGTGAAGTGGCTCATTTAAGTTGCTTTTCCATTCTGTTAAAGAGAAGGGAGGAGGCAAGAGTCGTTGGCGCGTAAGAGACTGTAGAAAACGATAACGCGCGAACGATCGATAACGCCAACTTAAATGGTCAGGCAACGAGGTCTTGTTGTATTAGTGAGTACGGAATTGTAGACAATTACACATTTTTGTGTGTTAAATAAAACAACCTTGCTAAAGAACAATTGTACGGCTTTTGCTCCTCCCACGTTTTGGCCCAGGGCCTTTCCGTTGGGAAGATACATTCTGCAAGAAGCGCTTCTTCCCATTGGAAGCATTGTACAGCTCCTAATGTGATGTTCTAGTTGATCCAGGGATCCTTTCCGATTACCATTTGGAGTTAGGGAGTTTTTTTTCCAAGTTTTCCGGCTGGGATTTTATTTTGCCTTCCTCTGCATCAGTGACCGGGATGAATGAATATTACAGATATACCGTGACCTGGATGGATGAATATTACAGATATACCGTGACCTGGATGAATGAATTTACAAAGATATATACCGTGACCTGGATGGATGAATATACAGATATACCGTGACCTGGATGGATGAATTTACAGATATACCGTGACCTGGATTGAATTAATTAACAGATATACGGGACTGGGATGACTAGTCAGTATCCGTGACCTGGATGATGAATTTACAGATATACCGTGACCTGGATGGATGAATTTACAGATATACCGTGACCTGGATGAATGAATATTACAGATATACCGTGACCTGGATGGATGAATTTACAGATATAACCGTGACCTGGATGGATGATATTTCAGATATACCGTGACCTGGATGGATGAATATTACAGATATACCGTGACCTGGATGGATGATATTACAGATATAACCGTGACCTGGATGAATGAATATTACAGATATACCGTGACCGTGATGAATGAATATTACAGATATACCGTGACCTGATGGAATGAATATTACGATATACCGTGACCGGAGGATGAATATACAGATAACCAGGTGACCTGAGGATGAATATACAGATATACCGTGACCTGGATAATGAATATTACAGATATACCGTGACCTGGATGGATGAATTACAGATTACCGTGACCTGGATGGATGAAATTTACAGATATACGTGACCTGGATGGATGAATATTACAGATATACCGTGACCTGGATGGATGAATTTACAGATATACCGTGACCTGGATGAATGAATATTACAGATATACCGTGACCTGGATGAATGAATATTACAGATATACCGTGACCTGGATGGATGAATATTACAGATATACCGTGACCTGGATGAAGAAATATTACAGATATACCGTGACCTGGATGAATGAATATTACAGATATACCTGACCTGGATGATGAATATTACAGATATACCGTGACCTGGATGGATGAATATACAGATATACCGTGACCTTGATGAATATTACAGATATCCGTGACCTGGATGAATGAATATCAGATATACCGTGACCTGGATGAATGAATATTACAGATATACCGTGACCTGGATGAATGAATATTACAGATATACCGTACCTGGATGGATGAATATTACAGATTACCTGACCTGGATGGATAATATTACAGATATACCTGACCTGGATGAATGAATATTACAGATAACCGTGACCTGGATGAATGAAATTACAGATTTACGTGACCTGGAGGGATGAATATACAGATATACCTTGACCTGGAGGATGAATATTACAGATATACCGTGACCTGGATGAATGAATATACAGATATACCGTGACCTGGATGGATGAATATTACAGATATACCGTGACCTGGATGAGTGATATTACAGATATAACCTGACCTGGATGAATGAATATTACAGATATACCTGACCTGGGTGAATGAATATTTACAGATATAACCGTGACCTGGAGGATGAATATTACAGATATACCTGACCTGGATGGAGGAATATTACAGATATACCGTACCTGGATGAAGAATTTACAGATATCCTGACTTGTGGATGAATATTACAGATATACCTGACCTGGATGGATGAATATTACAGATATACCGTGACCTGGATGAATGAATATTACAGATATACCGTGACCTGATGGATGAATATTACATAATACCGTGACCTGGATGGATGAATATTACAGATATACCGTGACCTGGATGAATGAATATTACAGATATACCGTGACCTGATGAATGAATATTACAGATATACCGTGACCTGGATGATGAATATTACAGATATACCGTGACTGGATGGATGAATATTACAGATATACCATACCTGGATGAAATATTACAGATATCCGTGACCTGGATGAAGGAATATTACAGATATACCGTGACCTGATGATGAATATTACAGTATACCTGACCTGGATGGATGAATATTACAGATATACCTGACCTGGATGGATGAATATTACAGAATATACCGTGACCTGGATGGATGAATATTACAGATATACCGTGACCTGGATGAATGAAATTACAGATATACCGGACCTGGATGGATGAATATTACAGATATACCGTGACCTGGATGATGATATTACAGATATACCGTGACCTGGATGAATGAATATTACAGATATACCGTGACCTGGATGGATGAATATTACAGATATACCGACTGGATGGATGAATATTACAGATATACCGTGACCTGGATGGATGAATATTAACAGATATACCGTGACCTGGATGGTGAATATTACAGATTAACCGTGACCTGGATGAATGAATATTACAGATATACCGTGACCTGGATGGATGATATTACAGATATATCCGTGACCTGGATGGATGAATATACAGATATACGTGACCTGGAGGATGAATATTACGATATACACTACCTGGATGGAATAATATTACAGATTACCGTACCTGGATGATGAATATTACAGATATACCTGACCTGGATGGAATAATATTACAGATATACCGTGACCTGGATTGATGAATATTACAGATATACCTGACCTGGATTAAGAATATTACAGATATACCTGACCTGGATGGATGAATATTACAGATATACCTGACCTGGATGATGAATATACAGATTACCGTGACCTGGATGAATGAATTTACAGATTACCGTGACCTGGATGGGATGAATATTACAGATATACCGTGCCTGGATGGATGAATATTACAGATATACCGGACCTGATGGATGAATATTACAGATACCGTGACCTGATGGATGAATATTACAGATATACCGTGACCTTGGATGGGGAGAATATTACAGATACCGTACCGGATGAATGAATATACAGATATACCGTGACTGATGGATGAATATACAGATATACCGTGACCTGGATGGATGAATATTACAGATATACCGTGACCTGGATGATGAATATTACAGATATAGCGTGACCTGGATGGATGAATATTACAGATATACCGTGACCTGGATGGATGAATATTACAGATATACCGTGACCTGGATGGATGAATATTACAGATATACCGTGACCTGGATGGATGAATATTACAGATATACCGTGACCTGGATGGATGAATATTACAGATATACCGTGACCTGGATGGATGATATTACAGATATACCGTGACCTGGATGAAGAATATACGATATCTGACCTGGTGATGATATTACAGAATACGTGACCTGGATGGATGAAATTACAGAATACCGTGACCTGGATGGATGAATATTACAGATATTCCGTGACCTGGATGAATGAATATTACAGATATACCGTGACCTGGATGGATGAATATTACAGATTATCCGTGACCTGATGAATGATATTACAGATATACGTGACCTGGATGGATGAATATTACAGATATACCGTACCTGGATGATGAATATTACAGATCCGTGACCTGGATGATGAATATTACAGATATACCGTGACCTGGATGGATGAATATTACAGATATACCGTGACCTGGATGGATGATATTACAGATATACCATGACCTGGATGAATGAATATTACAGATATAACGTGGCCTGGATGGATGAATATTACAGATATACCGTGACCTGGATGGATGAATATCAGATATACCGTGACCTGGATGATGAATATTACAGATATACCGTGACCTGGATGAATGAATATTACAGATATACCGTGACCTGGATGGATGAATATTACAGATATACCGTGACCTGGATGGATAATATTACAGATTTACCGTGAACCTGGATGGATGAATATTACAGATATACCGTGACCTGGATGATGAATATTACAGATATACCGGTGACCTGGATGAATGAATATTACAGATATACCGTGACCTGGATGAATGAATATTACAGATATACCGTGACCTGGATGGATGAGAACCTACACAAGTAAATCTCTACAGGATCCTCCCTGGTAAGGCCTTAAATTTAACGGTAAAACCCAATCCATTGACAGTTGGATCTTGAGACGCGGACTTGCTTTGGAGAAATTTGTACACCAACTTCTACAGTCGGACCATATTTGCCCTGTAATGCCCCGGTCCGACTATACACTATATTATTCCCACATCATGTCCTTCTCATCCAGCCAGTATCTAGGATTCCCAACCTCGATTCCCGTCTCTGTTTTCCCTCAGAATTTCCGCACTTTGAATTTAGTCATAAGTTTAAAAAGAAAAGAATCGAGTCGAGGTTTCCTTGTCAATTCATAACCTTCTAATTGCAAAGTTGGCGTGCGCTCGCTTGGAGACTCTTCTGACATAATTCAGTGTTTATATTATCCATCTTAGCAATAACCATTAAACACCAGGTTCCAAATGCTTTTCTTGGGATGGAGTTGGATTAAGGTTAAGGCTGCAGCAAACTAAAGAGATAAATGGGAGGATTTCGCTCAGCGATAGATAAGTACGGAGCGCGTGTTCCTGTCATTGTCTGTTTATACCCCATGTGGGATATTTCACCGTGACGGCGCCGGGCTGCTCTCGCAACTCTTCCTACTTTTATGAACGTAAAACGTCTGATTTATTACACTGGAATATTGACTCCGAGATCTGTGGATGAGATACAGCAACGTCAAATCCGAAATCCGCTTTATAAATGACGCGATGTTTATTTTCAACATTCACTGGGCCCCGATCTGTTTATGGCGACGGTTTAAATCTCTATCCAAGTAACATTAAGAAATAGAACAACACACTACCCACTGGGTGACAGAATCCAATATGGCTCCAGCCCATATAAAGGGAAACGAGTATCGGGGCTTTTAATACTAGACCTGCACACAAAAAAATCCTAATATTTATCGATTGTTTGAGGCTGAGACCACACTGCAACGCACAGAAATCGCGCACAAAATCGCGAGCGTTATCGCACGCGATTGTGTGCGCTTTTCTTGTGCGTTCGCGTTTTGCGTTACCAAAACGCGAACGGAGGCGAAATCGCACGCGCATCGGAAATCGTAGGAATTTTTTCCATTTTAGCGAAAATCGCGGGCGCGATCGCGAAACGCGTGCGCAAACGCGCGAAAAACGCGCTAGTGTGGCCTAGCCCATAACCAGGATAATTAATTCATTTTAAGTTTATTTTATAAAAAAAATGAATTTAATTTGACGGAATGGATATAAATATTACACGACTTATTAAAACATTTAATTTAATATTAAAAAAAATCCAGCGAACCAGGGATAGTAATTAAATCTTTTGCAATCTCTGTAATGAGAATTGAGTTGGACCTATTGGCCCTTCATGACAATCTAAGTTTCTTGTGTGGCCCCCTGTGAAATTGAATTGCCCACCCCTGACCTAAAGTGATTGAGAACAATGTGAGCCTTGATTGGTCAGGTGTTCATACATCCTACAATGTGATTGTACCACCAATAGAACTGATCTGTTATGGGACCTTGTCTGTAGCCTGGACCCGGACAGCTGTGCCATTAACTCTGGCCATGTTATCCTATGGCTTCCTTCCTTATCTCAGTCCAAGGCGATAGCGTCTCATAGAGGGGCCACACGCAATTCAGCCTGAACCCTCCCTTGGCCCTTGGTTCCTTGTTAGGACGCAGTGGGGTCCATCCCAGCACGCAGAGGGTTATGTTATGTTTAATCTCTGATTTAAACCAGATTGTTATGTCTATAAACAAACCAAGGACAGCCGCGCGCTGCGTTTAATCCTCTCTTCTTCTCTGTTTAGTGAGAATCGTAGCCGGGGGACAGGAGATTTAACAGATCTGAACTGAGTCACAGGGAGTCACAGGGAGTTGGTGGCCTACACACAAGCCTGGGGATTCCTTAATCCCGGGTGGATTATTGGGGAAATTTGGGAATTAGATAAAGCGTCTGTGTCCTTCCTGGCTACTGGGTCTAAGGTCTTACCAACAGACAGCTATAGGAAACTGGTAACTTTGTATTATAGTTACTGTGGATTATAGTTACCGCGGATTATAGTTACCATGGATTATAGTTACCGTGGATTATAGTTACCGTGGATTATAGTTACCATGGATTATAGTTACCATGGATTATAGTTACCATGGATTATAATTACCATGGATTATAATTACCGTGGATTATAGTTACCATGGATTATAATTACCATGGATTATAATTACCATGGATTATAGTTACCATGGATTATAATTACCATGGATTATAGTTACTGTGGATTATAGTTACCACTACCACAGATTATAATTACCCTGGATTATAGTTGCCGTGGATTATAGTTACCATGCATTATAATTACCAAGGATTATAGTTACCACGGATTATAGTTACCTCTACCGCAGATTATAGTTACCGTGGATTATAATTATTGTGGATTATAGTTACCACTACCACAGATTATAGTTACCGTGGATTATAATTACCGTGGATTATAATTACCGTGGATTAAAGTTACCATGGATTATAATTATCAAGGATTATAGTTACTGTGGATTATAGTTACCATGGATTATAATTACCAAGGATTATAGTTACCGTGGATTATAATTATTGTGGATTATAGTTACCACTACCGCAGATTATAGTTACCGGGGATTATAGTTACCGCAGATTATAGTTACCGCAGATTATAGTTA
Organism: Hymenochirus boettgeri; assembly: GCA_019447015.1. Lineage (NCBI taxonomy): Eukaryota > Metazoa > Chordata > Amphibia > Anura > Pipidae > Hymenochirus > Hymenochirus boettgeri. The sequence continues at coordinate 107,984,256 of CM033476.1, read as the reverse complement.
CCGCAGATTATAGTTACTGTGGATTATAATTACCGCGGATTATAGTTACTGTGGATTATAGTTACCATGGATTATAATTACCAAGGATTATAGTAACCGTGGATTATAGTTACCATGGATTATAATTACCAAGGATTATAGTTACCGTGGATTATAATTATTGTGGATTATAGTTACCACTACCGCAGATTATAGTTACCGGGTATTATAATTACCGTTGATTATATTTACCGTGGATTATAGTTACCGCAGATTATAGTTACCGTGGATTATAGTTACCGCGGATTATAGTTACTGTGGATTATAGTTACAGTGGATTATAGTTACTGTGGATTATAGTTACAGTGGATAATAATAATCATATTATTAGTAACAATTTTGGCCCCCCATAATTAATGATAATGCCAAAGTAACGGTGCAGGGTTGGCATAGAAAGGTGAATGTTATTATTATAATGTTATTATGTTGCCTTAACTTTTAAGTACTTGGCTTTTTCTTTTCTTTCCATTTGGATGGACTGATGAAGTCACTAATTTCCCAGACCTCCCAATCTATCCCAATGGATCATTCCCACATTCCCACATTCATTTCCCCATTATGTGGGGGATCTTGTGTTGTAAATAGATAGAAAGACCCTCCTTGTTTCATTCTGGTGGTCTGCCCAGAAAGCAAGGATAATGATTATTATTGTTATTATTATTATTACCTTGTATTACGGTCTGTTGAGTGGGTCCGTTGCTACAGGAAATGAGAATGGAGACCCCCGTCTGTAATGTTTTTATATAACGTCATCACACAGACCCCTGTATCCCCCTGATACAGCGACCATCGCTGCATTGTACCTGACCCCAATTGGGAACCATCTTTCTCCGTAACCTTTAAAAAAACAATGGGGCGAGGAGATGGCATGGGAACCGGGTAACCTGGCGCCGAGCTCCGTCTATCAGTGTTGGGTCACCTGGCACATCAGACAATAGACTGCGTTCGCCAGTATCCACTGAATTAAAAAGGTTACGGATGATTTTGAATGGACCAAGAGGTGCACAGACCCCCCCTGTTAACCCTTCGCTCACCGCAGATTGAGATTTTGTTGGGTCTAGCAAGGCGGAAATAGGGCTGTAGTTGTTAAACTACATCACCCAGCACCCTCTCTGGCACTCATCATTTTACTTTTGGACAACTAATTGTAGGTCCCCATGTTTTTCCTGGTGCCGTAGACGCAGCGATACGGTTTTACAATTTTAGTTGGACGTAATTGGATCATTAGTGGTGACCGACAACCGAATGCGGCCTGTCAGGCATGCTGGGAAATTAATATCACTATGGAGATTGTGCGCAGATCGTACGACGACGTCACAGATTTGCGTTGTTACGGACAGTTTAGCGGTGCTGGTGATGTCACACTATGACGTCTTTATCCAATCAGATGGGATTGTTTATGTTCATTTACAAAACTGGGGTCTTTGCCATTAACCCTCTATAGAGAATGACGTTGACTTGGCCTTTACAGGGTTAACGGGATACGGTGCAGATTCCTTTATACAGGGCCGTCTGGTACGTTCCCAATGGATTCCTTTATCCTCCTTCCCCACATATTGTACTGGCAAAAGGGCATTTGGTTCCCAGGGAGAATGGTCATGTGACTGGGGGGTCAGAGGTCACCGTTTGTCTCCCTATGATAAAGGGAACAGAGGGGTAATTACCAGCTACTGAATAACGACCTTTCCTGATAGACAGAATCTGTCCCTGGCTGATAAAACAACAACAGTGGCAAGAAGGGCCACAGGGAATCAGGGTAGGGCCACAACCCACGTAGAGCCCTGTCCGTTCTCCGCATCGGTAACCATGTGGACAAACCCTAGACAGGGAGATCACAGGTGTCTATTTGCTATTGGTTAAAAGGGACATTTCACTTAGATTGTAAGCTCTTCGGGGCAGGGATCTCATTCCTAATGTGTCGAAGCTTGTTACACTTATATCCATTTGTACATCATTTATATATATGTATTCCCAAGTGGCGCTTTATAAATAAACATATACATACATACATACATACATACATACATATATACATACATACATATTTACATACATACATACATACATACATACATACATATATACATACATACATATATACATACATACATACATATATACATACATACATACATATATACATACATACATACATACATATATACATACATACATACGTACACACAAACATACATATATACATATATATATATATATATACATACATACATACATACATATATACATACATACATACATATATACATATATACACACATACATACATACACACATACATACATACATATGTACATACATACATATGTACATACAAACATACATATATACATACATACATACATATATATATACATACATATATACATACATACATATATACATACATACATGTCCAATCAGAATGTAAATAGCCATAAGGGGCTGAATTTAGACCAATCACATTGCTCCACATCTCCCCAGTTAATTCCCATATAAATGATGGTCATGTGTTTCTCACCTTGAGTATTATGATTCGTGTAGAAGTAACCAGGGACCTTTCATAGTCCGACAACTAATAAACTACAACTCCCATCATGCCCATTGCCCAGCTATTTTATATGTCCAATGTGACCAATCTATGTTACAGTATGGCATCTCCTTTCTCCAAGAACTGGAAGGGAAGAGGATTCTGGGTGGATAATTAACCTTTAGGCAATAGGCTGTGCTGGGGGGTGAAGATTTTCACATTGGTGTCAGTGTCACACTCACATTTCCTATTGGCACCATTTGCATTATGGGAATCCTGTGTAGGATCTGATTACAGCAATTACACAGAGCCCTTCCTCTCAGTACCCACTTCTAAAGGTCCGTACACGCGTCCGATAGTCCGGACGTCATACTACCCCCAAGCGCAGGGCACGCGTGACAAACGGCCGTTCCGGTCGATAACCGCAGATGTGTATGCGTTCGGTTGGGCATCGTTTGTTGACCTGCCATGGCGGGTAGTTCGTAAACAGATTAAACAGAAGTGGCTCCAATACAAAACCGTGAGGGGCCCAACTTAGAACTTTACCCACGTAGATGTAGCTCAATTAAAGGGCAAGTCTATTTGGAGGGAGTTGCAATCAGGGGCGGGACCGGCAGCCGCGTCTGTGATTGGCAGTGGATACGGCGCGGGAGAGAAGAGCTGTAAGTGTAATTCGACAGGAAGACAGAGACTACTCTTCACTTTCCTGGAATTGGGACATGGACTGCAAGAGAACAATAAGGAACAGATATGTAAGGAAAGGATGTTATTAAACTTCTCAGTGGGGCCAGTATGGGGTTAAATTTTAGTTTTGGGGGTGGACATGTCCTTTTAACATCACTCTCTGTACACCATCCAACAACCAAACCTCTATCCATATACAAATGTGCTGTACAGTGTTATATAGTATTGTAACATAGTAACATAGTATTGGAGGTTGTATAATGACATACGTCCATCTAGTCCAACCTTTATACCCTACCCATAATCGTCTGTCATACAGTTACACATAGTGCCAAACTACAAGATTTGGAGATCCTTGATATAAAAGAACCATCTACATACATCTAGTACCAACCTTAATATACCAACAACCTATGTCCCTTTAATAACACCCTCAGTACAAGTAACTAGTAATATGAGGGTTGTGTATAAAGACATACGTCCATCTATGTCAACCTTTATACCCCTACCCATAATGTCCATAGTAAATAGAAAACACAATAAAAAACACACTATAACTAACATAAAGTAACAATCGCCTCCTCTGGCGGTCCTTCCTCTACCGCCCCCATCCCGTCCCACTCCATCTCGTCCCCCCTTTCTCCCCCTCCACCTCCTCGTCGTCTCCCCGTTCCCGCGTCCCCCTCGTCATTTGGTCAGGTTGTATCTTATAGAAAAAAAAAGAACAACAATCAAAACGTCCCTAATAGTCCAAAAAAACCTTTATACAACTAAAAAACAAACCCATAATGTCTGTATAACAGTTTCTACGGAAAAAAATAGTAAAACAATTAAACAGAAAACAACAATACATATTGCAGAACAGGAATAAAAAATAATAGACCAAGGTGGGATAAAAGACATACGTCCATGCAAATCACAAACCTTTAATAACACACATAAACAACAAAAAGAAAATATAGTCCTGTATACAGTCTGTAAACATAATCAGTAACATCGTAATTGGAGGTTGTAAAGCTACATGAAACAAGCATAGTCCTAATCAACACTTTAATAACCCCTACCCATAAATGTCTTGTATAACAGGTAATAAATAGTAAAACATAAAGTATTGGAGGGTTGTATAAAGACAATACGAATCCAATCGAGGCGAACAACCATTAATAGTAAACGCAACATACCCATAAATGTCTGGTAAAGAACCAAGTTAACAATAGTCACACATAGTATTGGGGTTGTAAATAAATACAATACGGTCCACATACTAGTCCAAACCTTAAACACACTACCCATAATGCCAATCTGATAAATAAGCAAACGTTGTTTTACCTAGTTAACATAGTATTGGCAGGTGTGTATTATGTATATAGACCCAAATACGGCCCATCTAAGTCCAACACTATTAATACACCTACCCATAACTGTCTGATATAAACCGTAATACAAATAAAGTAATCATAGATCAGAAATTGGTAAGGATATGTAATAAAGTCCACCATACGTCCGTCTAGTCCAACCTTTATACCCTAACCCATAATTCTGTCTAACATTCACTAGTAACATAGTAAGTGATGATAAGATGATAAGATAGATGATATATAGGATAGATAGATAGATGATAGATAATATAATCTAGATGATAGAATAGATAGATAGATAGATAGAATAGATAGATAATAGATATATAGATAGAATAGATAGATGAATAGATAGATAAGATAGATAATAGATAGATCATACATAGTATAGATGATATAGATATGATTAGATAGAAATAGATAGATTTAATAGATAATAGAAGATAAAGATAAGATAGATAGATAGGATAATGATAAGAGATAGATAGATAGATGATAGAGCGATAGATAGATAATAATGATAGATAGAATAGATTGATTAGATAGATAGAAATAGATAGATAAGATAGATGAAGATAATAGAAGTATAACAGATAATATATAGATAGATGATAGATAGATTAGATAGATAGATATAGATAGTTAGATAGATAGATAGATAGATAGTTATATAAGATGATAGATAGATAGATAGATATGCTAGATTAAAAGATAGAGAGATAACTAGATGGATCAGGATATTAGATGATGAATAGATGATAGATAATAGATAGATAGATAAAATAGATTAGATAATAGATAGGTGATAGATTGGCTATAATAGATTAGATATAGATAGATGATAGATAGATATATAGATAACGAGTATGATATATGATAGATGATAGATAGATAGATATATAGAAGATAGATGAAGATAGATCATAATAGATAGATGATAGATAGATAGATAGATAGATAACAGATGATAGATAGAACTAAAACTGTAGTTTGGTGACTCACGGCACGATACCGAATCAGAAATACATTGAGCCAACTCGCGGTTGCGCCTTACTAAGTAATTTCCGCATCAAGTCCTCGGATTTTGGGTTAATTCTTTTTTTTAACCCTGATATTCCATTTAGAAGGAACTGACGGTGTGTTAGATTGGAGACTGTACAGGAAATGTCTTTACAGGGCCAGAAAATGGCTTTTTCATGTCGCCTGCTCCCCAGACAGCGAATCCATTAGCTCTTCTGTGACACGACTTTCGTGGTTCCCTAATCACTCAGCAGCACGTAAGGTCCCGGCTTCTCTGTAATGGGGTCTCTTCACCTTCTGACGCTTTCTCTCCCTTTATCGCTGGAGCTTAGCTAGACATTGGAATCGTACACAGCAAAGATGGCGTCCGAGTTAAAATGTCCCTACGCACTAGTAATCTAATGGGCCCCATACACGGACCAATCCCGGTCTTACGATATTTACAATCGGCTTACGATTTTTTTTCCTATCGGGTCAACAGGAATTTTTTTATCGCCCCAATCCTGATTATACGATTGATTGATTGTAGAATTGTTCTGTGTAATGGACCCACTAGGCTTCAGACACACGTATGTTTCTGCTAGCCGACCAATGTTCAAAGACCAACCACTATGGCCATCAACCGTATGTGTGTTTCCTATCTCCGCCATTTGTGAAACGTCCTGGCAGATCCAGGAATAACAATGGCTCCGGCTGCCATACATGGACGATTGTCGGCTAAATCGGTCATTTTCTAACTGCAGTTCAAACCTGGAATGGAAAGTTAAGTGGAAAATATTGTAATGGACACACACATATATATATATCCGGTACAATATCATTTATATAGTTTATATTATGTACCTGGTTATTTTACACATTCTCTTCCATTTTAAAAAAAAATCAGTAGAATTTATTCCCCTTGTTATTCCCTGTTGACATTAGTGAGGTGACATTTCAGGTTCTAACGTTCCTTCTTCATTCCCAGAATGCACCACTTCCTTGGAATGTTCCTAACAGTAATTTCTACTGATTGACTGTTGGATGGGTCACACATGCTCAGATCTCTACTTGAGCAATTGAATCCACCCAAGCGCTGGGTCAAGGGCAAAACCATAACGGTCTCTATTAGGGGTCCTGCAAACAGGAAGTCAGTGTTTTAGAACCATTTATTTATACACAGACACAATGCTGAATGGGCATGTTAAGGTCATTAGGATGGGAAATACTCTTTATTCTGAAATGTAAAAGTATTTGCACTGAACTTCCCCTTTAATTAGATTGAAAGGAAATGTTGCATTTCAACGAATCCAAAACTTATCGCCATTGAATTACCGCCTTTCCAGCGCGTCGGGGGTTAACTCGGCGCCATTGTGCAGGTTCAGTTCCATGTAAGAGACTCGTCGTTCATATTAACGTCCCTAAAAAAACTGCCGATTTCCAAAGCCACTAATTGGTGGCAATCTGTTTAATTAAGAATATCCAGGATGGTTAAGAAGTGTTTTTGACACCAAATGTTGTGTTTCCTGCATGTTACAAGCCCCTCTGCTGCAGACAGATTGGGGGGGAGGGGAGCGGTAGGTAAAGTAACGTTTACGCAGGGATTTAACCCCTTCTTCCCCATCGTACCTGTCGCCAGTCTCCCTCTTACACAAATTCTATGGAGAATCCAAAGGGATTTTTCAGTAATGTGAACGGCGCAAAACCAGATCGCACCACGGTGCATGTAATGTGACAAAGCAGTGACCTGGCCCCAAACGACCAGTAATCTGCAGAAACCAAACTGTGTTTAGAGTTTGAATGTTAGGTAGGAATGACATTAATACTCTATTAGGTAGGAATGACATTAATACTCTATTAGGTAGAAATGACATTAATACTCTATTTGGCTGAAAGCTCGGTACGGATCCATCGGTATTGTGGCTTTATCAGCAGTTTGGGTAGCGTGTATATGCTGTGTAGCGTGTATATGCTGTGTATATGCTGTGTATATGGTGTGTATATGATGTGTATATGATGTGTAATGCTGTGGATAGTGTGTATTGATGTGTATATGGTGTTGTGTATATTGTGGTATTGGTGTGTATGATGTGTATATGATGTGTTATGGATGTGTATATGCTGTGTATAGGATGGGATAGGGATGTGTATATGATGTGTATATACTGTGTTATATGGTGTATAGGATGTGTATAGGATGTGTATTATGATGTGGATATGCTGTGTATATGCGGTGTATATGATGTTGGTATAGCATGTTGTAATGATGGTATATGATGTGTATATGAGGGTAATGCTGTGTATATGCTTGTGTATTGCTGTGAATTATGTGGTATATGAGTGTAAATGCTGTGTATATGATTTGTGTAAATGCTGGTTGTGTATAGGAGGTTTGTCTATGATGGTATCTACTGTGTAGATGAGGTGTAAAATGCTGTGGTATACTATTGTATTATACTGTGTATAGGTGTGTATATGATGTGTATAGGATGTGTATATGATGTGTATATGAGTGTAAATGCTGTGTATATACTGTGTATAATGGTTTGTTGTTAGATAATGTGTAATGATGTGTATATGATGTTAATATACTGTGTATATGATGTGTCAATGCTGTGTATATGAGGTGTATATGATTGTTGTATATTGATGTGTATATGATGTGTATATGATGTGTATAGAATGTGTATATGGTGGTATATGATGTGTATATCGATGTGTATATGACCTGTGTATATTGCTGTGTATATGATGTGGAAATGCTGTGTATATGATGTGTATATGATGTGTATATGGATGTTATATGATGGGTAGATGATGTTATACTGTGTATATGGTTGTGTATATGATGTGTATATGTGTGTTATGGTGTTATGATTGTCATATATGTGTATATTGTATATGCGTGTATATATGTTTGTGGTGTATATGATGTGTATATGGTGTGTATATGATGGTATATGATGTTGTATATGATGTGTATATGATGTGTATAGATGTGTTAGATGATGTGGTAATGATGTGTATATGGTGTGATATGATGTGTTATATGGTGTGTAGATGATGTGGATATGATGTGTATATGATGTTATATGATGTGTATATATGTGATCTGAGGTGTATATGGATGTGTTATATGTGGTATATGATGTGTTTATGAGTGTATAGGTGGTATAGAGTGTATATGATGTGTATATGCTGTGTATATGATGTGTAATGCTGTGTATATATGGTGTGTATATGGTGTGTATATGTGTGTGTGTATATGATGTGTATATGATGTGTATATTGTAATGTGTTATATGATGTGTATATGTCTGTGGTATATGATGTGTATATGATGTATATGTGTGTGTTATGAGTGTTATATATGAATGTGTATATGATTGTGTATATTTGAGTGTTATACTGTTGTATATGATTTGATGTGTATAGAATTGTGTTATAGAGTGTGGTTTAATAATGTGTATATGATGTGGTGTATGATGTGTATGATGTGTGTATATGATGTGTTTTGCTTGTATCATGGTTGTTGTATAGAAGTGTGTATTATGGTGTGTATATGAGGTGTATATGAATGGTGTATTATGATGTGTAATGATGTGTATATGATGTGTAATATGTGTGTATAGTGATTGTGTATATGATGTGTATATGAGGTATATGATGTGGATATAATGTTGTATATGTGTGTATAATGTGTAATGATGGGTATATGAGGTATGATGTGTATATATGATGTGTATATGATGTGTATATGATGTGTAAATGGATGTGTATATGATGTGTATATGATATGTGTATATGACTGTGGATATGCTGTGTAAGATGTGTTATATGAGTTATGGTGATAGATGTGTATATGATGTGTATATGCGTGTAATATGTGTATATGATGTGTATAATGTTTTGTAGTTGAGGGGGTATATATGGACGTGTGTGTATATGTGTGTATATGGTGTGTATATGATGTGTATATGATGTTGTAATATGCATGTGTATATGATGTGTTATAATGCTGTGTATATGAATAGGATGTGAATAGTGATGTGTATTATGAGTTGATTTGTGTATATATGATTGTGTTATATGTGTTGTATATGATGTGTATATGTGTATGTTGTGTATATGATGTGTATATGATGTGTATATTGGTTGTATATGATGGTGGTATAATGCTGTGTATATTGATGTGTGTGATATGTGTGTGTGTCTATGTTGTTATGATTGTGTATGTGTTTTGTTGTCTGTTGTATCTGTATATCTGAGTGTACAATGCTGTGTCATATTGATGTGTTATCTTGTGTATAGATGTGTGTATATGATGTGTGTATATATGACTTGTATGTCTATATGTGTGTTTGTGTTATATGTTGTGTAAATGCTGTTGTGTATGTGATGTGTAATTATGATTGTTGTTTTGTATATGATGTTTGTGTATATGACTGATGTATATGATGTGGTATATGAGGTGTAAAATGCTGTTGATGTGTGGTAATGATGTGTATATGATGGGTATATGACTGTGATGTGTGTATATGTATGTGTTTATATGCTGTGTATATAGATGTTCTGTATGAGTTTGTGTAAATAATGATGTGTATATGATTGTGTAGATGCTGTGTATTATGATGTGTATGTGTGTATTATATGTATGATGTATCATGTGTGTATATGATGTGTATAGGAATTGTGTATTTAGGATGTTGTGTATATGCTGTTGTATATGATGTGATGTGTACTATGATGTTGTGGATATGCTTTGTTATAGGAGTGTATATGATTGTGACCGTAGTTGATGTGTAATATGAGTGTATTGATGTGATTTTATTATGATGTTGTATATGATGTGTATATGCGTGTAATGGATGTGTATAGCATGTGTATATGATGTGTATATGCTTGTGTAATGAGGGGTATATTGAGTGTGTATATGCTGGTGTATATGATGTGTTATATGATGTGTATATTGTGTGATATGCTGTGTATTATGATTGTGTATATGCGTGTATATGCTGTGTATATGATGTGTATATGGGTGTATATGATGTGTATATTGTGTGATATGAGGTGTATATGATGGTATATGCTGTGTATATGATTTTGTGTTGTGTGTATATGCTATTTGATATGATTGATTGTATATGTGTGTATATGATGTGTATATGATGTTATATGATGTGTATACGGTGTATTGATTGTATAGCTGTGTATATGCTGTGGATATGCTGATGTATGTGATATGTGTATCTGCTGTGTATATGATGGTGTTATGCTGATGCATATGATGTGATATATTGGGTCATGATGTGTATATGTGTGTGTTATATATGATGTGTATAGTGGTATATGATGTTAATGCTGTGTATATGATGTGTATATGCTGTATGTGCTGTATATGCTGTGTATGTGATGTGGTATTGTGGTATATGATTGTATATGCTGTGTATATGATGTGTATGATGATTGTGTATATGATGGTGTAATATGGTGTGTATATATGCTTGTGTATATGTTTTGTGAATTGATTTTGGGAATATGCTGTGTTATCTGGTTAATGATGTGTATATGCTTGTGTATATGCTGTGTATATGTGTTTATGCTGGGTATATGATGTGTATTGATGTATATGTTTGATTGTTTATGATGTGTATATGATGTGTATTATGATGGTGATATGTGTCTGTGTGTTATGCTGTGTTATGATGTGTATATGCTGTGTATATGTGTGTATATGTATGTTAGAGATGTGTATATGTGTGTATATGTCTGTGTATATGCTGTGTATATGATGTGGATATGCTGGTGTATGATGTGTATATTATGTGGATATGATGTGTATTATGATGTGTGTATATGCTGTGTATATGATGTGTTCGAGGTGATGGTATGTGATATTGATGTGTGTAGTGTCTGATGGTATATGATTGTGTATGATGTATCTTGTGTATATGATGTGATATGAATGATGTGTATATGCGGGGGTATATGTGTGTCTATGTGGTGCTATATGTGTGTGTCTAGAATGTTGGTATACTAATTGTGTGTGATGTGGGATATGTATGTGTATATGCTGTATCTGTTGGTATAGGATGTGTGTTATATGATGTGGTATATGACTGTGTATATGAGATGTATATGCTTGTGTATATGATGTTGTTATCAGGTGTTGTGTATATGTGGTGTATATGATATTATATGCTGTGTATTGATGATTTGTATATAAGTGTAATATGCTGTGTATATGGTTGTTATGTGTATATGATGTGTATATATGCTTGTATATACTGTGTATTATATGGGTGTATATATGGTATATGATGTGTTTATATGATTTTGTGTATATGATGTGTATATGGTGTGTATATAATGTGTATATGATGTGTATATGATGTGTATATGATGTGTGTATATGAGTGTGTATATGATTTGTGTTGTTATATGGAGAATGCTCAGGACTGTATGTTCCCTGATCTTTGCTGTGTGTACTCAGCTTAACTTGGCCTTTGATTTGTTTTCTTTATACAGTGCACATTATTATAATATCACTACAGGGGAGTCTGTACAGTGTAAAGGGTGTGTTTAAATGAGATATCAGGGGGAACAGCTAATGAATGGGGGTTTGAGACTGAAAGTTTTCCTTTATCAAGCTCATTACAGTGATTACTCAGGGTACATTAGGTAGAAGTCATTCATTGTGTGTATGGGGGGTTGTGTAGTTTATTCATACACTTAAAGGATTAATTAAAAAAGTTTGGCCCGGACTGGCATCTGTAATCAAAACTGTATAAGCCAATTAGTCACATTGTGTCTGGGAAACGGCTCCCATCCGAATTCTGGCCTGCGGGTAGAGTAGAGCGTCTTTTTAGACTGAGTCTGGAACAGCTCACAGGTTCCCAAGTCTGTTTGTGCACCAAGCCAAATGGACTGGAAAACCAGACCCACTGCTCTACCCAAACACAGTGAGTTCTCTCTGCATCTATAGATAGAAACCCCCATGGCTGAGAACCTTGGAAGTGGGCCACCGGTTAAACACTGACATCCATTTATACCCTCATTATAACCTACTACATTACCACTTTAATAGTTACTTATAGATACACATACCCTCCAACATTACCCCTTTAATAGTTACACTTATAGAAACACATACCCTCCAACATTCCCCTTTAATAGTTACACTTATAGAAACACATACCCTCCAACATCACCCTTTAATAGTTAACTTATAGATAACATATCCCTCCAACATTCCCCCTTTAATAGTTACACTTATAGAAACACATACCCTCCAACATTCCCCTTTAATAGTTACACTTATGAACACATACCCTCCAACCTTCCCCCTTTAATAGTTACACTTATAGATACACATACCCTCAACATTCCCCCTTTAATAGTTACACTTATTAGATACACAATACCCTCCCAACATCCCCCTTTAATAGTTTACACTTATAGAGAAACACATACCCTCCAACATTCCCCTTTAATAGTTACACTTATAGATACACATACCCTCCAACATTCCCCCTTTAATATTCACACTATAGATACACATGACCCTCCAACATTCCCCTTTAATAGTTACACTTATAGAACACATAACCCCTCAACATTCCCCCTTTACTAGTTACACTTATAGATACACATACCCTCCAACATTCCCCCTTTAATAGTCACACTTATAGATAACACATACTCCAACATCCCCCTTTAATAGTTACACTTATAGACACACAAACCCTCCAACATTCCCCCTTAATAGTTACACTATAGATACACATACCCTCCACATTCCCCCCTTTAATAGTTACACTTATATATACAATACCCACAAACAGTCCCCTTTAATAGTTACACTTATGAATACATACCCTCCAACATTCCCCCTTTAATAGTCACACTTATAGAATACAACATACCCTCAACATTCCCCCTTTAATAGTTACATTATACGAAACACATACCCTCCAATTCCCCCTTTAATAGTTACACTTATAGATACACATACCCTCCAACACTTCCCCCTTTAATAGTCACACTTAAGATAACACATACCCTCCAACATTCCCCCTTTAATAGTTACACTTATAGATACACATACCCTCCAACATTCCCCCTTTAATAGTTACACTTATAGATACACATAACCCTCCAACATTCCCCCTTAATAAGTTTACACTTATAGATACACATACCCCAACATTCCCCCTTTAATAGTTACACTTATAGATACACATACCCCTCCAACAATTCCCCTTATAGTTACACTTATAGATACACATACCTCCCAACATTCCCCCTTTAATAGTTAAACTTATAGATACCACATACCCTCCAACATTCCCCCTTTAATAGTTAATACTTATAGATACATAACCTCCAACATTCCCCCCTTTAATAGTTACACTTATAGATACACATACCCTCCAACATTCCCCTTTATAATAGTTACACTTATAGATAAACAATACCCTCCAACATTCCCCTTAATCGTTAACACTTATAGATACACATACCCTCCAACCCCCTTTAATAGTTACACTTATAGAAGAAAACACATACCCGCACAAACATCTCACCCCTTTAATAGTTACACTTATAGATACACTACCCTCCAACATTTCCCCCTTTAATAGTTGCACTTATAGATACATACCCTCCAACATTCCCCCTTTAATAGTTACACTTATAGATACACATACCCTCCAACAACCCCTTTAATAGTTATAACTTATAGAAACACATACCCTCAACATTCCCCCTTTAATAGTTACACTTATAGAAACACATACCCTCCAACATTCCCCTTTAATAGTTACACTATAGAACACATACCCTCCAAATTCCCCTTTAATAGTTACACTATAGATACACATTACCCTTCCAACATCCCCTTTAATAGTTACACTATAGATACACATACCCTCCAACATTCCCCCTTTAATAGTTACACTTATAGAAACACATGACCCTCCACCATTCCCCTTTAATAGTTACACTTATAGATAACACATTCCCTCAACATTCCCTTTTAATAGTTACACTTATAGATCAACATACCTCCCAACATTCCCCCTTTAATAGTACACTTTAGATAATACATACCCTCCAACATTCCCCTTTAATAGTTCACTTATAGATACACATACCTCCAACATTCCCCCTTTAATAGTTACACTATAGATACACATACCCTCCAACATTCCCCCTTAATAGTTACACTTATAGATACACATACCCTCCAACATTCCCCTTTAATAGTTACACTTATAGATAATATACCCTCACAATTCCCCCTTTAATAGTTACACTTATAGATACACATACCCTCCAACATTCCCCTTTAATAGACAATTATAGATACACAACCCTCCAACATTCCCCTTAAGACACAAGATACACATACCCTCCAACATTCCTCTTTAATAGTTACACTTATAGAAACAATACCCTCCAACATTCCCCCTTTAAATGTTACACTTATAGATACACATACCCTCACATTCCCCCTTTAATAGTTACACTTATAGATACACAACCCTCCAACATCCCCATAGACACAAAACACATACCGCCAAACAACCCCAATAACAAAAACACAACCATCTACCCCTCAAAGAACAAAAACACACCCCCAACATTCCCCTTTAATAGACTATTATTAGAACACATACCTCCAACATTCCCTTAATAGTCACATTATATGTACACAACCCTCAAATTCCCCCTTTAATGTTACACATAGATACACATACCGTCCAACATTCCCCCTTTAATAGTTACACTTATAGAACACATACCCTCCAAATCCCCCTTTAATAGTTACACTTATAGACAACACATACCTCCAACATTCCCCTTTAATAGTTACTGATAAGATACACATTCCCTCCAACATTCCCCTTTTATAGTTACACTTATAGATACACATACCCTCCAACATTCCCCCCTTATAATAGGTTACACTAGATAGTACACAACCGCCAACAGTCCCCAAAAATAACGTAATAACAAAAACAAGAAATTTCTTTTATTGTTCAAAACCGACAACTACCCACACTTAATGACACAGATCACACGCCAACACTCCCCCGAAGTGACACGAAAATACAACCCTCCCCCTCCACTTCCCCTTTAATAGAAATTAGATACACATCCCTCAAAATTACCCTGTAATATTACACTTATATAAAACACATACCCTCCAACATTCCCCCTTTAATAGTACTTATAGATACACATACCCTCCACACATCCCCTTCTAAAGATACACTATAATACACATACCCTCCAACATCCCTAATAGTTACACTATAAGAACACATACCCTCCAACATTCCCCCTTTAATAGTTCACTTAGTAGATACACATAACCTCCAACATCCCCCTTTAATGTTACACTTATAGATACACATACCCTCCAACATCCCGCTTTACTAGTTACACTTATAGATACACACATACCCTCCAACATTCCCCCTTTATAGTAGTTACACTATAGATACTCCCATACCCTCCAACATTCCCCCTTTAATAGTACACTTATAGATACACATACCTCCAAACATTCCCCTTTAATAGTTCATTATAGATACACAACCCTCACAACCCCTTTAATAGTTACACTTATAGATACACATACCCTCCCAACATTCCCCCTTATAAAGTAACACTTATAGATAAATACCCTCCAACATTCCCCCTTTTAATAGTACACTTATATAAACACATACCCTCCAACATTCCCCCTTTATAGTTATATACACTTATAGATACACATACCCTCCAACATTCCCCCTTCTAATAGATTACACTTATAGATACAACATACCCTCCAACATGCCCCCTTTAATAGTTACATTATAGATACACATACCCCCAACATTCCCCTTAATAGTTACACTTATATAAACACATACCCTCCAACATTCCCCCTTTAATAGTTACACTTATAGATACACATACCTCCAACATTCCCCCTTTAATAGTTACACTTATAGATACACATACCCTCCAACATTCCCCTTAATAGTTACACTTATAGACACACATACCCTCCAACATTCCCCTTTAATAGTTAACTATAGAACACATACACTCCAACATTCCCCCTTTAATAGTTTACACTAGAGATACCATACCCTCCAACATCCTTTAAAGTTTACCTATAGATACACAACCCTCCAACTTCCTTGAATAGTTACACTTATATAAACAACATACCCTCCAAATTCCCCCTTTAATAGTTACACTTTAGAACACATACCCTCCAACATTCCCCCTTATAATAGAACACTTTAGATACCACATACCCTCAACTTCCCCTTAATAGTTACCACTTATAGATACACATACCCTCCAACATTCCCCCTTTAATAGTTACACTTATAGATACACATAACCCTCCAACATTCCCTTTAATAGTTACAACTTATAGATACACATACCCTCAACTTCCCCTTTAATAGTTACACTTATAGATACACATACCCCCAACATTCCTTTAATAGTTACCACTTATAGATACACATAACCCCCAACATTCCCCTAATAGTTACACTTATAGATACACATACCCCAACATTCCCCTTTAATAGTTACACTTATAGATACACATACCCCAACATTCCCCCTTTTAATAGTTACAATTAATAAACACATACCCTCCAACATTCCCCCTAATAGTACACTTATAGATAACACATACCCTCCAACATTCCCTTTAATAGTTACTTATAGATACACATACCCTCCAACATTCCCCCTTTAATAGTTACACTTATAGATACACATACCCTCCAACATTACCCCTTTAATAGTTACACTTATAGATACACATACCCCCAACATTCCCCCTTTAATAGTTACATATAGAAAACCACATACCCTCAACATTCCCCTTTAATAGTGTACACTTATAGATACACATACCCTCCACAATTCCCTTTAATAGTTACACTTATAGATAACATACCCTCCAACATTCCCCCTTATAATAGTACACTTATAGTACACATACCCTCCAACATTCCCCCTTTAATAGTTACACTTATAGATACACATACCCTCCAACATCCCCTTTAATAGTTACACTTATAGATACACATACCCTCCAACATTCCCCCATTAATAAAAACTTATAGAACACATACCCTCCAACATTCCCCCTTTAATAGTTACACTATATAAACACATACCTCCCAACATTCCCCTTTAATAGTTACACTTATAGATACACATACCCCTCCAACATTCCCCCTTATAATAGTACACTAAGATACACATACCCTCCAACATTCCCCTTTAATAGTTACACTTAAGATACACATACCCTCCAACATTCCCCCTTAATAGTTACACTTATAGAACACATTACCCTCCAACATTCCCCTTTAATAGTTACACTTATAGATACACATACCCCCAACATTCCCTTAATAGTTACATCTATAGAAACACATACCCTCCAACATTCCCCCTATTAATAGTACACTTATAGAACACATACCTCCCAACATTCCCCTTTAATAGTTACACATATAGATACACATACCCTCCAACATTCCCCTTTAATAGTTACACTTATAGAAACACACCTACCCTCCAACATTCCCCTTTTAAGTTACACTATATAATACATTACCCTCCAACATTCCCCTTTATAGTGTACACTTATAGATACACATACCCTCCAACATTCCCTTAATAGTCACTTATAGAAACACATACCCTCAAAATTACCCCCTTTAATAGTTACACTTATAGATACAACATTCCTCCAACATTCCCCCTTTAATAGGTACACTATAGATACACATCCCTCCAACATTCCCCTTAATAGTTACACTAAGAAACACATACCCTCAACATTCCCCTTAATAGTTACCTTATAGATACACATACCTCCAACATTCCCCCTTTAATAGAGACACTTTAGAAACACATACCCTCCAACATTCCTTTAATAGTACACTTATAGATACACATCACCTCCAACATTCCCCCTTATAAAGTACACTTATAGAATCACATACCCTCCAACAATTCCCCTTAATAGTTAAACTTAAGAGATACACATACCCCTCCAACTACCCCTTTAATAGTTACACTATAGATACACATACCCTCCAACATTCCCCTTTAAAGTTACACTTATAGATACACATAACCCCAACATTCCCCCTTTAATAGTTACACTTTAGAGAAACACATACCCTCGAACATTTCCCTTTAATAGTTACACTTATAGATACACATACCCTCCAACATTCCCCCTTTAATAGTTACACTATGAAAAAACATACCCTCCAACATCCCCCTTTAATAGTTACCTTTATGAACACATACCCTCCAACATTCCCCCTTAATAGTTAAACTTATAGATACACATACCCTCCAACATTTCCCCTATAGTTTACACTTAAGTAACACATACCCTCCAACATCCCCCCTTTAATAGTTACACTTATAGAAAACACATACCCTCCAACATTTCCCCTTTAATAGTTACACTATAGTACAAATACCCTCCAACATTCCCCCTTTAAAGTTACATTATAGAACACATTCACTCCAACATTCCCCCTTAATAGTTACCTTATAGATACACATCCCCAACATTCCCCCTTAATAGTTACACTTATAGATACACATACCCTCCAACATTCCCCTTAATAGTACACTTATAGAAACACATACCCTCCAACATCCCCCTTTAATAGTTAACTTATAGATACACATACCCTCCAACATCCCCCTTAATAGTTACACTTATAGAAACACATACCTCCAACATTCCCCCTTTAATAGTTAACTATGAAAACACATACCCTCCCACTTCCCCTTTAATAGTTACACTTTAGAAACAATACCCTCCAACATTCCCCTTTAATAGTTACACTTATAGAAAACACATACCCCCCAACATTCCCCCTTTAATAGTTACACTTATAGATACACATACCCTCCAACATTCCCCTTTAATAGTTACACTTATAGAACAACATACCTCCAAAATTCCCAATAGTTACACTTATAGAAAAACACATACCCTCCAACATTCCCCCTTAATAGTTACACTATTAGAACACATACCCTCCAACATTCCCCATTTTAATAGTTACACTTTAGAACACATTCCCTCCAACATCCCCCTTAATAGTTACCCTTATAGATACACATACCCTCAACATTCCCCCTTTAATAGTACAACTTATAGATACACACCCTCCAACATCCCCCTTTAATAGTTAAACTTATAGAACAATACCCTCCAAACTTCCCCTTAATAGTTACACTTATAGAAAAACAAACCCCTCCAACATTCCCCCTTTAATAGATACTTATAGAAACACATACCCTCCAACATTCCCCTTATAATAGATAACACTTATAGGAAACACATCACCTCAACATTCCCCTTTAATAGATACAATTATAGAAAACACATACCCTCCAACATCCCCTTTAATAGTTACACTTATAGATCACCATACCCTCCAACATTCCCCCTTTAATAGTTACACTTATAGAACACATACCCTCCAACATCCCCCCTTTAATAGTTACACTTATAGAAACACATACCCTCCAACATTCCCCCTTAATAGTTACACTTATAGAACACATACCCCAACATTCCCCTTTAATAGTTACACTATAGAAAAACATCCCTCCAACATTCCCCTTTAATAGTTACACTTATAGAAACACATACCCTCAACAT
Organism: Hymenochirus boettgeri; assembly: GCA_019447015.1. Lineage (NCBI taxonomy): Eukaryota > Metazoa > Chordata > Amphibia > Anura > Pipidae > Hymenochirus > Hymenochirus boettgeri. The sequence goes on along the minus strand of CM033476.1, from coordinate 107,963,918 downwards.
TCCCCTTTAATAGTTACAACTTATTAGATACACATTCCCTCCAACATTCCCCTTTAATAGTTACACTTATAGAAACACATACCCTCCAACATTCCCCTTTAGTTACACTTATAGAACACATACCCCCAACATTTCCCCTTTAATAGTTACACTTATAGATACACATACCCTCCAACATTCCCCCTAGTTAATAGTTACACTTATAGAAAACACATACCCCCAACATTCCCCCTAAGTTACTATAGAAACACATAACCCCAACATTCCCCTTTAATAGTTACACTTAGATCACATACCTCCAACATCCCCTTAATAGTTACACTTATAGAAACACATACCCCAACATTCCCCTTTAATAGTTCACATTATAGAAAAACATAACCTCCACAAACCCCTTTAATAGTTAAATTATAGATACACATACCCCACATTCCCTTTAATAGTACACTTATAGAAACACATACCCTCCAACATTCCCTTTAATAGTTACACTTATAGAAACAACATACCCCTCCAACATTCCCCATTTAATAGTTACACTTATAGATACACATACCTCCAAACATTCCCCTTAATAGTTACACTTATAGAAAAACACATACCCTCCAAACATACCCCTTTATAGTTACACTTATAGAAAAACACATAACCTCAACAATTCCCCTTTAATAGTACACTTATAGATACACACTACCCTCCAACATTCCCCATTAATAGTTACACTTAGAGTACACATACCCTCCAACATTACCCCTTTAATAGTTACACTTATAGAAAACACATACCTCCAACATTCCCCTTTAATAGTTACACTATAGAAACACATACCTCCAACATTCCCCTTAATAGTTACACTTATAGAACACATACCCTCCAACATTCCCCTTTAATAGTTAACTTATAGAAACACATACCCTCCAACATTCCCCTTTAATAGTTACACTATGAGAAAACATACCCTCCAACATTTCCCCTTTAATAGTTACACTTATAGAAACACATACCCTCCAACATTCCCCTTTAATAGTTACACTTATAGAAACACATACCCTCCAACATTCCCCTTTAATAGTTACACTTATGGAAACACATACCCTCCAACATTAACCCTACTGTTACTCCCTGTGTTTGTACCCCCAACCAAATAATACCTTTATTTCCCCTTTAATCCCAGCTATAGGATAGGCACATTTAACGCTCTGTATGCTCTGTACATATCTGTACATTACCATGCACCATAGGGTTTCCATAAGGCCTGGCGGATTTTCCAGGTCACTGTCAGGAAAGGGTTAACGCACTAACTAGAGGAGAGATTTAGCATTTGGTTAATGACTGTTCTGTGTCTTATTTCTTTTGGATCCGGACAGGACTCTTTGCTTATTACAGATAGATCTGTTTATTATTCCTTGCTTATAAATACAGCTGTCTGTCTGGGCTCCATTAACCCCTCAGGCAGTTACACTTCCACATTTATCCTTCTCAATGTAAAAGGTAAAACCACAATTCCTCCAATCACATTCACACACACCACCCCCCTTAACAAACAGGAATACAAAGTATCTAACTGGGAAACTCCTCCCCCTCCTTTTATGAATTTTACTGAGCATGTGTGAGACACTGATTTTAGGAGGAGGAGGGATTAGAAGTGGGTGGAAGACTTGACTTGATACGTGTGCATCTCTGGTTAGGAATCACTTAGACAGTGATAGACCCTTTTATTAATAATCAGCTACATCTGTCTTTACATTTTCTTTTAGCATTTCACTTTTATTTCTAATACACAATATAGTCGTTAATTAAATATTGAGTGATATTTGTTCTTTTCACCATTAGGCCACGTACACACCAGCGGAAGCAAAGTGGCGCTTCCATTATTTTGGTGCCACCGATCACGCGGTCCATTCCAAACTGCGCAATCATTAAAACTTTCCATCCCGTACAATCCATTTTTTATCTGATTTGGGTGAAAAAAAATCAGTTGCTGTTGAAGTTTTTATTAATATTTTAACCCCCGACCATGATGACCGACCGCATGTACCCATTCTGACTCCATCCCCCAGGTGGCATTACATGGACACAGGGAAACACCAATCGGTGCTATCCGGCTGTTGTATTCGCCCATCTAATCTACAGACTGTAAAATGGCTATAACAAGCTTTCTACCAATGTACGTTGGCTGTGACAGGGTTAATTAGCTCTGGGGCTTTAATAACTTGGATGTGTCATTGTCATGAGATTCGCGCAACAGCTGGCGTAGAAGACGCCAGGACCAACCAGCTGGAAGAGCAGCTGTGGTGTCCCTCAGAATGGAGGAACTAAGGAAGACGATTGTCCGATGGGCTAATTATACCCTGTGTATCTGTTACACTTACTAAGGGCTCCTGTGTCTCTCTTCTCTAATTAGCAATGTTTTGCTGTTTCCGAATGTTATGTTCAGGGCCAATTACCGGCTTCTACCCCTCACCACCAACCCTTTCCCAAGCTCCACGGCGGCTCTGCCTAAACCGTCTTTTTAATGGGGTTCCCCTTGCGGATTGGCTGCACCTGGAGAGGAAGGAATTGGGGAGACTCCACTGATTGGTTCCAGCAAAGGTCACGACTCCGTGTGTGGCTATGGGACAAATAGTGGCGCTTACCACAATGCTAAATATGAGGGAAATACCGTGGAGTATAATATATATATAATATATTCTGTGTGGGAATTTAGGAATGGGGAGGAGTCTGCACAAGCATGTTCTGTACATGTAGCCTTAGTGGTGGACAGGAGATCCATCCAGCACGTGGACAGGACATTGAGTGACATGGGGCACCAGTGCTGTCATTTAATAGGCTGGTTCTGTTAATGTGCCATCTCCATGTGAAGTGTCTTCTTCTGTCCCTCTAAGTGCAGGCCATTAGCTGAATCTCCTAATAACATCGAGCAGGTGATGAGATACAGCGAAGGCTGGAACGTGTCCTTCTAATCTCTGTTTACCCCGCGCTGATGGCACCATCTGGTGTCCCAACACTTCTCCTACTAAGGTCTAAAATGGCCACAGAACCTGGTAAGGTCCCGAGATCCAGTGACTCCGTATTCCTTGGAAATCTTCTTTCTCCGTCTGCTGATATTGAAAAATCCCACCGAACTTGGTTTCATCTCATCTGGTTCAGCCTTGTGTCTTTCTAAAGGAAACCACATGTAAATAGTTTGAGGATCACCAAGCAAAGTCGGCTGGAAACGCACCAGATTGTTACAGTCGTGTGGACCAACAATTGTCTATTGTGTGTGCGTAGCTAAACACACAGCGACCAAGAACGTCCAGTGTGTATATTTATTGCTTCTCGGCAAAGCTTCTACTTCTCTAACATCTCCAGTTTCACAGCCAAGAGCTTGCGGTTAAACTCTAAGAGGTTCTGTGAAGGTTTGACATATACAGTAAGTTCATTAGCAGCCCGGCCTTCCAAAGCTGAAATTCCAAAGCCTCCCTCCTGCCAATGCTAGCAGCTGCGGTGAAACCCACATATGTTCTTAATTAATACGTGCTAATGAACCCTCGTTGGGTTGAGTGCGACAGATACATGAAAGTTCTGAGGAGGCCTCTCTCTAAACACTGGAGTATCGTTTAACGAGACCTAGTCCTAAATTGGAAGAATTTTAACGAGCCTTGTGGATGTGTCTATGGTTTGTCACCAGGGGGAGAGAGATTAAAAGGTCCTAGGAGACGGTCACTTTTGACTAGACTCTCCCAAGTGGTTGACATCAATAGAGAAGAACGTCTTTCAGTTTACCTAGGAAATGACCAAATATGGTCCAAATATGGATCGGCTGCTGTGTGCCACGGGCTTGTCATAATTCTGATTAATGGATTAAAGGTCCCCTTTAATAATAAACATTCCCTCTGAAGCGATGTTTGAGAAGTGACGCTTTCAGCCAAATATCAAATGCGGAGAACAGAATAAGTTTCATTAAAATTCAGGGAAAGTTTCCCCACCTGCACTGGTCGTCTACCTGATAGCGTCGTCAGACAGATAAAATAAACCAATCTATATATTTAATAATTCCTATATAGAGATATTCCTATGTGAATGCAATACAGAAAATTACTTTCACTTTCAGTTTTACTTTCCCCGTCCTATAGCACAGGCAGATACGATCTGATTGGAGAATTGTACTGAGCATGCCTGAGATTGCTGAGCTATGGGGAGGGGCAGTAACTGCATGGATTTATATACTGTAATATTTTACTGTATCTTTGGTTAGGAATCACATAGAAAGACAATTGATATATCATTTTAATCAGCGCCTTTAGTGCTAAAATCATCAGGAAAAAATCTGTTTATGATAGAGTTATCCTTAAATTATTAAATTATCACTTGCAGTATTATGGCGGCCATGTTTGTTTAGGAAGAAGGCCGGGTTAGCGCTCTCTACCAAACACCCTCTGTTTTTTATTCCCTGTTAAGTAAGAATTAAATGATGGTAGTTCTTGTGTCTCCATAGAAACAAAAAGATTTCTGCCCATTTTCCTTTTGCAAACAGTCCCTATAAGAAAATTGGTTCATTCTTTTAATTTGTATAAACCAATTAGGCTGCAATCATTACAAGGGGATACAGAGGCAGAATTATAATTACAAAATGAGATTAGACAGACATTGTAACAGTCTTTTTGGTTACTGCGCTTTTTATTATGGGTTTTTTTCAATGAAAATACACTGCATTGTAGCTTTAAGGATAATTGAGTCTTACGAACCTATATTGGATGAATAAAAGACCGTTTCCTATTATTTTGGGACTTTAACTCAGGATATTGTGTCTCCTTATAATTAACCAGTGTGACCATCTAGAGAAATTAAATTAAACCTTTAAAATAGATATTGCAGCTGTGTAAATGAGTAATTCAATTAAAATATCTTAAAGTTTTTGCACAAAATCAATGGGGTTCTCAGGGCGGGGGAGACAATTTGTATTGCTCTCTCTGCTTCTTAAGCCTCGTCCACACGTCAGATCTTTTTCACACGATTTGCCCGACGAACATTTGTGCGGAAATGGAAGCGTTAACGATCTTCTAAGCCCAACAGTCCCTGACTATTCTCGGCGTTTTCCGACAATCAACCTGGCGGATTTGTTCTGCCGATTGTCGTTTGTTTGTACATAGTCGGCAGATTATCGGTAGAGTGTAATGGAAGATTGAATGAAATACACATGTGTAACATTTCGAGATCACGCGATATTCTGAAACGTCACGTAAAACGTACGTCATGTAACACCTTTACCATTGAGCATTATCCACTATCGTTGATGTTTGTACAGGCGTCGTTGGCAGAACTAGTGTATAACGAGACGGTCGCTGAACGTTCATCGGGTACATCGTACGAAAATGATCTGACGTGTGTACGAACCTTTACTTGGCAACAGGAAGTTTCCAAGTAAGAAGAAACAGTTGCACTTATTTTACAGAAAACATTAGTGACTTACATCATGGTATAAAAACCTTACACCTAATGGGGTATTGAGGCTTAGAGATTAATATTATGACATGCAAATAAATAATGTCCCCCCGTTAACATGTTATGATAATTCAGTTTTTTTTTTGTTGCCTCCTCTGGATCAATTGTTGGGTAGGGTATAAAGGTTGGACTAGATGGACGTAGTCGTTATAACAACCTCCCTAATACTATGTTACTATGTAACTGTTATACAGACATTATGGGTGGGTTAAAGGTTGGACTAGATGGACGTATGTCTTTATACAACCTCCAATACTATGTTACTAGTAACTGTTATACAGACATTATGGGTAGGGTTAAAGGTGGACTAGATGGACGTATGTCTTTATACACCTCCAATACTATGTTACTATGTAACTGTTATACAGACATTATGGGTAGGTATAAAGGTTGGACTAGATGGACGTATGTCTTTATACAACCTCCAATACTATGTTACTATGTAAACTGTTATACAGACATTATGGGTAGGGTATAAAGGTTGGACTAGATGGACGTAGTCTTTATACAACCTCCAATGCTATGTTACTATGTAACTGTTATACGAACATTATGGGTAGGGTATAAAGGTTGGACTAGATGGACGTGTGTCTTTATACAACCTCCAATACTATGTTACTATGTAACTGTTAGTACAACTTATGGGTAGGGTATAAAGGTTGGACTAGATGGACGTATGTCTTTATACAACCTCCCAATACTATGTTACTATGTAACTGTTATACAGACATTATGGGTAGGGATAAAGGTTGGACTAGATGGACGTACGTCTTTATATACACCTCCAATACTATGTTACTATGTAACTGTTTACAGACATTTGGGTAGGGTATAAAGGTTGGATTAGATGGACGTATGTCTTTATACAACCTCCAATACTAGTTTACTATGTAATGTTATACAGACATTATGGGTAGGGTATAAAGGTTGGACTAGATGGAGTATGTCTTTATACAACCTCCAATACTATGTTACTATGTAACTGTTATACAGACATATGGGAGGGTATAAAGGTTGGACTAGATGGCGTACGTCTTATATAACCTCCAATACTATGTTATGTAACTGTTATACAGACATTATGGGTAGGGTATAAAGGTTGGAGTAGATGGACGTGTGTCTTTATACAACCTCCAATACTATGTACTATGTAACTGTTATTACAGACATTAGGGGTAGGGTATAAAGGTTGGACTAGATGGACGTATGTCTTTATACACCTCCAATACTATGTTACTATGTAACTGTTATACAGACATTATGGGTAGGGTATAAAGGTTGGACTAGATGGACGTATGTCTTTATACAAACCTCCTACTATGTTACTATGTACTGTTATACAGACATTATGGGTAGGGTATAAAGGTTGGACTAGAGGACGTATGTCTTTATACACCTCCAATACTATGTTACTATGTAACTGTTAACAGACATTATGGGTAGGGTATAAAGGTTGGACTAGATGGACGTATGTCTTTATACAACCTCCAATACTATGTTACTATGTAACTGTTATCAGACATTATGGGTAGGGTATAAAGGTTGGACTAGATGGACGTATGTCTTTAACAACCTCCAATCTATGTTACTATGTAACTGTTATACAGACATTATGGGTAGGTATTAAGGTGTATGGCTAGATGGACGTATGTCTTTATACAACCTCCAATACTATGTACTATGTAACTGTTATACAGCATTATGGGTAGGGATAAAGGTTGAGACTAGATGGACGTATGTCTTTATACAAACCTCCAATACTATGTTACTATGTAACTGTATACAGACCTTATGGGGGGGTATAAAGGTTGGACTAGATGGACGTATGTTTTATACAACCTCCAATACTATGTTAATATGTAATGTTATACAGACATTATGGGTAGGGTATAAAGGTTGGACTAAATGGACGTATGTCTTTATACACCTCCAATACTATGTTACGTGTAACTGTTATACAGACATATGGGTAGGGTATAAAGTTGGACTAGATGGAAGTAGTCTTTATACAACCTCCAATACTATGTTATATGTAACTGTATACAGACATTATGGGTAGGGTATAAAGGTTGGACTGATGGACGTATGTCTTTATAAACCTCCAATACTATGTTTCTATGTAACTGTTATACACATTATGGGTAGGGTATAAAGGTGTTGGACTAGATGGACGTATGTCTTATACAACCTCCAATACTATGTTACTATGTAACTGTTATACAGACATTATGGGTAGGTATAAAGGTTGATAGATGGACGTTGTCTTTATACAACCTCCATACTATGTTACTATGTAACTGTTATACAGACATTATGGGTTGGGTATAAAGGTTGGACTAGATGGACGTATGTCTTTATACAACCTCCATACTATGTTACTTGTAACTGTTATAGACAATTATGGGTAGGGTATAAAGGTTGGACTAGATGGACGTATTGCTTTATACAACCTCCAATACTATGTTACTATGTAACTGTTATACAGAACATTATGGGTAGGGTATAAAGGTTGGACTAGTGGACGTATGTCTTTATACACCTCCAATACTATGTTACTATGTAACTGTTATACAGACATTAGGGTAGGGTATAAAGGTGGACTAATGGACGTATGTCTTTATACACCTCCAATACTATGTTACTATGTAACTGTTATACAGACATTAGGGTAGGGTTAAAGGTTGGACTAGATGGACGTATGTCTTTATTCAACCTCCAATAATACTATGTTACTATGTAACTGTTATACAGACATTATGGGTAGGGTATAAAAGGTTGGACTAGATGGACGTATGTCTTTATTCAACCCCCAAATACATGTTTACTGTGTAACTGTTATACAGACATATGTGGTAGGGTATAAAGGTGGACTAGATGGACGTATGCCTTTATAAAACCTCCAATACTATGTTACTATGTAACTGTTATACAGACATTATGGGTAGGGTATAAAGGTTGGACTAGATGGACGTATGTCTTTATATACCTCCAATACATTGTAAACTGTTTACAGACATTATGGTGGGGTATAAAGGTTGGACTACAGGATGTATGTCTTTATACAACCTCCATAATCTGTTACTATGTAACTGTTAGACAGACATATGGGTAGGGTATAAAGGTTGGACTGGATGGACGTATGTCTTTATACAACCTCCAATACTATGTTACTATGTAACTGTTATACAGACATTATGGGTAGGGTATAAATGTTGGACTAGATGGACAATGTTTTATACAACCTCAATTAATTGTACTATGTAACTGTTATACAGACATTATGGGTAGGGTATAAAGGTTGGACTAGATGGACGTATGTCTTTATATAACCTCCAATACTATGTCTATGTAACTGTTATACAGACATTATGGGTAGGGTATAAAGGTTGGACTACATGGATGTATGTCTTATGCAACCTCCAATAATGTGTTACTATGTAACTGTTATACAGACATTATGGGTAGGGTATAAAGGTTGGACTAGATGGATGTATGTCTTACAACCTCCAATACTTGTTGTTACTAGTAACTGTTATACAGACATTATGGGTAGGGTATAAAGGTTATACTAGATGGACGTATGTCTTTATACAACCTCCAATATTATGTTACTATGTAACCTTTATACAGATATTATGGGTAGGGTATAAAGGTTGGACTAGATGGACGTATGTCTTATACAACCTCCAATACTATGTTACTATGTAACTGTTATACAGACATTATGGGTAGGGTATAAAGGTTAGACTAGAGGACGTATGTCTTATACAGCCTCCAAACTATGTTACTATGTAACTGTTATACAGACATTATGGGTAGGTTATAAAGTTTGGACTAGATGGACGTATGTCTTTTCAAACCTCCAATACTATGTTACTATGTAACTGTTATTAAAGACATTATGGGTAGGGTATAAAGGTTGGACTAGATGGACGTATGCCTTATACAACCTCCAATACTATGTTACTATGTAACTGTTATACAGACATATGGGTAGGGTATAAAGGTTGGACTAGATGGACGTATGTCTTTAATAACCTCCAATACTATGTAACTGTTATACAACATTATGGGTAGGGTATAAAGGTTGGACTACATGGATGTATGTTTATACAACCCTCAATACTATGTATTATGTAAACTGTTAGCAAGACATTATGGGTAGGGTATAAAGGTTGGACTGGATGGACGTATGTCTTTATACAACCTCCAATACTATGTTACTATTAACTGTTATACAGACATTATGGGTAGGGTATAATGTTTGGACTAGATGGACGTATGCTTTATACAACCTCCAATACTATGTACTATGTAACTGTTATACAGACATTATGGGTAGGGTATAAAGGTTGGACTAGATGGACGTATGTCTTTATATAACCTCCAATACTATGTTACTATGTACTGTTTATACAGACATTATGGGTGGGTATAAAGTTGGATTACATGGATGTATGTCTTTATGCAACCTCCAATACTATGTTACTATGTAACTGTTATACAGCATATGGGTAGGTATAAAGGTTGGACTGAGAGGACGTATGTCTTTATCAACCTCCAATACTATGTTACATGTAACGTTATACAGACATTATGGTAGGGTATAAAGGTTATACTAGATGGACGTATGGCTTTATACAACCTCCAATATTTGTTACTATGTAACTTTATACAGATATTATGGGTAGGGTATAAAGGTTGGACTAGATGGACGTTATGTCTTATAACAACCTCCAATACTATGTTAATATGTACTGTTATACAGACATTATGGGTAGGGTATAAAGGTTGGACTGATGGACGTCGTATGTCTTTATACAACCTTCAATACTATGTTACTATATTACGTTATACAGACTATGAGTAGGGTAAAGGTTGGACAGATGGAATATGTCTTTATACAACCTTCAATACTATGTACATGTAACTGTATACAGACATTATGGGTAGGGTTAAAGGTTGGACTAGATGGACGTATGTCTTTATATAACCTCCAATACTATGTTACTATGTAACTGTTATACAGACATTATGGGTAGGGTATAAGGTTGGACTACAGGATGGTATGTCTTTATGCAACCTCCATACTATGTTACTATGTAACTGTTATACAGACATTATGGGTAGGGTATAAAGGTTGGACTAGATGGACGTATGTCTTTTACAACCTCCAATACTATGTTACTATGAACTGTTATACAGACATTATGGGTAGGGTATAAAGGTTATACTAGTGGACGTATGTCTTTATAAACCTCCAATATTATGTTACTATGTAACTTTATACAGAATTATGGGTAGGGTATAAAGGTTGACTAGATGGACGGATGTCTTTATACAACCTCCAATATATGTTACTATGTAACTGTTTACAGACATTATGAGTAGGGTATAAAGATGGACTAGATGGACATATGTCTTTATACAACCTTCAATACTATGTTACTATGTAACGTTATACAGACTTATGGGTAGGATATAAAGGTTTGGACTAGATGGACGTATGTCCTTATCAAAACCTCCATACTATGTTACTATGTAAACTGTTATACAGACATTATGGGTAGGTAAAAGGTGGACTAGATGGACGTAGTCTTTTATTCAACTCCAATAATATGTTACTATGTAACATGTTATACAGACATTATGGGTTAGGGTATAAAGGTTGGACTAGATGGACGTATGTCTTTATACAACCTCCAATACTATGTTACTATGGAACTGTTATACAGACATTATGGGTAGGGTATAAAGGTCGGACTAGATGGACTATGTCTTATACAACCTCCAAACATGTTACTATGTAACGTTATACAGACATAATGGGTAGGGTATAAAGGTTGGACTAGATGGACGTATGTCTTTATACAACCTCCAATACTATGTTACTATGTAACTGTTTTTACAGACATTATGGGTAGGGTATGTAAAGGTTTGGACTAGATGGACGTATGTCTTATACAACCTCCAATACATGTTACTATGTAACTGTTATACAGATTATGGTAGGGTATAAAGGTGGACTAGATGGACTATGTTTTATACAACCTCAATACTAGTTACTATTGTAACTGTTATACGACATTATGGGTAGGGTATAAGGTGGACTAAGTGGACGTATGTCTTTATACACTCCAATACTATGTTACTATGTAACTGTTATACAGACATTATGGGTAGGGTATAAGGTTGGACTAGATGGACGTATGTCTTTATACAACCTCAACTATGTTACTATGTAACTGTTATACAGACATTATGGGTAGGGGATAAAGGTTGGACTAGATGGACGTATGTCTTATACAACCTCCAATACTATGTTACTATGTAAACTGTTATAAAGACATTATGGGTAGGGTATAAGGTTGGACTAGATAGACGTATGTCTTTATACAACCTCCAATACTATGTTACTATGTAAACTGTTATACAGACATTATGGGTAGGGTATAAAGTTGGATTAGACGGACGTTTGTCTTTATACAACCTCCAATACTATGTTACTATGTAACCATTATACAGACATTATGGGTAGGGTATAAAGGTTGGACTAGATGGACATATGTCTTTATACAACCTTCAATACTATGTTACTATGTTACTATGTTAACGTGTTACCATATTTATATTTTACTGTGTTACCATGTTAGTGTTACTATGTTAGCATATTGCTATGTTACTATTTTTCTTTTACCATGTTACTATATTAACATGTTACAGTATTACTATTTTACTATGGTACCATGTTACTATGTTAACATGTTACTGTGTTACCATGTTAACATGTTATGGTGACCCACTGGGTCCTGTCAATCTCTTAGCAGAAGAAATTGTTGAATTTCTTTATACTGTCAGACAGTGAATAATACACACAGTCCCAGGCCGATTAGATATACAGGAGGAAAACAAGTAGAATAATATGAATGAGAAGGAACGAGATCCATAGGAAAAGAAAGAGATAAGACTTGGCAGCCATCTGGCTCCATATCTTGTCTGGAAAGCTCCATGGTCGCTCCATCCTTTTCCGGCCTACAGAGAAGTTCCAAGAAAAGCCTTTTCTTACTGCTCGGCATAAGTCACCAGGGTTATCGATCATGGACGTGCACATGTTGGGGTCACTGGCTCTTTTCTTCTCCGTCTGACTCTGTCCCACGTACAATATCACAATATCTGCTTGGAACGTGACCACTGACAACAAGAGCGTTCTTACTGAGAATGCTGGGAGCTGTAGTTTGCCAGTTTTTTCATTGCTGTTATTATTTGGATTTCGAAGTGAAATTCAGGGTCTGCAAATTGTTTTTTTTTTTTTAAACATAAAGCGACAAGTTTCGCTGCCTCCAGAGGGAGTTTTAAAGGCTGAAATGGTTAACGTCCCCGATTCACGCGTTTCATGTTCTGATTTCCAGTTCTCCAAGTATTTATCCTGGACCGAGCAGAATTAAACAGATTATGTGGCCCATTAATTTTCCCGTGTAAGCTCGATAAAAGCTTTCCTTGTTGGAGGGCTGCCCACTCTGTCCGTTTGGGTGGTCTCATATTTAATGGGCTCTTTACCTGGCACGGCACGCTAAGCAGATCTCTTGTGAGGTTTGGCCCCTGTCCTTTTAAAGAGCCTGTCTAGGAATAAAAGCTTCTCTTCCAGGATTACTACCAGGCAAATTAACAGAGTAAAGGGGAATTAAAACCGTGTAACTTACCCTTTGATTTGGGACTGACTCCAGATATAATAACAGTCTGTTATAGTGCCATGTTTTCTTTAGCACGCCTTGGAACCTGTCTTTTTTCCCTCAAGATGAGAATATCGATCCCTGTGCCAAACCTAAGAATACGTGTACCATTCAAACCAATATACAAGCTGCCATACCGATTCCTCTATAAGGGTAGAATGATGGATACAATGGAAATGGTTAGAATTCTTGCTTAGATTTACAGAACTAAACATCTCTACAACACCAAACAGCAAAAACCTATTATTAAAACCAAGATAATCAATATTTTAAATGGGTCAGAGAAGGAAGATTCTTTAACGGGGTGAATTATAAATTCCCAGCATGCTCGGTCATCCTTTCCTGATACCCAGACAAAGGATTTAACGTAGAACTACACAGGTTGCTGGTGGAACCAAGATATTTGGAGGATCCATTTTGTCTGGGATTTGGCTGAGAATTTGGTGGCAAATCGAAAAAAACTCTCAATCCCAGATAACCATAGAAAGCGCCGCACCGCGTAAAAGAAAACGTTCTTGCTCTTTAAGAAGCAGTTCTTTCCATTGGATAGTTCCCAGACTGAGTTGGGGCGGAGCTTAGAGAGTACAGCTGTCCATCAAGATTCGCTTGTATAAGTGTTGTAGTTTGATAATATCTTGTACTTGCCATAGACTAAATTTTAAACAATTACAGTATATTTACCCTAAAACGGCCCATACAAACAAATATCCCAATCATATGATATTGAGTAGCAGATTACCCAATGAACAGCCTGTTTTTTTCTTATTGGACATATTTTTTTACGATTGTACAATTCCAGGATTGTACAATCAGTATAGTTGTGTGTATGAACCCCTTAAATCATTTCCCAAAGACTTACTGTCACCCCAATAGGTACCACTCTGTCTGTCTACGTCTCTCGCTCTTGGCATTGACCATAGTAAAACAATTTCTCACCCAGAGAAATCAGGTTCTAGCGTTTGTCTCTTGTGGTTCCTTAGAACGATCTGAAGAGAAATAGACTTTGGGTTGGCACTCACAGCCTGTTATTAGCTGTGGGTTATGCCTGTGATGCCACCATTGGTGAGAAATTAAAATACTGGAAGTCGAGTTGAAGAAGTTTCTTCTTTCTCTTCAATGGATCAGACTTTGGCCAGGAGTCTGCGCTCTGTTTGTTTTGTGCACGGGGTTCTAAAATTTTCTGCTAAGAGAAGCAAAGACCCTCTTTATTGCTCAAACCTCCACTAAAAGTGGAAAATCAAGGCGGCTTGGAGTCTGTCAGGGATGTTTGCACAGGATTCTTGGGACGTAGATTAGTAGGGACATTGGACTGGAAGAAGTGATGGGTTTTTGCCGAGGGGGCCGATAAACATTTATATCCAGTTCAGGAATGAAAACAAGGCTGTCCAACATTGGCCCAATGAGAAACCAAGATTATGTATAAAGAAAAAAAGCCTTTTACCTGGAGAAGCTTCAATGAGTCTAATGGAAATATTAATTTTCTCACCCAGAATGGACTTACACATACACAGAGCCGTCATAGTGTCCTTCTCACCTCTATATTCTATCTACCCAATCATAGTGTCCTTCTCCTTCTATATTCTATCTACCCAATCATAGTTTCATTCTCTTGGTTGTCCAACTTGAGGCCTGGGACATTTTATTCATTTAAGAGTCGTCATTTACATCTATTCTGGTCTGGTCCCAAAACCATTGTACAAAACACACAACCAGCACAATGGTTGTTAACAGTAAGATGTCGCTGGCTTGTGGTCTGGTAGATACCTCTAACCTCCAGTCTCTAACTTAAAGGGCATCTAAACTGAAAAAAGGTAACTATCACTGTACCATTTGTGTTGTTTTGTCCCCTATTTCTGAAGGTATCCAGTGTGAAACATCTTACATTTCAGCTGTCAATCAAGTGCCTTATTATCATAAATTCATCTGCTATATGCAGTTTTTCTGTAACTGGAATTGTGACAATTTGTATTTGTGATTAGCATGATGGGAAATTCCCTCTTCCAATGCTGCCTCATAGTGATTACAGATCATGCTTGATCTCATAGAAAGTCTGGTTAGATGGAAGGAGGAGTGCTAAAGGAGGAAGGGGAGATACTGAACCAAGTACTTGATTGAGGGCCTGTAGCAATAGACACACCTCAGAGTAAAGTCGACATTTAGTCATTTAGAGATTAAAGTAAGGTAAAGTCATTTTTCCTTATAGTTACCCTTTAACCAGCCTTCAATTGCAGCGCTAGACCGTAATGTACCTTAGGGTTATATTGTAGAGTTTATAAACGTTGCTTGGGAAGTCCAGAGAAGAAAGGATGGTGAGTCAATCTAGTGGGGCTTCCTGTAGGACCTAATCTGAATGACGTCTACTGACTTCATAAACAGAATCTTTCCTGTTTCCTTCTAATCAATCATTCCCAAACCTCCAATCACATTTCATTGACAGATTTCTCCATAATAAAGTTTATTCCTAATGTAAAGCTGGTAACGTATCATGGTCTAATTAGATAACATGAAGTGTTATGGGCTGCATGTCATTGGGTTGTGTGGAGCGGTCGGTATATATATAAATTTATCTATATAAATAATTCTAACCAGGGGCCCTTTCATGGGCTTGATATGATCTTAAAATGTTTCTTCTAAAAGGAAAAAGACCCACAAGAAAATCCCCCCTGGTTTCTGATGCTGTTTGGCACTTTATCGATAGGCGCTGGACCTCCTGACTGTTCGGGGGCTGGGGAAGAATTCTGGGTTTGTGAATGTTGGGAAGAATAGAGGCCTTGGTAATATGTGAATGAGGCCCACTCCCAGAATCCTTCTCCCCAGGTTTGTACCAGAGTTCTGCCAAAACACACTAGAGATAATGGATTGCTAATGTCGGCTACCGTAATCTGGCCACATGTACGGTTACAGTATCGTGTGTGTGTGTGTGTGATACGTCGCACTTTGTACAGATCCTTATTGTAGTAAATGAATTAGAGATAACAAATATTCCCTATAAAGTGCCAGCAGCTTGGCCACAGAGCGAACAATCAGTTAGACAACCCAGTCCAGACGCCATTGCAGATTGACTACCAGGAACCTCGAACAATGGTCCCTTGGTTACCCCAGCAGCGCATGGGAGATAACGGGCTCAGTGATGTCATTTCGTGACGCAAAGCGGTTCCTCCTGGGGACAATAGACGGACAGGAGATATCAGGCAGAGTCCGGCTGCTGCTGCAGATTAATCGCTTGGAAGAGCCGAATCCCAGGAGTTTGCACTTTCCAAGCAACAAGGGGGATTGTAGGAGAGCAGAAAAGCTGATAACAGAGAGACAGGACACAACTTGGCTGTGTGGCCTTCTGTACAGCCGGCGGAAGGCCGTGACTGTTTCAATGAGGTTAAATAGATAAGGGATTGTGATAGAATTCCAGCCTCGTAGAGCAGTTTGCAAACTCCAACACAATGGGTCCTTCTGGGCTCAGGTCTCAGCCACAGGCATGTGGACAACTGTTTAACTCGAGGGGATTCCTGTGTCTGCGTAGGTGTTTGTATAGGGGGCACCAGATTGACACCGATAGATTTCACTACTAAAGAGAAGCGTTAGTTCCCTTTAATATACAGGTCCCAGTATGAACACCAATAAAGAATTCTACTGTCGTGTCGGGTGGGTGACCCTAGTCTTGTATTGAGGACTGATTGAAGGCTACCTACCCACCCTGTACTTACCCCGTTATTTCTTACATTTACATTTTAGCAAAAAATATTTTGTTCTGAAACCGTAAGGGCTCGTTCACACTAGAGGACGTTTTTGTGCGATGTCAAGCGTGGACATCATACCAAATGCTTTGCTCATCGTTACCGTTAAGAGCAATTAGCAACTGACTTTTTACTTTAATCTCTAGTCTACAAGGAAAGTCACACTTACATCTGGTCCACACGGGAAGATTTTTGCATGATAATCCTCAAAGTAATCTATCGGTAATCCTCAAACTAATCATTGTGGTAATCTATTGGAAATCATTGTGGTAAACAGCAAAGTAATCTATTGGTTATCCTCAACGTAATCTATTGGTTATCCTCAAAGTAATCTATTGGTAATCCTCAAAGTAATCTATTGGTAATCCTCAAAGTAATCTATTGGTAATCCTCAAAGTAATCTATCGGTAATCCTCAAACTAATCATTGTGGTAATCTATTGGAAATCATTGTGGTAAACAGCAAAGTAATCTATTGGTTATCCTCAAAGTAATCTATTGGTTATCCTCAAAGTAATCTATTGGTTATCCTCAAAGTAATCTATTGGTAATCCTCAAAGTAATCTATTGGTTTTCCCTAAAGTAATCTATTGGTAATCCTCAAACTAATCATTGTGGTAATCATCAAAGTAATCTATTGGTAATCTTCAAAGTAATCTATCGGTAATCCTCAAAGTAATCTATCGGTAATCCTCAAAGTAATCTATTGGTAATCCTCAAAGTAATCTATCGGTAATCCTCAAACTAATCATTGTGGTAATCTATTGGAAATCATTGTGGTAAACAGCAAAGTAATCTATGTTAGTACTCCTCAATTAATCTATTGGTTATCCTCAAAGTATCTAGGTCCTCGAGTAATTGGTAATCCTCAAAGTAATCTATTGGTAATCCTCAAACTAATCATTGGTAATCCTCAAAGTAACCTATTGGTTTTCCCTAAAGTAATCTATTGGTAATCCTCAAACTAATCATGGTGGTAATCATCAAAGTAATCTATGGTAATCTTACAAGTAATCTATCGGTAATCCTCAACTAATCATTGTGGTAATCTATTGGTAATCATTGTGGTAAACGCAAAGTAATCTATTGGTTATCCTCAAAGTATCTATGGTTATCCTCAAAGTAATCTATTGTTATCCTCAAATGATCTTATGGTAATCCTCAAAGTAATCTATTGGTAATCCTCAAAGTAATCTATTGGTAATCCTCAAACTAATCATTGGTAATCCTCAAAGTAATCTATTGGTTTTCCCTAAAGTAATCTATTGGTAATCCTCAAACTAATCATTGTGGTAATCATCAAAGTAATCTATTGGTAATCTTCAAAGTAATGTATCGGTAATCCTCAAAGTAATCTATCGGTAATCCTCAAAGTAATCTATGGTAATCCTCAAACTAATCATTGGAAATCCTCAAAGTAATCTATTGGTTTTCCTAAAGTAATCTGTTAACAGTATATCCTCAAAGTAATCTATCAGTAATCCGGTATCTCAAAGTAACTCCTATCGGTAATCCTCAAAGTAATCTTGTAATCCTCAAACATCTATCAAGTAATCCTCCAAAGTAATCTATGAGTAACCTCAAAGTAATCTATCGGTAATCCTTCAAAGTAATCTATAGTAATCTCAAATAAGCTATGGTAATCCTCAAAGTAATTATTCGTAACTCAAAGATAACTATGGTAATCCTCAAAGTATCTATCAGTAATCCTCAAAGTAATCTATGGTAATCCTCAAAGTAACTCTATTGGTAATCCTCAAAGTAATCTATCATAGTAATCCTCAAGTATCTAATGGAAATTCTCAAAGTAATCTATCAGTAATCCTCAACAGTAATCTATCGAATCTTGTGTAATCTCATGGTATCAAATCGGTAATCCTCAAAAGTAAATCCTATCGGTAATCCTAAAGTAATCTATCGGTTAATCCTCAAAGTAATCATCAGTAATCCTCAAGTACTATCGTATCAGTAGTAATCCTCAAAGTAACCTCGTTAATCCTCAAAGTAATTATGTATCCTCAAAGTAATCTACAGTAATCTCAAAGTAATCTATTGGTATCTCAAAGTAATCTATCGTAATCTCAAAGTAATCTATCAGTAATCTTCAAGTAATCTAATGTTAATCCTCAAAGTATACTAACAGTAATCCTCAAAGTATCTATTGGTAATCCTCAAGTAATCTATCAGTAATTCCTCAAAGTAATCTATTGGTAATCCTCAAGTAATATTGGAACTCAAGTAATCTATCAGTATCCTCAAAGTAATCTAATGGAAATTCTCAAAGTAATCTATCAGTATCCTCAAGTAATCTATCGGTAATCCTCAAAGTAATCTATTGGTAATCCTCAAGTAATCTATCAGTAATCCTCAAAGTAATCTATGAATTCTAAAGTATTACGTAATCCTCAAAGTAATCTATGGTATCCTCAGTAATCGTAATCCTCAAGTATCATCAGTAATCCTCAAAGTAATCTATCGGTAATCCTCAGAATCTATGGTATTCCCAAGTATATGGTAATCCTCAAAGTAATCTATCAGTAATCCTCAAAGTATCTTTCGGATCTCAAAGTAATCTATCGGTAATCCTCAAAGTAATCTATTGGTAATCCTCAAAGTAATCTATCGGTAATCCTCAAAGTAATCTATCGGTAATCCTCAAAGTAATCTAATGGTAATCCTCAAAGTAATCTATCGGTAATCCTCAAAGTAATCTATCGGTAATCCTCAAAGTAATCTATCGGTAATCCTCAAAGTAATCTATCGGTAATCCTCAAAGTAATCTAATGGTAATCCTTGCCGTAATCAAACAGTAATCCTCTCTGTTATCTATCTGTAACACTTCGAGGTAATCTATCAGTAATCCTTGCGGTAAACTATTGTTCAGGAGTCAGAAAGAAATTAAAGATTAATCTTAATTATAATAATCATACTAATAATAATCAGAATCTTGATAATAAATAATAATTCAACATGACTTGGGTTGGCGTCACCTACATGCACCAGCCCAAACCAATTATAAATCCAAATATCCTCCAAACTGTACATATACTGATAATATTGTATTACTGTACATCTAGTTGTTAATAGTCTTATATTACTGTACATCTAGTAGATAATAGTCTTATATTACTGTACATATACTGATAATATTGTACTACTGTACATCTAGTAGATAATAGTCTTATATTACTGTACATCTAGTAGATAATAGTCTTATATTACTGTATATATACTGATAATATTGTATTACTGTACATCTAGTTGTTAATAGTCTTATATTACTGTACATCTAGTAGATAATAGTCTTATATTACTGTACATATACTGATAATATTGTATTACTGTACATCTAGTAGATAATAGTCTTATATTACTGTACATATACTGATAATATTGTATTACTGTACATCTGTTTGATAATAGTCTTATATTACTGTACATCTAGTTATTAATAGTCTTGTATTACTGTACATCTATTTAATAATATTATATTACGGTACATCTAATTGATAAGCCTTGTATCATTGTACATGTAGTTGATAATAGCTTTGTATTACTGTACATCTAGTTGATAACAGTATTTTATAACTGTTTGATAATATTGTATTACTGTACATCTAGTTGATAACAGTATTTTATAACTGTTTGATATTTGTATTACTGTACATGTAGTTGATAATAGTTTTTTTGATCTTGTATTACTGTACCTTAATTTGATAATATAGTATTGGCGTCCATCTATTATAGTTTTGTATTGCTGTACATCTATTTAATAACATTCTTGCATTGTTATAGATTTATTTGATAATGTCCATGTATTACTGTACAACGAGTTGATAATAGCCTTGTAATAATATATTTCCAGGGTTATTCAATAAAAGTTCTTATTGTTAAAAATTTGCCCACCATCAGATGTTAGCTTTCAAATGTTAACTAAGATCTGATTGGTTGGGGCAAAATTAGCATCATTTTTAACGATAAGAACTTTTATTGAATCTCCCTGCTATTTATAATAGTCTTGTATAACTGTACGTCTATTGCTATGTTCTTGTATTACTGGAAATCTAGGTGATACTTATGTATAACTACATCTGTTTGATAATATCGTATCACTGTATGTATCTATTTGATTATAGACTTTAATTACTGTACATCTAATTTATAATAGTCTTGTATTACTGCACCTCTATTTGATTATAGTCTTGTATTCCTGTACATCTATTTGATAATATTGTGTTAATGTACTTTAAGTTAAAGGGGAACTGTGGTCTCCAAACAAGTTGAGTTTAAATGAAAAGCCAGTTTCCTACCTTTAAAATGAGCCATCAACGACCTCTCTACGTGCTCCACAGCCTTATATTACTGTCTGTACGTCTATTTCATAACATTGTATTACTGTACATCTATTTCATAATATTGTATTACTGTACATCTATTTAATAACATTGTATTACTGTTCATCTATTTAATAACATTGTATTACTGTACGTCTATTTAATAACATTGTATTACTGTACGTCTATTTAATAATATTGAAATACTGTACGTCTATTTAATAACATTGTATTACTGTACGTCTATTTAATAATATTGAATTACTGTACGTCTATTAATAACATTTTTGTATACTGTACGTCTATGTAATAATATTGAATACTGTACGTCTATTTATAACATTGTATTACTGTAGTCTATTTAATAATATTGAATATGTACATCTATTTCATAACATTGTATTACTGTACATCTATTTCATAACATTGTATTACTGTACATCTATTTCATAATATTGTATTACTGTACATCTATTTAATAACATTGTATTGACCTCTATATAATATGATTAACTGTACATCTATTAATTAACATGTATTACTGTACATCTATTCATAATATTGTATTACTGTACATCTATTTAATACATTGTATTACTGTACATCTATTTAATAATATTGTATTACTGTACATCTATTAATAACATTGTATACTGTACATATATTATAATGTTATAACGTACATTATGTAATAACATTGTATTACTGTACATCTATTTAATAATATTGTATTACTGTACATCTATTTATAACATTGTATTTACCTGTAGTCTATTAATAACATTGTATTACTGTACATCTATTTAATAATATTGTATTACTGTACATCTATTTTAATAACATTGTATTACTGTATGTCTATTTAATAACATTGTATACTGTATGTCTATTTAATAATATTGTATTACTGTACATATTTAAATAATATTGTATTACTGTACGTCTATTTAATAATATTGTATTACTGTTACTTATTTCATAATATTGTACTACTGTACATCATTTAATAACATTGTATTACTGTATGTCTATTTAATAATATTTGTATTATGTACATCTATTTAATAACATTGTATTACTGTACGCTCTATTTAATAACATTGTATTACTGTACGTCTTTAAATATGTATTACTGTACGTCTATTTAATAACATTGTATTACTGTACGTCTATTTATAATATTGTATTACTGTACGTCTATTTAATAATTTTATACTGTACGCTATTAATATATTTATTACTGTACGTCTATTAATAAATGTATTCTGTACGTCTATTTAATATATTGTATTACTGTACGTCTATTTAATATTGTATTACTGTACGTCTATTTAATAACATTGTATTACTGTACGTCTATTTAATAATATTGTATTATGTACTCTATTTAATAATATTGTATTACTGTACGTCTATTTAATAACATTGTATTACTGTACGTCTATTATAATATTTATTTACTGTACATCTATTATAACATTGTATTAACTGTACACGTCTATTTAATAATATTGTATTACTGTACATCTATTTAATAACATTGTATACTGTACGTCTATTTAATAATATGTATTACTGTAATCTATTTAATAAATTTGTATTACTGTACTAGTATTTAATAATATTGTATTACTGTACGTCTATTTAATAACATGTATTACTGTACGTCTATTTAATAATATTGTATTACTGTACTTATTTAATAACATTGTATTACTGTAAGTCTATTTAATAATATTTATTACTGTACATCTATTTAATAATATTGTATTACTGTACATCTATTTAATAATATTGAATTACTGTACGTCTATTTAATAACATTGTATTATGTACGTCTATTTAATACATTGTATTACTGTACAACTATTTAATACATTGTATTACTGTACGTCTAGTAAAATATTGTATTACTGTAATCTATTTAATAATATTGTATTACTGTACATCTATTTAATAACATTGTATTACTGTACATCTATTTAATATATTGTATTACTGTACGTCTATTTAATAACATTGTATTACTGTATGTCTATTTAATAACATTGTATTACTGTACATCTATTATAATATGTATTATGTACGTCTATTTAATTCTTGTATACGTATGTCTATTTAATAATATTGTTTACTGTACGTCTATTTAATAATATTGTATTACGTTACATTATTTAATAACATTGTGTACTGTACTCTATTTAATATTGTATTACTGTAGTCTATTTGATAACATTGTATTACTGTACGTCTATTTATAACATTGTATCACTGTACGTCTATTTGATAGTATTGTATTACTGTACATCTTATTGATAATAGTATTGTATTACTTACGTCTATTTGATAATGTATTATATTACTGTTACATCTATTTGATAATAGTATTGTATTACTGCACTATATTTTATAATAGTATTGTTACTGTACCTCTGTTCAATAATAGTATTGTAATACTGTAGGTCTATTTTATAATGTATTGTATAACCTTATGTCTATTTGATAATAGTATTGTATTACTGTACGTCTATTTGATAATAGTATTATATTACTGTATGTCTTTCTATAATAGTATTGTAACTGTACATCTATTTGATAATAGTATATATTGTACGTCTGTTCGATAATAGTATTGTATTACTGTAGGTCTATTGATAACAGTTTTTTATTACCTTATGTCTATTTGATAATAGTATTGAGTTACTGTACGTCTATTTGTTATGATTATTATATTACTGTACGTTGTTCTATAATAGTATGTATTACTGTACATCTATTTGATAATAGTATATCACTGTACGTCTGTTCGATAATAGATTTATTACGTACTATATGATAATAGTATGTATTACCTTTGTCTATTTGATAATAGTATTGTATATTACTGTATGTCTATTTGATAAAGTATTATATTACCTTACGTTATTTGATAATAGTATTGTTTACTGTACATTTGATATGTATTGTATATTACTGTACATCTATTTGATAATTTATTGTATTACTGTACGTTATTTGATAATATTGTATATACGTCTATTGATAATAGTATGTATTACTGTACGTCTATTTGATAATAGTATTGTATTACTGTACGTCTATTTGATAATAGTATTGTATTACTGTACGTTATTTGATAATAGTATGTATTACTGTAGTTTATTTGATATAGTATTGTATTACTGTACGTTTATTTGATAATAGTATGATTACTGTATGTTCTCTATTTGATAATAGTTGTATTACTGTACGTCTATTGATAATAGTGTATACTGACTATTTGATATAGTATTGTATTACTGTAGTTTATTTGATAATAGTATTGTATTACTGTAGTCTATTTGATAATAGTATTGTATTACTGTACCTCTGTTTAATAATAGTATTGTATACTGTAGGTCTATTTTATAATGTATTGTATAACCTTATGTCTGTTTGATAATAGTATTGTATTACTGTACGTCTATTTGATAATAGTATTATATTACTGTACGTCTATTTTGATAATAGTATTGTATTACTGTAGGTTTATTTGATAATAGTCTTGTATTACTGTACGTCTATTTGATAATAGTATTGTATTACTGTAGGTTTATTTGATAATAGTCTTGTATTACTGTAGGTTTATTTGATAATAGTCTTGTATTACTGTACGTCTATTTGATAATAGTATTGTATTACTGTAGGTTTATTTGATAATAGTATTATATTACTGTACGTCTATTTGATAATAGTCTTGTATTACTGTACGTCTATTTGATAATAGTATTGTATTACTGTAGGTTTATTTGATAATAGTATTATATTACTGTACGTCTATTTGATAATAGTATTGTATTACTGTACGTCTATTTGATAATAGTATTATATTACTGTACTACGTCTATTTGATAATAGTCTTGTATTACTGTATGTCTATTTGATAATAGTATTGATTACTGTAGGTTTATTTGATAATAGCTTGATTACTGTACGTCTATTTGATAATAGTATGTATTACTGTAGGTTTATTTGATAATAGTATTATTACTGTACGTCATTTGATAATAGTCTTGTATACTGTAGTTCTATTTGATAATAGTATTGTATTACTGTAGGTTTATTTGATAATAGTATTATATACTGTACGTCTATTTGATAATAGTCTTGTATTACTGTAGTCTATTGATAATAGTATGTATTATGTCGTCTATTTGATAATAGTATTATATTACTGTACGTCTATTTGATAATAGTCTTGTTTACTGTCGTCTATTTGATAATAGTCTTGTATTACTGTACGTCTATTTGATAATAGTATTGTATTACTGTAGGTTTATTTGATAATAGTATTATATTACTGTACGTCTATTTGATAATAGTCTTGTATTACTGTATGTCTATTTGATAATAGTATTGTATTACTGTAGGTTTATTTGATAATAGTCTTGTATTACTGTACGTCTATTTGATAATAGTATTGTATTACTGTAGGTTTATTTGATAATAGTATTATATTACTGTACGTCTATTGATAATAGTCTGTATTACTGTACGTCTATTGATAATAGATTGTATTACTGTAGGTTTATTTGATAATAGTATTTATTACTGTACGTCTATTTGATAATAGTATTGTATTACTGTATGTCTATTTGATAATAGTATTATTTACTGTACGTCTATTTGATAATAGTCTTGTATTACTGTACGTCTATTGATAATAGTATTTTATTACTTACGTCTATTTGATAATAGTATTGTATTACTGTATGTTATTTGATAATAGTATGTATTTACAGTAGGTTTATTTGATAATAGTCTGTATTACTGTAACGTCTATTTGATAATAGTATGTATTACTGTAGGTTTATTTGATAATAGTATTATATTACTGTAGTCTATGATATAGTATTGTATTACTGTACGTATTTGTAATAGTCTTGTATTACTGTACGTCTATTTGATAATAGTCTTTTTGTATTACTTTACGTCTATTGATAATAGATTGTATTACGTAGGTTTATTGATAATAGTATTATATTATGTACGTCTATTTGATAATAGTCTTGTATTAAGTATGTCATTTGATAATAGTATTGTATTACTGTAGGTTTATTTGATAATAGTCTTGTATTACTGTACGTCTATTTGATAATAGTATTGTATTACTGTAGGTTTATTTGATAATAGTATTATATTACTGTACGTCTATTTGATAATAGTCTTGTATTACTGTACATCTATTTGATAATAGTATTGTATTACTGTAGGTTTATTTGATAATAGTATTATATTACTGTACGTCTATTTGATAATAGTCTTGTATTACTGTACGTCTATTTGATAATAGTATTGTATTACTGTACGTCTATTTGATAATAGTATTGTATTACTGTAGGTTTATTTGATAATAGTATTATATTACTGTACGTCTATTTGATAATAGTCTTGTATTACTGTACATCTATTTGATAATAGTCTTGTATTATTTCCAGGAACATTCTACTTATAGTGGACAAATCTCTCTATTTTGACATGAAGATAAGAGAATGTGTCTTGGACGGACCCCAATCGTTAATAGCCCCTGTACCAGGCGCTATAAGAGTTATGGTCTTTAATTGGTTCTATGTGAACACACTGTCCCTCTATTACAGGCAGATCCACCGTTCTTAGTGTTAAAATGTCTCTCGGTTTTTTTCCCATTTTTCCCATTTTAATTAAACCGTATATTTCCGCTGACATGTCTTCAATTTACATATCTGATTAGTGTTCTGTCTAATCCTCCCAAGCGTGTCTAATTAACCCTAAAAGGCACTAGAGCTGTCTCTGTCTCTATATTTCTGCTGTCTCTACGCTAAAAAAACAACACTCAGGGCTCCTTCCCTTGGAATATTCACAGTAATAATGTCCCCCCTTTTCACAATCCGTAGAACCCGCCATGCTATGGAGCTGCCACATGGATTGCACTGTAGAGTAACTAGGCATGGATATTTTTTATTGATAATTGTGTATGGAGCTCTGTATGTTCCAGTCTAGATCATTAAAGGAATATTTTACTTTATTAAGCTTGGGGCACATGAGTCTTTTAAAGCAGACAAAGCCCAAAACCAATGACTTAATGTACTGATGCGGTGCTGCCATACTGCTATGCTAAAAAACAATGCAGAAAAGCGTTGCATTTTTCTGTGATCTGCACCGTCATTGCATTTGAAATTTGACGTATATATTCCTGCACCTGGAAATTACACGGAGGACCCGTGATCAGATACCAATATAAAATACGGCCATTTTGGCTTCTATGTGATAGAATAGAAATTGTCAGGTTGCATCTGAACATGTATGGCCAATTGCCTTACAGTAACCAATCCAGTCACTGCATTCCCAACACTAATGGCCACAACTAGACCCGTTTACCTGACACTGATTTCGGTTTCACCGCGGGGGAAACTTCGGTAGAAGAAGAAAAAGAATCTGCACCCTGGAACCGTAGATCTTTATTTCCAAAAATACTCTAATTCATTAACAGTTTTAATTAGTTCTTGTCTGTGGATGGGGGTGGGGGTGCAAGGTGCAGAGAAGAGGTGGCGGAGGGGAGGGGGGGGAGAGGTTGGACGATGAAATGTTACCGTCGAAACCGCGCTTTTTTAATTACCACGCAGGGGCTGGAGCCCGGATCTGCTGATGTCTGGGGATCGAGTTAATTAAAATCCGCATTATTTTACTTTTAATTAGTTTCCCTCTTTTGTTTCCTCCTCGCCATATGGCTGTGTCCCGTAGTCAAATTAACTTAATTAAGCTAATTACGCTGATCAGTTTAATTATTCACAAGACTCTGATTGGGTGAGAGGGGAATTTTTTTTCTCGTACCCTGAAGCTTTTCTGATTTAAAGTTTTTCTCTCTCTTTCCCACAACTGCCAGACACGGCACAGATATTAACCCCTCACCTGCCACAACCCACCGCGCTGTCAGTGTTAGTGGAAACTGCATCGCCCAATCCCATTGCAGACTCAGGTCCTCTATGTAGGGTAGTATGTAAATTAGGGGGCCCCACACGAAGACCGACAGCTCTTATTAAGAGCTCCATGTAGACCCTAGTTAGGGGCCCCCATGTAGATCCCTCTTCTTAAGGGCCCCACATGTAGACCCCTCTTCTTAAGGGCCCCATATGTAGACCCTCCCTCTTATTAGGTGCATCACATGGAGACACCTTTGGTTAGGGGCCTCACACAAGGACTACTCTTGTTAGGGGCCCCATGTGGAGACACCTCCTTTTAGGGGCCCCACGTGGAGACACCTATTGTTAGGGGCCCCACATGGAGGCACCTCTTGTTAGGGACCTCGCATGTAGACATCTCCTCTTAGGGGCCCCATTTGGAGACACCTTGTTAGGGGCCCCATGTGGAGACACCTCCTTTTAGGGGCCCCATGTGGAGATACCTCTTGTTAGGGGCCCCACGTGTAGACACCTTGTTAGAGGCCCCACGTGTAGACACCTTGTTAGGGGCCCCACGTGGAGACACCTCTTGTTAGGGGCCCCACATGGAGGCACCTCTTGTTAGGGACTTCGCATGTAGACATCTCCACTTAGGGGCCCCATTTGGAGACACCTTGTTAGGGGCCCCATGTGGAGACACCTACTTTTAGGGGCCCCATGTGGAGATACCTCTTGTTAGGGGCCCCACGTGTAGACACCTTGTTAGGGGCCCCACGTGTAGACACCTTGTTAGGGGCCCCATGTGGAGACACCTTGTTAAGGGCCCAACATGGAAACCTCTTGTTAGGGGCCCCACGTGAAGATACCTCTTCTTAGGGGCCCCACATGATGAAACCTCTTATTAGGGGCCCCACATGATGAAACCTCTTATTAGGGGCCCCACGTGATGAAACCTCTTATTAGGGGCCCCAAGTAGAGAAACCTCTTGTTAGGGGCCCCACGTGTAGACACCTCTTATTAGGGCCCCCAAGTAGAGAAACCTCTGGTTAGGGGCCCCAGGTTTAGACAACTCTTGTTAGGGGCCCAACGTGTAGACACCTCTTGTTAGGGGCCCCACATGGAAACCTCTTGTTAGGGGCCCCACATGAAGATACCTCTTGTTAGGGGCCCCACATGGAGATACCTCTTGTTAGGGGCCCCACACGGAGATACCTCTTGTGAGGGGCCCCACGTGAAGATACGTCTTGTGAGGGGCCCCACGTGAAGATACCTCTTATTAGGGGCCCCACGTGAAGATACCTCTTATTAGGGGCCCCACGTGAAGATACCTCTTGTTAGGGGCCCCACATGGAGATACCTCTTGTTAGGGGCCCCACACGGAGATACCTCTTGTTAGGGGCCCCACATGAAGATACGTCTTGTTAGGGGCCCCACGTGAAGATACCTCTTATTAGGGGCCCCACGTGAAGATACCTCTTATTAGGGGCCCCACGTGAAGATACCTCTTATTAGGGGCCCCACGTAGAGAAACCTCTGGTTAGGGGCCCCATGTGTAGACACCTCTTGTTATGGGCCCCACATGGTGACTTCTCTTGTTAGGGGCCCCACATGGAAAAACCTTGTTAGAAGACCCACGTGGAAATACCTCTTGTTAGGGGCCCCAGGTGGAAACACCTGTTAGGGGCCCCACACTGTGACATCTTTTGTTAAGGGCCCCACATGGAAACACATCAGTCTCCAAAACATCATTTCCCATTTGAACATTGTGGGACCATGTGTTTTCCATGGAATGTGACTTATAAGAAGCTCCATGCGCTTGGCAGGACTTTTCCCAAATTAACAAGTACATTAAGTCTTTGCTGTGACTGCCAAACCCAGTTCGTATTTTACATTGATGTAATTTACCCATCACCCTGAACTAGTACAGAATTGTTGCTCAGAGGCGACTGTATCAGGCGACGGTGTTTATTCCATAATTCCACTTTATAATTTCTGCAAACACCATAACCGCGCTCTATTTGTAAACATGCCAGTGCACTGGGCTGTCCGTATGTTCACGGTAAACAGACTCTGCCCACTTACCCATAATTCTATGGGAATCAATCCCAAGATGAAGCACTGTCTCTGTTATTAACCTCTGCCGCTGTTTTGCCTTAATAACTTGTGGGTCATGTGCCTTATTTCCCAGCATTACATTCTCAGAGACACACCCACTCTTTTAGTCACTGACTGTTCCATTTCTTTCACACGCCCTGTCCTCAGTTATCGCAGGAGCTTGTTACATCAGGTCCCCGCCCTCTAGAGGTTTTAGCCAATCATATTACAGTGGAATCTTTACAAAGGAGCATGTGACCATGGGGTCATATTTGTTATCCCATAATATGGTTGTCTCTTCCCAGGATCCTTTGCAGCACAGTCCAATGCTTATTATAACTCGGGGGCAATGTTGGGTTCAGCCTTTCCAGAGATCTATCTTGGGCGCTTGGATATGAAACGTGGGGATTAGAGTCTCCACAGGTGTCTGCTGAACTACAATTGCTAATTCAAGTCTTCAATTTCCTCTTAACCACCTGATAGAGTGAGCGTCAGCCTGGGTGGTCCGCAGCCACGCGCCCCCCTCCCCCCTTGGAGTCGAAGTTTGAAGTAGAAGGAATCCTACCAGGAAACTCTAATCTCCTTGACGTGCGTCGAAGTTACTTGTCTTTGTAAAAGGCCCAGGCAGTTTATCCAGAAAGACCAGTAATAGAAATGTCTATTGTCAGTGATACGTGGATACTGGGTAAAGTGGATCTGTTTGGCCTTACGCACCGAGCTTGCAATCTGTTTGGCCTTACGCACTGAGCTTGCAATCTGTTTGGCCTTGGGCACAGAGCTTGCAATCTGTTTGGCCTTACGCACTGAGCTTGCAATCTGTTTGGCCTTACGCACTGAGCTTGCAATCTGTTTGGCCTTGGGCACAGAGCTTGCAATCTGTTTGGCCTTGGGCACAGAGCTTGCAATCTGTTTGGCCTTGGGCACAGAGCTTGCAATCTGTTTGGCCTTGCGCACAGAGCTTGCAATCTGTTTGGCCTTGCGCACAGAGCTTGCAATCTGTTTGGCCTTACGCACTGAGCTTACAATCGGTTTGGCCTAGCGCACGGAGCTTACAATCGGTTTGGCCTTACGCACTGAGCTTACAATCGGTTTGGCCTTACGCACAGAGCTTACAATCGGTTTGGTCTAGCGCACGGAGCTTACAATCGGTTTGGCCTTACGCACTGAGCTTACAATCGGTTTGGCCTTACGCACTGAGCTTGCAATCGGTTTGGCCTAGCGCACGGAGCTTACAATCGGTTTGGCCTTACGCACTGAGCTTGCAATCGGTTTGGCCTTACGCACGGAGCTTACAATCGGTTTGGCCTTACGCACTGAAGCTACAACGGTTTGGCTTAAGCATGAGCTTTGCAATACGGTTTGGGCCTAGCGCACGGAGCTTACAATCGGTTTGGCCTTACACCACTGAGCTTGCAAGTTTGGCCTAGCGCACGGCGCGTACAATCAGTTTGGCCTTACGCACTGGAGCTTGCAATCGGTTTGGCCTAGCGCAGGAGCATACAATGTTTGGCCTTACGCACTGAGCTTGCAATCGGTTTTGGCCTAGCGCACGGAGCTTACAATCGGTTGGCCTTACGCACGGAGCTTACAATTCGGTTTGGCCCTGAACGCACTGAGCTTGCAATCGGTTTGGCCTAGCGCACGGAGCTTACAATCGTTTTGGCCTTACGTACGGAGCATACAATCAGTTTGGCCTTACGCACTGAGTTGCAATCGGTTTGGCTACGCACGGAGCTTACAATCGGTTGGGCCGTACACCCTGGCAGGTTTGCAATCGGTTTGGCCTTACGCACGGAGCTTACAATCGGTTTGGCCTTACACACTGAGCTTGCAATCGGTTTGGCCTTACACACTGAGCTTGCAATCGGTTTGTCCTTACACACTGAGCTTGCAATCGGTTTGGCCTTACGCACAGAGCTTACAATCTGTTTGGCCTTACGCACTGAGCTTACAATTGGTTTGGCCTGGCGCACTGAGCTTACAATCGGTTTGGCCTAGCGCACTGAGCTTGCAATCGGTTTGGCCTTACGCACGGAGCTTACAATCGGTTTGGCCTTACGCACGGAGCTTGCAATCTGTTTCTGGTATTCGCTTGACACGTTTGCTAGATACAAACCAGATCTGAATGAACAGACAAGCGAATTTGTTGCGTTTAAAAGTCCGATTACCGAACTCCTCGAACGCAGACACCAACCTCACTACACATGCGCGGCCTGATTCATTATTTGCCATTTTGTGTTATTGGTGCTGATGGTTTATTGTCTGTGTAATAAATGGTCACTCCCATTCATTTTAAAGAGCAGTGAATATTGAAGGGGATATAAACCGTTGACATTACATTAACAGGGTTAATGATGCCCCAATACCGCACATTGTACACCATAGGATCCACACTGGGCCATATGATCAGGTCCGATAGGAACAGCATTGGGCTGGGGAATGGAAGGGTTAAAGCCTGGTAAGCAGGGAGCCTCTCTGGAACATCTGCTAGGCAGGGACTGGGGGTGACAGGCAGAAGTCTCAGGCTGAGAACCAGAGAGAGGGGAGGCTCATTAGTTTCAACAATCTGAACTGCAAAAAAGATGAATGGCTCATTAATCCCCCACTAATGAACACCTCTGCATTAACGACAACTACCTTCCCTGCACAGGCACCCAGGGGGCTCCCATTTCTACCCACCAACACCGCACACCAGCAATTAGAAGTCTGGGAAAGACCAGAACGGCTGTAGTTAAACTACACTTCCCAGCGTCCACTATGGTATAATGCATGTGGCCCTCCAGATATATTTTATATAACCTATTGGTCTACAAGATATGCCTGTTAAAGAACTGACTATTGTAATTCCGGTTGTCCCCATTATAATTAATTCAGCCCTGGCTTCTAATACATTACAGCAAAAAATATACCCACTGCACATGTGCAAACCACTGGTCTTTATTGTAATGTCTCAACCAGTAAGGGGCATTAGATAATCCTAGCACTGGGTAGATCCCAATGGAAGAACAGTCACTGCACATAACCAGGGTACGGGGGACCCAGTAGTAATTTTTTTGTACCGGTTTAATAAATCCCCCTCCCCCACCAACGATTCTGGGAAATAAAAACTTTATTCATTAGGTCACATTGATTAAACGGATGCTGAAACAGTTGTCATGGAAACTCAATCTTTATTATTCAATATAGGATCAAAATAAAGGAAAAAGTGCAAAGTTATTTATTTAAAGTTTTTTTTTTTTTTCAATACAAAAAAACAAACAAACAAAAAAAATTTGCCCCTGGACTGGGAAACAAACGGCAGGAAAATAAAATAAAAAACACATTATGATTTTTCTACAATAAAAACCACAATCTCTTCTGTAATTATTTACAAGGGGAACCTTCGTTGCGAATATACATCGTAGGGTAAAGCCTATGTACATCGAAATTCACAACACGGAACCACAAAACCCAAAATACAGGTCCAAATCAACAGACATGGCCCCCAGTTAAGCTGGTGCTGGTGAAAGAGGTTAAACGTGGGGGGCGGAGCTGAGCACTGCGAGGAAACACCCCTGCCCCAGGCGGAATAGTCCATTTCACCACGGCGGATATTGCATCTGTCAAACACCCTGGGCAAGGTGAATAATGAAAATATAGCAGGATCCAGGCAGACCGCACCGGTAATCGTCTGCGCATCACCAAAACACAAATTTACATGCTCCTAAACAATAGGATATAGCCAAGGAAAAGTCCACCCAAAACGACATTTAATAATCCAGATTAAAATGATATCATTGTCTTTCTACGTAATTCCTAAATAAAGATTCACCTCGAAATCAAAACCTTTCAATACAGAAAGCCCCTCCGTAACTTCCCTTCACGTTACCCCAGGGAGATACAAAGTATCCATTTGGAGATCTCCTACTGAGCATGTCTGAGGCCACTGACTGCAGGGTTTTTACTGTACTGTAGTTTCCTGTTTATGGTTAAAGAGGGATCAAATAGAAATAAAGATAATTCAATCAAATAGAAAGACAAGATCAATTGTTTTAATCAGTAGTACGGACTGTTTAAAGTCTGTTTAAAGGTGTTAACCCTAAAGCAAAATTTCCCCTAAGTTATTCCTGTAAAATGAAATGTTAAAGGCTCAATTGGGAGATTCTTGGCACTACATTAAGTAGTTCTGTATCTACTTGCAGGGTACAAATACAGATCTACAGCTGACATTTCCTTCGTATTTGTCATAAAGGAATTTAACAATCCACATTAGACTTTCACGCTGGTCATGCACTGGGGCCATTAATAGGTCAATTTGAGGTTGAATTGATCTAAATATTTTGTTCCAATGCAGGCTGGGAAATGGGACAGCTGATCACTCTCTGCCTGTGTATTTCACAAATATTTAACTTATTCCCACGTGGCTGTGCTAGAACTTTATTACAACAATAACTCTACCAAATCTGACAGATTAATTACTTAAAAGCAATTTATTAAATATGGTTGACTGTAGCTCAGCCAATCAACACAGAAGATGCCAATGAAAAACATTGCGGGAAGCTACGTGGATTATTTTTAGAGAGTCGATCTAGTGGCCAATAAATCAGAATTTATCACATCCAAGTAGACACCGATTTCAGTCTCTTTCTAGAACATCTTCTGTATTGTAGTTAGGGATCTAGACAATCATTATGTGGTGTACAGTCTAGTGTGGGGGGACGTGGGGCCAAGGTGGGACAGTCTAGTGTGGGGGGACGTGGGGCCAAGGTTGGCGTCTCTTGTGGGGGGACGGGCCAAGGTGGACAGTCTAGTGTGGGGCGTGGGGCCAAGGTGGGACAGTCTAGTGTGGGGGGACGTGGGGCCAAGGTGGGACAGTCTAGTGTGGGGGGACGTGGGGCCAAGGTGGGACAGTCTAGTGTGGGGGGACGTGGGGCCAAGGTGGGACAGTCTAGTGTGGGGGGACTGTGGGCCAGGTGGACAGTCTAGTGTGTGGGGGGACGTGGGGCCAAGGTGGGACATCTAGTGGGGACCACAAGTCTAGTGGGGGACGTGGGGCCAAGGTGGGACATGTCTATGGGGGACCAAGATGGAACAGTTCCCCCTAGTGTGGGACAACAGTGTGGGACAGTCTAGTGGGGACGTGGGCCAAGGTGGGACAGTCTAGTGGGGGACCACAGACTATGTGGAGACGTGGGGCCAAGGTGGGACAGTCTAGAGGGGACGTGGGGCCAATATGGGAAAGTCTAGAGAGGGAGGTGGGGTCAAGATGGGACAGTCTAGTGGGACAGGGTACAGATGGACAGTCTAGAAGTGGACAAGATGGGACAGTCTAGAGTGGGACAAAGATGGGACAGTCTAGAGTGGGACAAGATGGGACCAGTCTAGAGTGGGACAAGATATGGGACAGTCTAGAGTGGGACCAAGATGGGCAGTCGAGTGGGACAAAGATGGACGTCTAAGTGGGACCAAGATGACAGTCAGAGGGGACAAAGATGGGACATCTAGAGTGGGACGAATATGGGACGTCTAGAGTGCAAGATGGACGTCTAGGTGGGACACAAGATGGGACAGTCTAGAGTGGGACCAAGATGGGACAGTCTAGAGTGGACAAGTGGGACAGTCTAGAGTGGGACAAAGATGGACGAGTCTAGAGTGGGACAAAGATGGGACATCTAGAGTGGACAATATGGGAACGTCTAGAGTGGGCCCAAGATGGGACATTCTAGAGTGGGGACAAAGATGGGACATCTGAGTGGGACAAAGATGGGACATCTAGAGTGGGACAAGATGGGACAGTCTAGAGTGGGACAAAGATGGGACAGTCTAGATGGGACAAAAGATGGGACGGTCCTAGAGTGGGACCAAGATGGGACGGTCTAGAGTGGGACCAAGATGGGACGGTCTAGAGTGGGACAAAGATGGGACAGTCTAGAGTGGGACAAAGATGGGACGGTCTAGAGTGGGACAAAGATGGGACGGTCTAGAGTGGGACAAAGATGGGACGGTCTAGAGTGGGACCAAGATGGGACGGTCTAGAGTGGGACAGGCCAGGCACCTGGTCTACAGTGAAATCATCCTATTTAAATGCAATAACCTCACCCTATCGTGCGGCTCTTTATCACTGACCCGGCCTTGCTTGGCACAGCCGTCAGCCATATTTAGCCGGTTTACCATGTGATTATCACCGTGGCTCTATTATGGATACAGTGAATTATTCCTGACCGCGGGGTTTTCATATCTTTACTGCGATATCCAATGAAAATATATTGCCGATTGACTGAAAGTCTCTACATTCTAACATTCTACCGCCCCGGCCAGACACCGGTTACCAAACCTCAAGGCCTAATGTGGTCCCGAGATTTGCCGGTTTACGTTTCCTTGTGCCGGCCGTGTGTCTGTGTGTGGGAAGGAACGGAAATGGAGACGTCCTGGGAAGTCCACGCTTGGTACTAAATGGACAAGATGGGGCAGGTCCTGTTTGTACCAAGACCCACACCCTCCCTTACACACCCTCCCTTACACACCCTCCTATAGAACAGACGGGGGGGTGATTGCTGGTTTGTATTGTGGGGACACCCAATGGGTTATGGTCATTGTGTTAGTGGACCAGAACAACAGACCATGGCCCAGTATGTCAAAGTCCGATCCTGACCTGTTTTACAGGGAAATATAACACAGGACTGAAAACCAAATGTACATTTTATGCACATCAAAGGAATCTAGACCACCAAACACCTGTGTCCTCCCCCCCACTTCAGAACACGGGGGGCTTTGAAATAAGGTGGGTCCCAGCGATATTGTGGAGGCGATAACAACACAGTCTATACACATTTGCGGGGGGTCTTTCATTGCTCTGCTGTTTCTCATATCAGATTATCCACCATCGGCAAATCACCGTCCCGAGAGTCCAGTGGACTTCCAAATCTCCTTTTCCGAACATTATCTGGTGCAAAATGGCGGCCTGTGCACACGTGACCGACTACAATCCATGCAACATTGGGGGGCTTCACGGAGCGTTTCCAGATGCACCCACGTGTCCTAGGGGTTCCAGAACTGGCATCTTCTATGCCGGGTCCACCACGGCGCGTGTGATTGGCCAGCACAGCGTGAGGTCACAGGACGCACACACGTCTCAAAATCTCATTTACAAGTTCTAGCTTTTAGTCCTCCTCGGACGAATGAGGCGCAAGCGAAAGAATGGGGAGGAGCTTTGTATATATTTTTATAGATATCTTTATATGTTTATATGTGTCTCCAAGGTAAATATCAACAGAAGGCCCAGGGATGCACATCACAGTCATTATAACCTTAGCAACCTGCCAAAAAAAAACAAAACAACACGCATGTTATTATTTATATCGTATCTGGCTTTCAGAGAAGGATGGAGCTGTAGTCTAACATTATCATATTGTTATAATAGCTACAGATTTCTTTCCATTCTTATACATAAATATCAAATGTCGTCTCTGTAGCAGAAATCAAGTGGTGGCGCTGTGGAGCACTTTCTGTATGTTTTTTTATTTGTATCAGTACCAAACTGGCGAAAGGGGTACTGCAGCTTTCTTAAAGTGAAATCGTCCTTTATACTTTACTATACGTAACACACACTAACCTTATGCTGGGTTTAAAATTAATATCACCGTCCTATCGCATTCCTTATTTTATTTGACGGTACCTATAGACCTGCACTGCCTAAACCCCTCATGTGGCATATTGAGGGGCCACGTTCCCACATTCACTACACAGCAAATCGGTACAACAGACTCACTTTCTGGTCAGGTAGCATGGACTGCTCTGCAGGGGGTTTCTGAAGTGGATTTATGTGGCCATTAAGAGCCCCGTTGGGGCGATCATGTTCGCAGAAGATAGTTCCTTGACGTAGTGAATCTGTCTCCTGGTACCGGCGGTTTCTGCACGTGGACATGAGAAACACTGCGGAGAGAAGCCAAGATTATTAATCACATAAAATACAAACCGTCCGATCATAAGAACACCATACAGACCGTTCCGATCATAATGACACCCACCATACAGACCCTCCGATCATAATGACACCACCATACAGACCCGATCATAATGACAACCACCATACAGACCGTCCGATCATAATGACACCACCATAAACGTCCTCATAGACACACCATACAGACCTCCGTCATATGACACCACCATAACGACCGTCCGATCATAATGACACCACCATACAGACCGTCCGATCATAATGACAACCACCATACAGACCGCCGATCATAATGACAACCACCATACAGACCGTCCATATCATATGACACCACCAACAGACCGTCCCGATCATAATGACACCACCATACAGACCGTCCGATCAGTATGACACCACCATCAACCGTCCCGATCAGTATGACACCACCATACAGACCGTCCGATCAGTATGACACCACCATACAGACCTGTGCCGATCATAGAACCACCAACACACCCCGATCATATGACACCACCATACAGATACCGCATCAGTATGACACCACCATACACGACCGTCCGATCATAATGACACCACCATACACGACCACAGCTCATAATGAAAACACCATACACGACCGTCCGATCAATGACACCACCATATCAGAACCATCATATGACAACCCCCATACAGACCGTCCGATCATATGACACCACCATCCAGACCGTCCGATCATATGACACCACATACAGACCTCCGATCATAATGACACCACCATACAGACCGTCATCTATGACACCACCATACAGACCACTATCATAATGACACCACCTACAGACCAACAGA
The DNA here is from genome assembly GCA_019447015.1 of Hymenochirus boettgeri. Lineage (NCBI taxonomy): Eukaryota > Metazoa > Chordata > Amphibia > Anura > Pipidae > Hymenochirus > Hymenochirus boettgeri. The sequence continues at coordinate 107,924,862 of CM033476.1, read as the reverse complement.
TCAGAATGACATAATAGGCAGGCATCAAAGAGGGGCTGGGCAGTTCTCTTATCCCGTGATATATTTCCGTGTCTTCAAGTATCAGAATCTGGCAGAATCTTAAAATGAATTTCCCAATAGCAAAGCTGATTCCCTGCAATGGACACTTGTCACAACTCGCACACACGTTCCCCATGAGAAATTCCTTCCTCTCTGTACACACAAGGCACAGCAGATTAGACACAATGTGGAACAACATGTCAATTCAGCTAATAGAATCCAGACAGTTATGGGTCTGCCACACTGGGAACAATTCATCATGTTACAGGTGGGGGTGGAACCTTTATCTTCGAATATATCCCCCATCCAACATATGGGCAGATATTAGGGTAACCCCCCCCCCCCCCCGTGTGGATATTATGGGGATATTTCTCAGTCCACCAGGGAACTTACCTTCAGATGGTAAACACTGTTCTGTGCCCTCATCACCATTTCACTGGCTGGGATGGACTGTCCACAGGCGCTGCAAGCTCCGCTGTTACCAAAAAGCCTGGAAAACACCAAAGTAATTTTACCAAAGTGCAATTCAGCTCGTTCCCGAATATTGTACAAACCCCTTTAAATGAACCAGTCAATTGTACAGAAACCCTCGCCTCCTCCTTAAATGGGGGGTAAAAGCTTTTTAAAATGCTCTGTACTCGATTCGCCCTCCTTCCCTTTAAATGAGGGGGGTAAAAAGGCTTTTATTAAACGAGCTGGACCGATCGCCTCCTTCCTTAAATAGGGGGTAAACAGGCTTTTATTAAACGCGCTGGACTCTATACGCCCCCTTCCCTTTAATGAGGGGGTAAAAAGGCTTTTTATTAAACAGCTGGGACTCGATTCGCCCTCTTCCCTTTAAATGAGGGGGGTAAAAGGCTTTTTTATTAAACGAGCGACTCTATTCGCCCTCCTTTCCCTCCTTTAAATGAGGGGGTAAAAAGCTTTTTATTAAAGCGCTGGCTCGTATTCGCCCTCCTTCTTCTTAAATGAGGGGGTTTAAAAAGGCTTTTTTATTAAAGAAACGCGCTGGACCTCATTCTCCTCCTGCCTCCTTCCCTTAAATGAGGGGGGTAAAAAGGCTTTTTAATTAAACGCGCTGGACTCTATCGTCCTCCTTCCCTTTAAATGAGGGGGTTAAAAAGGCTTTTATTAAACGCGCTGGACTCTATTCGCCCTCCTTCCTTCCCTTTAAATGAGGGGGTTAAAAAAGGCTTTTTATTAAAAGCGCTGGACTCTATTAAATGTTTTCCCTCCGTCTCCTCTCCGTCGCCTGTGTAATTGATGCGAGTTTGCTTAATATCCTTTCGCTGGAGCAGTGCGCCCAGCGCCGTCCAATCTAATAAAAGGGCCAGTAAGGATTTCGATCCTAATTTAAACAGAATTTAAGTGGGGGAGAGGGGGAGGGGGGGGAGATCTCTACGGCTTAATTTTCCAATTTCAAACAGATTAGTTCCCTCGGGGGGGCGGGGGGTTGTGTGGAAGGACGAGCACAAGCCTGACAGTCTAGTGTGGGGGGACGTGGGGCCAAGGTGGGACAGTCTAGTGGGGGACCACAGTCTAGTGGGGGACGTGGGGCCAAGGTGGGACAGTCTAGTGGGGGACCACAGACTAGTGGGAGACGTGGGGCCAAGGTGGGACAGTCTAGAGAGGGAGGTGGGGCCAAGATGGGAAAGTCTAGAGAGGGAGGTGGGGTCAAGATGGGACAGTCTAGAGTGGGACAAAGATGGGACAGTCTAGAGTGGGACAAAGATGGGACAGTCTAGAGTGGGACAAAGATGGGACAGTCTAGAGTGGGACAAAGATGGGACAGTCTAGAGTGGGGACCAAGATGGGCGACCAAGATGGGACAGTCTAGACGTGGGACACAAGATGGGACAGTCTAGAGTGGGGGCCAAGATGGGACAGTCTAGAGTGGGGCCTAGATGGGAAGAGTCTAGAGTGGGGCCAAGATGGGACGGTCTAGAGTGGGGGCCAAGATGGAAGTCTAGAGTGGGACCAAGATGGACGCAGTCTAGAGTGGGCAGATGGGACGTCAGAGTGGGACCAAGTGGGACAGTCTAGAGTGGGGCCAAGATGGGACGGTCTAGGTGGGGCCAAGATGGACAGTCTAGAGTGGGACCAAGATGGGCAGTCTAGAGTGGGACCAAGATGGGACAGTCTAGGGAGGGACCACGATGAGACAGTCGTAGAGTGGGACCAAGATGGGACGTTTAGGAGGGACCACAGAGAGACAGTCTAGAGTGGGACCAAGATGGGACGGTCTAGAGTGGGACAAAGGATGGGGACGGTCTAGAGTGGGGCCAAGATGGGACGGTCTAGAGTGGGGCCAAGATGGGACGGTCTAGAGTGGGACCAAGATGGGACGGTCTAGAGTGGGACAAAGATGGGACAGTCTAGAGTGGGACAAAGATGGACAGTCTAGAGTGGGACCAAGATGGGGACAGTCTGAGGGGGACAAGATGGGACGTCTAGAGTGGGACCAAGATGGGACGGTCTAGAGTGGGACAAGATGGGACGTCTAGAGGGGACAAGAGGGACGGTCTAGAGTGGGACAAAGATGGGACAGTCTAGAGTGGGACAAGATGGGACAGTCTAGAGTGGGACAAGAGGGACGGTCTAGAGTGGGAAAAGATGGGACAGTCTAGAGTGGGACAAAGATGGGACAGTCTAGAGTGGGCCAAGATGGGACAGTCTAGAGTGGGGCCAAGATGGGACAGTCTAGAGTGGGACAAGATGGGACGTCTAGAGTGGGGCCAAGATGGGACGGTCTAGAGTGGGACCAAGATGGGACGGTCTAGAGTGGGACCAAGATGGGACGGTCTAGAGTGGGACCAAGATGGGACGTTAGAGGTGGGCAAGGGGACGTCTAGAGTGGGCAGATGGGACGGTCTAGAGTGGACCAAGATGGGACGTCTAGAGTGGGACAAGATGGGACAGTTAGAGTGGACAAAGATGGGACAGTCTAGAGTGGGGCCAAGATGGACGGTCTAGAGTGGGGCAAGATGGGACGGCTAGAGTGGGACCAAGATGGGCGTAGGAGGGACCACGATGAGACAGTCTAGAGTGGGACCAAGATGGGACGGTTCTAGGGAGGGACAAAGATGGGACGGTCTAGAGTGGGGGCCAAGATGGGACGGTCTAGGGAGGGACAGGCCAGGCACCTGGTTCTACAGTGAAATCATCCTATCGTGCGGCTCTTTATCACTGACCCGGCCTTGCTTGGCACAGCCGTCAGCCATATTTAGCCGGTTTACCATGTGATTATCACCGTGGCTCTATTATGGATACAGTGAATTATTCCTGACCGCGGGTGTTTTATACTTTACTGCGATATCCAATGAAAATATATTGCTGATTGACTGAAAGTCTCTCTAACATTCTACCGCCCCGGCCAGACACCGGTTACCAAACCTCAAGGCCTAATGTGGTCCCGAGATTTGCCGGTTTACGTTTCCTTGTGCCGGCCGTGTGTCTGTGTGTGGGAAGGAACGGAAATGGAGACGTCCTGGGAAGTACACTTGGTACTAAAGGACAGATGGGGCAGGTCCTGTTTGTACCAAGAGCCAACCCTCCACACACCCTCCCTTACACACCCTCCCTTACACACCCTCCCTTACACACCCCCCTATAGAACAGACGGGGGGGGTGATTGCTGGTTTGTATTGTGGGGACACCCAATGGGTTATGGTCAGTTGTGTTATTGGGACCAGAACAGACAGACCATGGCCCAGGTATGTCAAAGTCCGATCCTGACCTGTTTCTACAAGGGAAATATATACACAGGACTGAAAACCCAAATGTACATTTTATTGCACATCAAAGGAATCTAGACCACCAAACACTCTGTGTCCTCTGCCCCCCACGTCAGAACACCGGGGGGCTTTGAAATAAGGTGGTCCCAGCGATATTGTGGGAGGCGATGAACAACACAGTCTATACACATTTGCGGGGGGTCTTTCATTGCTCTGCATGTTTCTCATATCAGATTATCCACCATCTGGCAAATCACCGTCCCGAGAGCTCCAGTGGACGTTCCAAATCTCCTTTTCCGAACATTATCTGGTGCAAAATGGCGGCCTGTGCACACGTGACCGGACTACAATCCATGCAACATTTAGGGGGCTTCACGGAGCAGTTTCCAGATGCACCCACGTGTCCTAGGGGTTCCAGAACTGGCATCTTCTATGCCGGGTCCACCACGGCGCGTGTGATTGGCCAGCACAGCGTGAGGTCACAGGACGCACACACGTCTCCAAAATCTCATTTACAAGTTCTAGCTTTTAGTCCTCCTCGGACGAATGAGGCGCAAGCGAAAGAATGGAGGAGGAGCTTTGTATATATAGATTTATAGATATCTTTATATGTTTATATGTGTCTCCAAGGTAATAATATCAACAGAAGGCACAGGGGATGCACATCACAGTCATTATAACCTTAGCAAACCTGCCAGAAAAAAACAAAACAACGCAATGTTATTATTTATATCGTATCTGGCTTTCAGAGAATGATGGGAGCTGTAGTCTAACATTATCATTATTGTTATAGCTTACAGATTTCTTTCCATTCTTATACATAAATATCAATGTCGTATCTGTAGCAGAAATCAAAGTGGTGGCGCTGTGGAGCACTTTCTGTATTTTTTATTGTTACAGTAACCAAACTGGCGAAAAGGGGTACTGCAGCTTTCTTAAAGTGAAATCGTCCTTTATACTTTACTATACTAGTAAAGCACAAACCATAACCTTATGCTGGGTTTAATATTAATATCACCGTCCTATCGGCAGTTCCCTTTATTTTATTTGACGGGACCTATAGACCTGCACTGCCGTAAACCCCTCATGTGGCGTATTGAGGGGCCACGTTCCCACATTCACTACACAGCAAATCAGGTACAACAGACTCACTTTCTGGTCAGGTAGCATGGGACTGCTCTGCAGGGGGTTATTCTGAAGTGGATTTATGTGGCCATTTAAGAGCCCCGTTGGGCGATCATGTTCGCAGAAGATAGTTCCATTGACGTAGTGGAATCTGTCTCCTGGTACCAGGCGGTTTCTGCACGTGGCACATGAGAAACACTGCGGAGAAGAAGCCAAGAATTATTAATCACAATAAAACAACAGTCGATCATATGAACACATACAGACCGTCCGATCATAATGACACCACCAACAGACCGTCCGATCATAATGACACCACCATACAGACCGTCGATCATAATGACACCACATACAGACCGTCCGATCATAATGACACCACCATACAGACCGTCCGTCATAATGAACCACCATACAGACCGTCGATCATAATGACACCACCATACAGACCGTCCGATCATAATGACACCACCATACAGACCGTCCGATCATAATGACACCACCATACAGACCGTCCGATCATAATGACACCACCATACAGACCGTCCGATCATAATGACACCACCATACAGACCGTCCGATCATAATGACACCACCATACAGACCGTCGATATAATGACACCACCATACAGACCGTCCGATCAGTATGACACCACCATACAGACCGTCCGATCAGTATGACACCACCATACAGACCGTCCGATCAGTATGACACCACCATACAGACCGTCCGATCATAATGACACCACCATACAGACCGTCCGATCAGTATGAAAACACCATACAGACCGTCCGATCAGATGACACACCATACAGACCGACGATATATGACACCCCATACAGACCGTGATCATAATGACACCCATACAGACCGTCCGATCATAAGACACCACCATACAGACCGTCGATCATAAGCACCAGTACAGACTCGATCATAATGACCCACCATACAGACCGATCATAATGACACCACCATACAGACACCGATCATATGACACCACCATACAGACCAAGATCATAATGACACCACCATACAGACCAACAGATCATAATGACACCACCATACAGACCAACAGATCATAATGACACCACCATACAGACCAACAGATCATAATGACATAGGCAGGCAATCTAAGAGGGGGGCTGGGCAGTTCTCTATCCCGTGATATATTTCCGTGTCCTATCAAGTAATCAGAATCTGGCAGAATCTTAAAATGAATTTCCCAAATAGCAAAGCTGATTCCCTGCCAATGGACACTTGTCACAACTCGCACACAGTTCCCCATGAGAAATTCCTTCCTCTCTGTACACACAAGGCACAGCAGATTAGACACAATGTGGAACAACAAGTGTCAATAATCAGCTAATAGAATCCAGACAGTTATGGGTCTGCCACACTGGAACCAATTCATCAGTTACAAGGTGGGGGTGGAACCTTTATCTACTCGAATATATTCCCCCATCCAACATATGGGCAGATATTAGGGTAACCCCCCCCCCCCCGTGTGGATATTATGGGGATATTTCTCAGTCCACCAGGGAACTTACCTTCAGATGGTAAACATGTTCTGTGCCCTCATCACCATTTCACTGGCTGGGATGGACTGTCCACAGGCGCTGCAAGCTCCGCTGTTACCAAAAAGCCTGGAAAACACCAAAGTAATTTTACCAAAGTGCAATTCACCGTTTCCCGAATATTGTACAAACCCCTTTAAATAGACCAGTCAATTGTACAGAAGACCCTTCGCCCTCCTTCCCTTTAAATGAGGGGGGTAAAAAGGCTTTTTATTAAATGCGCTGGACTCGATTCGCCCTCCTTCCCTTTAAATGAGGGGGGTAAAAAGGCTTTTTATTAAACGAGGGACTCGACGCCCTTTCCTTTAAATGAGGGGGGTAAAAAGGCTTTATTAAACGCTGGACTCTATCGCCCTCCTTCCCTTTAAATGAGGGGGGTAAAAAGGCTTTTTATTAAACATGCTGGACTCGATTCGCCCTCCTTCCCTTTAAATGAGGGGGGTAAAAAGGCTTTTTATTAAACGAGCTGGACTCTATTCGCCCTCCTTCCCTTTAAATGAGGGGGGTAAAAAGGCTTTTTATTAAATGCGCTGGACTCTATTCGCCCTCCTTCCCTTTAAATGAGGGGGTTTAAAAGGCTTTTTATTAAACGCGCTGGACTCTATTCGCCCTCCTTCCCTTTAAATGAGGGGGTTAAAAAGGCTTTTTATTAAACGCGCTGGACTCTATTAAATGTTTTCCCTCCGTCTCCTCTCCGTCGCCTGTGTAATTGATGCGAGTTTGCCTTTAATATCCTGTTCGCTGGAGCAGTCGCCCAGCGCCGTCCAATCTAATAAAAAGGGCCAGTAATGAATTTTCGATCTTAATTTAAACAGTAATTTAAGTGGGGGAGAGGGGGAGGGGGGAGATCTCTCGGCTTATTCCAATTTCAAACTTAGTCCCTCGGGGGGTGGGGGGAAGGGACAGCACAGCCTGAGTCACCAAGACACGGGGGATGCTGGGAAATGTAGTTTAAAAAGTTAGTCTGCGGTGTTATAAAAAATGTTTTATTTTCCTCTATGGAAAAATGTCTACAACCAATCGAATTAACCTTCCCACAATTCCATCGACTTCATTAACCCTCCGCGTCATGTGATCAGAGCGAAACCCCTGAATTACCCAGGAACGTTTAGAGTTTGATTATATGGTGAACAATAGGGGATACACTGTATAATATATCCTTATAATTTACAGCAGGGGATACATTGTGCATTATACACTATATAATTTACAAAAGGGATACACTGTATAGTATATCCTTATAATTTACAGTAGGGGATACATTGTGCAATATCCTTATAATTTACAGTAGTGGATACAATGTATTGTATTTAAATATCCTTATTATTTACAGTAGGGGATACATTGTATCATATCCTTATAATTTACAATAGAGGATACATTGTATAATATGCTTATAATTTACAGTAGGGGATACATTGTATCATATCCTTATAATTTACAATAGAGGATACATTGTATAATATGCTTATAATTTACAGTAGGGGATACATTGTATCATATCCTTATAATTTACAGTACTGGATACACGTATATATGTAAATATCCATTATTACAAGTGGGGATCCATGTATAATATCTTATAATTTACAGTAGTGGATACATTGTATCATATCCTTATTATTTACAGCAGGGGATACATTGCATAATATTCTTATAATTTACAGTAGTGGATACATTGTATCATATCCTTATAATTTACAGCAGGGGATACATTGTATAATATTCTTATAATTTACAGCAGGGGATACGTTGTATAATATTCTTATAATTTACAGCAGGGGATACATTGTATAATATTTCCAAGTCAGTAGCACAAACAGACGTTTCTTACTCCACCCTAATAGAACAATTAGCCTAAAAATTCCCTTCACTAATTTTCCTGCCTGGAGGAAACCCAACCATTTAGTAAATAAGAAGTGAACCAGGGCCAAGTATTGGGAAACCCAGAGTTGTTGTTGAACTAGACATTGACCATTTCACTGCCGCGCATGGCTGGTACTACCTTGCAGAGAATGTTTAATAACCGTGTCCCAGGGGTGCGGGACGGGCTAATCAATTCTAAATTCTCCAGGGCGCCCTTGGTGAGAAACAGAATTGAACGTAATAGAAAATAACAGGGACTTAATGGATGCCATATGTTCCAACACCGCTAGGAGGGATCTTCACCTGCCAAGGGGAGACTGGCGTGGGAGGGATGGGAAAGTCTTCCCGGTTCAATGAGGCTCCATTAAGGACAGGTACAAGCAAGACATTGATCCACTGGGAATCCAGATGGCTGGAGATCGTTTTCGTGTCATTGGAATGAACTTTCTATATGGACACAGTGAATATTCCCACCGAGATTCCTCATTCTGGGAATGTAATGGAATTTTATAACTTTGGCCAGAAATAATCTGAAATAAATGAATGATTCTCTGGCATTGACTGGCACGTGATTGTTACGGTGATGGCAAAATGTTCCTCGTGGGTGGAGCCAAGTGGGAATAACCTTTAACCCTCCATATTTCCAGCGCGGGGAGGGGCACTAGAATGCTGCTTTCTATTTATTCTTTAGATCTGATTGGATGGAGATAACACAAAGTAGTGTTACAGTTCTACAGCGCTTACCGTATGTAGTCATTCCGGCACAGGATCATTCCGCTCTTGGTATAGCACGAGGTGCCGATTTCGCCCAGCTGAGCCTGGCAGCACGAACACTTGAGGCAGCGAGTGTGCCAATACCGGTCCATGGAATAAAGCAAGAAGCGATCGGCTATCTTCCCCCCGCAGCCCGCGCAGGCCTTGGGAGGGGAACCGGTGTTGTTTACTGACGTGGTGGTAGATTCCGATGTCCGATTATTCACCATAACTAAATCCTGCAATTGGAAGAGAGAGGATGGAGTTAATAAACTGGACGGACAAATTAGAACATAGATTGCAAGCTCTTGGACCACCATTATATAGTGAATGAGCCACTTAAACCCACCTTAAACCCAATCAACAATATGGAGACCCAGATAAAGGAAATGACTGGTTATAGATCTCTCCGGGGCACAAAAGGTTAATACCCAGAGCTTGTAACCAGTGATTGGAGAATCCACTCAACTCAAGTACCAGAAAATAGCTCATTACCGAGACATCTCCCCAGGGGATCCGCACAGAGAGCTGCACTTTATTACAGCTCCATGGATGACATTGCTGTGTGAGGCTGTCAAGTGCCTTTGCCTATGGATTGGGGGTTAATCAATGTCCTGCAGCATGTTATCCCAGACCGACCCAGGTTATAACTACCGATCAATACATTGACCATAGACCCCGGCAATGCCCCCAGGGCACCCCGATAACTTCCATTGAGTAACCGGAAAACTAAAACTTCATTCACACAAATGGATAAAACCTTCACCCAAAAAAACAAATAAAACCGTAATAATAATTAATAAAATCCTTAATTAGTGTAATTAGTTATTAATTTAATTAATACACTGTTAATTGTAACATATTAGTTATGTTATCATTATAAATGGATCCATTATTAGTGTTTTTACACTGGGAGAGATGGACAGATAATAATCTTACCATTTAGAATACACAGGGACAGACTGTTTATTGGGAGATCAGTAAACGTAGCCAGAGGATTTCTCAGGCTTTAGCAGTTTATGGTGTAAAGCAAAATGTAGGCACAATCAGTAGGGCAACTCCACAGAGAATATAATGCAACGATGTAGAGGACACAGAATTATAATTTATGGGCAAGTCCGTGAACAAGTCCATACCCAGTTTCCTTACACAAAATCAGTTAAATTGTATATCGACAGCTGTGTATATCCCAGGTCCAAAATCACAGAAATGATTTTAGAGAAGGAAAGTTCTGTACACACAATAAGCTTTACCCTCATACTGAACTGTCTAAGGGAAACAATATGGCAGCTCCCACCCATATGTATAAATATACAGAGAAGGAATGTTCTGTACATACAATAAGCTATACCCTCATACTGTACTGTCTAAGGGAAACACTATGGCAGCTCCCACCCATATGTATAAATATAAATATACAGAGAAGGAATGTTCTGTACATACAATAAGCTATACCCTCATACTGTACTGTCTAAGGGAAACAATATGGCAGCTCCCATCCATATGTATAAATATACAGAGAAGGAATGTTCTGTACATACTATAAGCTATACCCTCATACTGTACTGTCTAAGGGAAACACTATGGCAGCTCCCACCCATATGTATAAATATAAATATACAGAGAAGGAATGTTCTGTACATACAATAAGCTATACCCTCATACTGTACTGTATAAGGGAAACAATATGGCAGCTCCCACCCATATGTATAAATATAAATATACAGAGAAGGAATGTTCTGTACACACAATAAGCTATACCCTCATACTGTACTGTCTAAGGGAAACAATATGGCAGCTCCCACCCATATGTATAAATATAAATATACAGAGAAGGAATGTTCTGTACACACAATACGCTATACCCTCATACTGTACTGTCTAAGTGAAACACTATGGTAGCTCCACCCATATGTTAAATATAATATACAGAGAAGGAATGTTCTGTACACTACAATAAGCTATACCCTCCTACTGTACTGTCTAAGGGAACAATATGGCAGCTCCCACCCATATGTATAAATATACAGAAGGAAGTTTCTGTACACACATAAGTTATACCTCATATGTGAACTGTCTAAGGGAAACACTATGGCAGCTCCCACCCATATGTATAAATATAAATATACAGAGAAGGAATGTTCTGTACATACAATAAGCTTTACCCTCATACTGTACTGTCTAAGAGAAACAATATGGCAGCTCCCACCCATATGTATAAAATACAGAGAAGGAATGTTCTGTACATACAATAAGCTATACCTCATACTGTACTGTCTAGGGAACACTATGGCAGCTCCCCCCATATTATAATATAAATATACAGAGAAGGAATGTTCTGTAATACAATACTTATACCCTCATACTGTACTGTCTAAGGGAAACAATATGGCAGCTCACCCATATGTATAATATACAGAGAAGGAATGTTCTGTACACACAATAGCTATACCCTCATACTGTACTGTCTAAGGGAAACAATATGGCAGCTCCCACCCATATGTATAAAATATACAGAGAAGGAATGTTCTTACACACATAAGCTATACCCTCATACTGTACTGTCTAAGGGAAAATATGGCAGCTCCCACCCATATGTATAAATATACAGAGAAGGAATGTTCTGTACACACATAAGCTATACCCTCATACTGTACTGTCTAAGGGAAACAATATGGCAGCTCCCACCCATATGTATAAATATACAGAGAAGGAATGTTCTGTACACACAATAAGCTATACCCTCATACTGTACTGTCTAAGGGAAACACTATGGCAGCTCCCACCCATATGTATAAATATACAGAGTTGAATGTTCTGTACATACAATAAGCTATACCCTCATACTGTACTGTCTAAGGGAAACAATATGGCAGCTCCCACCCATATGTATAAATATACAGAGAAGGAATGTTCTGTACACACAATAAGCTATACCCTCATAGTGTACTGTCTAAGGGAAACACTATGGCAGCTCCCACCCATATGTATAAATATACAGAGAAGGAATGTTTTGTACACACATAAGCTATACCCTCATACTGTACTGTCTAAGGGAACACTATGGCAGCTCCCACCCATATGTATAAATATACAGAGAAGGAATGTTCTGTACATACAATAAGCTATACCCTTATACTGTACTGTCTAAGGGAAACAATATGGCAGCTCCCACCCATATGTATAAATATAAATATACAGAGAAGGATTGTTCTGTACATACATAAGCTATACCCTCATACTGTACTGTCTAAGGGAAACACTATGGCAGCTCCCACCCATATGTATAAATATACAAGAAGGAATGTTCTGTACATACAATAAGCTATACCCTCATACTGTACTGTCTAAGGGAACATATGGCAGCTCCCACCCATATGTATAAATATACAGAGAAGGAATGTTTGACTACACAATAAGCTATACCCTCATACTGTACTGTCTAAGGAAACACTATGGCAGCTCCCACCCATATGTATAAATATACAGAGAAGGAATGTTCTGTACATACAATAAGCTATACCCTATACTGTACTGTCAAGGGAAACAATATGGCAGCTCCCACCCATATGTATAAATATACAGAGAAGGAATGTTTTGTACACACAATAACTATACCCTCATACTGTACTGTCTAAGGGAAACAATATGGCAGCTCCCCCCATATGAAATAAATATACAGAGAAGGAATGTTCTGTACACACAATAAGCTATACCCTCATCGTACTGTATAGGGAAACAATATGGCAGCTCCCACCCATATGTATAAATATAATATACAGAGAAGGAATGTTTCTGTACACACATAAGCTATACCCTCATACTGTACTGTCTAAGGGAAACACTATGGCAGCTCCCACCCATATGTATAAATATAAATACAAGAAGGAATGTTCTGTACATCATAAGCTATACCCTCATACTGTACTGTATAAGGGAAACAATATGGCAGCTCCCACCCATATGTATAAATATAAATATACAGAGAAGGAATGTTCTGTACACACATAAGCTATACCTCATACTGTACTGTCTAAGGGAAACAATATGGCAGCTCCCACCCATATGTATAAATATAAATATACAGAGAAGGAATGTTCTGTACACACAATAAGCTATACCCTCATACTGTACTGTCTAAGGGAAACACTATGGCAGCTCCCACCTATATGTATAAATATACAGAGAATGTTCTGTACACACAATAAGCTATACCCTCATACTGTACTGTCTAAGGGAAACAATATGGCAGCTCAGCCCCACCATATGAATAAATATACAGAGAAGTAATGTTCTGTACATACAATAAGCTATACCCTCATACTGTACTGTCTAAGGGAAACAATATGGCTGCTCCCACCCATATGAATAAATATACAGAGAAGTAATGTTCTGTATACCCTAATATGGTGGTGTCGCTGTTCCTTTAAGGCTCCCATTCCCCTCTCAGCGAGGACCCAGATTGTCTCTCAGTCCAATTAAGATCAGATTTGCACATTATCCTGTAAGTTTCGTGTTACCGGTGGCGATAAGGCGCTAATTACACAGAGTCGCTACGTGTCACAGGAAATGAACCCCTTCACTGCCTGACAGGACAGACCCCCCCATACATTAAACTATTTAATGGACAGATCAATAGCTATGGCAGTACCAACAGGATCACTGCAGTAGGGATCCCTAGATTGTCAGTTCGTATTGGTTTCAGACATTGTGGACATTTGGCTAGTTGACTGTCTCAGTCTTTCAAACAGGCAGCCTTAGGTCTACTACAATTCCCAGCATCCTTTGCCAACTTCAATCTTCAATCAATCATGGGCTGAACATTCCATTTCTGGAAGTAGCTAAGATGTTACTAGATGTTGTACAAGTGCAGCTGTTAAAGGTCCCCCCCCCTCCGGTCTACACCTGCTGCTTTCCCGCCAGTGATTGTGTGGACCCCAGGACACAATGATGCCTCCAATTACATCCAGGGGGCACCGTGGAGCAGCCAATGGCTAAACAGCAAGAAAGACTCATTATAGGAAATCCTCCAGCACTCAGTGTGGGATCTAATCTGGAACCAGCCAATGACAAGCAAGGAAATAAACCTCATTCATATCTATAGGGACACAACTATAAATATCACACTGGGCCCTACAGACCCTATTGGAAAAGTTTAAATAACCAAACATTCCATGATTAATAACCGGACACAGCCCTGCTATTCCTATAATAAATTATAATATTCTTATTAACAGACAGACGTCTGTCCCCGCACAGTTCATATAAAGCAGAAAACTAACTAAATCCAATATGAAAAAAATGAAAATTCACCAGAATAATCTTAACAGGGAATCAGCAGGACAGCTCCCGCCGACCCAGAGACATCACACTGCTCGGCTACTGATTGCAAGCTCTGCTGCCCACACATCTCTATAGGTACAGTGACGACTATAGAAAGAAACAAGATCCAGTAACACAAGTTCACCCAATGGGTGTGGTAGCTGGAGGGCCCCTAGGAGCCCTCAGCGGAGGGAAGAGGATGGAATGACCCCTGGGAATGACATTTAACCCTGTGTTGGTGCAGTTATAGGGCAGCTATAGGGGGACCCACAGGACTGACAATTCACCAAATGGCCACAGAGCTTACAATCTGATTGTGGGTAAATCCCAGGGAAACCACATGCACAGGGCAGTGGCCCTCAGGGGCCCCTCCCATCCAGGGCACAGTGGGGGTGTCAGGGGATCTTCCAAAGTATTCCAAACAGCCTGCAGCCTTTCTGCTGTGCTGGACTACAACTCCCAGAATCCCCTGACAGGCTGGTACCTCTGTCCAGTAAGTCTTGTGACTCCCATTAGAGTGTAAGCTCTGTGGATCAGTGTGAGATCCTGTGAACACTAAGGAGAACTTTATATCAGTATCACACGATTACCCAGCAGCCCCAGAGATCCTTACCAGCTCCCAGCGCTCCAACTCCTACAGATCCACTGATTGCAGTTTGTCCTCTCCTCCTCCTTATATAACCACGCCTGTGACCTCATCCGGAGACCCCTGGGGCGGCCAATCACAGGCATGGGGCGGAGCCGCAGTCAAAGAAATCTTGGCTAGGAGTTCTTCTGCCCTCACCTGTCTACTTAGAGTACTGCACCCTTTTATACAATGTGTGACAGCCCAATACTAGTGCAGTAGAGTTATTATTATTATTATCATTATTATCATTATCATCATCATCATTATTATTATTATTATTATCATTATCATAATAATTATTATTATTATCATTATTATTATTATCATTATCATCATCATTATTATTATTATTATTATTATCATTATCATCATTATTATTATCATTATCATCATCATCATTATTATTATTATCATTATTATTATGTTTATTCATTATTATTATAATCTCATGGTGCTATAGTGCCATGTACATGTTCCGATCCCATCACTGGTTTCGCTCGTAGCGAATGCTCAGTCGGGAGAAATAGTCCCCTCGTGTGTACCCAGCCTAAAAGTTCTTCTTGCAATCAATCAAGAATCAAAATAAGAAACCATTAAATTAATAATAAACGACTAAAAACATATGATAAAATAAAATAAACTAATAATAAACTATAACAAACTACAATAAACTAATAATAATCTAATAATAAACTATTATAAACTAATAATAAACTACAATTCACTAATAACAAACTAATAAACTAATAATAAACTGCAATAAACTAATAATAAATTATAATAAACTACTATAAATTATTAATAAACTACAATAAACTAATAATAAACTATCAATAAACTAATTATAGACTATAATAAACTAATAATAAACTATAATAAACTAAACTAATAATAAACTAATTAACTAAAAATGAACTAGTAATAAACTCTAATATTCTCACTGTATTACAAACTAATAATAAACTTGAATAAGCTAATAACAAACTAAAATGAACTTATTATAAACTAACAATAAACTAATAACGACCTAATAATAAACTAGTAATAAACTTATAATAAACTAAGAACAAACTAATAATATACTGATTATTATGTAATAATACAGTGGATAATGTACCTCTGATCATTCACTGCTATTATAAGGGTCACAGAAATACAAAGAGGAATAAAAATGTCCTATTACTTTACTGTGAGGATGATACATTATCTGTTATAATCCACCCCTTTCAACCTCACACTACAGCTGGGTACACACAATGAGATCCTTCCCCTTGACCGAAATTTCACCACTAGCGACCAGAACTGTCATCGATAGAAAGATTGCATGGTGTGTACACAGCCCCAGGTTATACAATCCAACCTACACCCATCCAACCTCCTGAATGAGTGACCAACCCAACAGGTTCCTATAGATGTTTGCAGTACACACACATACGCAACTGACAACAATACAGTTTCTCACCCGCCCCACGTCTGGAAGAAGACAGAGGAAGATGCGTAATGTATATACCAGGCATCTTGGGGATATGAGGAAAGGTTTTTACATTGGGGGTGACTTCCGTGTTATAATCCGTACACTATTTGATTATAAGGATATTATTTTACAGTTGGATCCCATGGGGGAGGGGGAGAGATTATAAACTAGTAATAATGATCAATGTGGCCTTTTATCGCTGGGTTACTGACCAGTTATTTTCTGTATCTTGAAATCTAGACAATCCCATTGGCTATGTATCATGTTGACTGTTCAATACAAAGAAATATGATTGGATGAGCCCACCAGGGGCCTTAATATTTTGCTGAAGGGGCCGTCCAGTGCCCCATATTATAATGAATTACTCAGTAGGTTGGTCTCAGTCCATTTAGTCCTATTGTGATGTTCACACACAAGTTGTCTATAAATTAATCTATTTACTCCACATTCCCCGTTTCTCTCTTTGCCAACAATTAACCCTTTCCAGCCCTGGTTGGTTTAGATTGCAAGCTCTTAAAATCAATCCCTTCACGACTAAGTGTTTAACCCTTGCTGTACTAAATGGCAGGGACACTTAGGAAATTGTGTAAATTCCTAAGTTCATGCAAAGTGAAATAGCTTGGGGCCCTGCAAGTCCCTGCAAGCTCTGTCAGCAGCTAAGTGCACTGGGAGAGACATTCATCTGTCAGTGACATCCTGGGGAATGCACCTCAATAGGAAACTGCACCCACTGTCCCTGTAACATAGTGGGCAGAGTATGGAATCTATCTACCCACCTAGACCTACACATTGGGTACTATATCCACTCTACCCACCTAGACCTACCATTGGGTACTATCCCACTCCCACCGAGACCTACACATTGGGTACTATATCCACTCTACCCACTAGATAACATGACTCACTCTACCCACCTAGACCTACACATTGGGTACTATATCCACTCTAAACCCACTAGACCTACACTTGGGGTACTATATCCACTCTACCCACCTAACCTACACATGGGTACTAATATCCACTCTACCACCCCTAGACCTACACATTGGGTACTATATTCCACTCTACCCACCTAGACCTACACATTGGGTACTATATCCCCTCTACCCACGTAGACCTACACATTGGGTACTATATCACTCTACCCTAGACCTACACATTGGTACTATATTCACTCTACCCCCCTAGACCTACACATTGGGTACTATATCCACTCTACCCACCTAGACTACACATTGGGTACTATATCCACTCTACCCACCTAGACCTACACATTGGGTACTATATCCACTCTCCCACCTAGACCTACACATTGGTCCTATATCCACTCTACCCACCTAGACTCGCACATTGGGTACTATATCCACTCACCCACTAGAACCTACACATTGGGTACTATATCCACTCTACCCCCTAGACCTACACATTGTGGTACTATATCCACTCTACCCACGTAGACCTACACATTGGGTACTATATCACTCTACCCACAACCTAGACCTACACATTGGGTACTATATTCCACTCTACCCACCTAGACCACACATTGGGTACTATACCACTCTACCACCTAGACCTACACATTGGTACTATATCCCTCTACCACTCTACCCACCTATACCTACCACATTGGGTACATAATCCACTCTACCCACCTAGACCTACACATGGGTACTATATCCACTCTAACCCACCTAGACCTACACATTGGGTACTATATCCACTCTACCCTCTACCACTAGACCTACACATTGGGTACTATAGTCCACTCTACCACCTAGACCTACACATGGGTACTATATCCACTCTACCCCACCTAGACCTACACATTGGGTACTATATCACTCTACCCACCTAGACCTACACATTGGGTCTATATCTCACTCTACCCACCTAGACCTACACATTGGGTACTATATCCACTCTACCCACCTAGACCTACACATTGGTACTATATCCACTCTACCCCACCTAGACCTACACATTGGGTACTATATCCACTCTACCTACCCACCTAGACCTACACATTGGGTACTATAATCCACTCTACCACCCCTAGACCTACACATTGGGTCTATATCCACTCTACCACCTATACCTACACATTGGGTACTATAATCCACTCTACCCACCATAGACCTACACATTGGGTACTATATCCACTCTAACCCACCGACACTACACACATTGGGTACTATACCACTCTACCCACCTAGACCTACACATTGGGTACTATTCCACTCTACCACCTAACCACACTTGGTACATATCCCTCTACCCCCTAGACCTCATTGGGTACTATATCCCCTCTACCCACCTAGACCTACACATTGTGTAACGACTATATTCATCCCCCCCATAGACCTACACATTGGGTCTATATTCCACTCTACCCACCTAACCTACACATTTGGTCTATATCCCTTCTACCCACCTAGACCTACACATTGGGTACTATATCCACTCTACCACCTAGACCTACCACTTGGGTACTATATCCTCACTCTACCCACCTAACCTACACATTGGGTACTATATCACTCTACCCACCTAGACCTACACATTGGGTCCTATACACTCCCTCTACCACCTAGACCTACCATTGGGTACTATATCACTCTACCCACCTAGACCTCACCACTTGGCTATATCACTCTACCCACCTAGACTACACATTGGGTACTATATCCACTCTACCCACCTAGACCTACACATTTGGGTACTATATCCACTCTCCCACCTAACCTACACATTGGGTACTATATCCACTCTACTCCACTCTACCCACCTAGACCTACACTTGGGTATATACTCCCACCTAACACCCACCTAACCTACACATTGGGTACTATATCCACTCTACCCACCTAGACCTACACATTGGGTACTATATCCACTCTACCCACCTAGACCTACACATGGTGCTATACTTCACTCTACCCACCTAGACCTAACCATTGGGTACTATATCCACTCTACCCACCTAGACCTACACATTGGTTACTTATCCACTCTACCCACCTAGACCTACACATTGGGTACTATACTCCACTCTACCCACCTAGACCTACACATTGGGTACTATAATCCACTCTACCCCCTAGACCTACACATTGGGTACTATATCCCTCTACACCACCTAGACCTACACATTGGGATACTTATCCACTCTACCCACCATAGACCTACACATTGGGTACTATAATCCACTCACTACCCTACCACTGACCTACACATTGGGTACTATATCCACTCTACCCACCTAGACCTACACATTGGGTACTATATCCACTCTACCCTACCACCTAGACCTACACATTGGGTACTATATCCTCTACCCACCTAGACCTACAATGGGTACTATATCCACTCTACCCACCTAGACCTACACATTGGGTACTATATCCACTCTACCCACCTAGACCTACACATTGGGTACTATATCCACTCTACCCACCTAGACCTACACATTGGGTACTATATCCACTCTACACCCACCTAGACCTACACATTGGGTACTATATCCACTCTACCCACCAAGACTTACACATTGGGTACTATATCCACTCTACCCACCTAGACCACACATTGGGTACATATCCACTCTACCCACCTAGACCTACACATTGGGTACTATATCCCTCTACCCACCTAGACCTACACACATTGGGTACTATCCACTCTACCACCTAGACCTACCACATTGGGTACTATATTCCACTCTAACCCACCAGACCTACACATTGGGGTACTATATTCACTCTACCCACCTAGACCTACACATTGGGTACTATATCCACTCTACCCACCTAGACCTACACATTGGGT
The DNA here is from genome assembly GCA_019447015.1 of Hymenochirus boettgeri. NCBI lineage: Eukaryota > Metazoa > Chordata > Amphibia > Anura > Pipidae > Hymenochirus > Hymenochirus boettgeri. Next base: position 107,904,521 of record CM033476.1, on the reverse strand, counting down.
ACTATATCCACTCTACCCACCTAGACCTACACATTGGGTACTATATCCACTCTACCCACCTAGACCTACACATTGGGTACTATATCCACTCTACCCACCAGACCTACACATTGGGTACTATCCACTCTACCCACCTAGACCTACACATGGGTACTATATCCACTCTACACCCACCTAGACCTACACATTGGGTCTATAATCCACTCTACCACACCTAGACCACACATTGGGTACTATATCCCTCTACCCCACCTAGACCTACACATTGGGTACTATATCCACTCTACCCACCTAGACCTACACTTGGGTACTATATCCAATCTACCCACCTAGACCTACACATTGGGTCTATATACCACTCTACCCACAAGACTTACACATTGGGTACTATATCCACTTACCCCCTAGACCTACACATGGGTACTATATCCACTCTACCCACCTAGACCTACACATTGGGTACTAATCCACTCTACCACTCTACCACTAGACCTACACATTGGGTACTATATCCACTCTACCACCTAGACCTACACATTGGGTACTATATCACTCTACCCACCTAGACCTACACATGGGGTCATATCTCCACTCTACCCACCTAGACCTACACTGGGTACTATATCCACTCTACCCACCTAGACCTACACTTGGGTACTATATCCACTCTACCCACCTAGACCTACACATTGGGTACTATATCCACTCTACCCACCTAGACCTACACATTGGGTACTATATCCACTCTACCCACCTAGACCTACACATTGGGTACTATATCCACTCTACCCACCTAGACCTACACATTGGGTAGCTATATCTCCCCTTACCCACCTAGACCTACACATTGGGTACTATATCCACTCTACCCACCTAGACCTACACATTGGGTACTATATCCACTCTACCCACCTAGACCTACACATTGGGTACTATATCCACTCTACCCACCTAGACCTACAATTGGTACTATATCCACTCTACCCACCTAGACCTACACATGGGTACTATATCCACTCTACCACCCTAGACCTACACATTGGGTACTATATCCACTCTACACCACCTAGACCTCACATTGGGTATACTATATCCACTCACCCACCTAGACCTACACATTGGGTACTAATCCACTCTACCCACTCCATACTCTACACACTACTAGCTCACAACTAACTACATGAATCCACTCTACACTAAACCTCCACTCTACATAATACACTAACTAGACCTAACTATTACTATACCTACTACTACCACTCTACTACAATCTACTCTACTAGAATCCACTCCTATAATCCACTCTACCAAAAAATCCACTCTGACCCTATAACTACACCAACAAAAACTACCACTCTACTCTACTACTATCTCCTAGACCGCCTACTAATAACTACACTAACCTAAAACATATCCACTCTACTACTAAACTTACCAAACTCTACTCCACTCTAACACTACCACTCTACTATAACTACACTCTAGACCTAACTATAACCTACTAACTACACTAGACTACAATGACAATCCACTCTACCACTAGAACAACCACTCTTTAAATACTCTACCCACTCTACTACACGAAACACTCTACCCACCTAGACCTACACATTGGGTACTATATCCACTTCTACCTCCGGCTACCCCCCTAGACCTACCCATTGGGTACTATATCCACTCTACCCACCTAGACGCTACACATTGGTACTATAATCCACTCTACCCCCTAGACCTACACATTGGGTACTATATCCACTCTACCCACTAGACCTACACATTGGGTACTATATCCACTCTACCCACCTAGACCTACACTGGGTACTATATCACTCTACCACCTAGACCTACACATTGGGTACTATATCCACTCTACCCACCTAGACCTACACATTGGGTACTATATCCACTCTACCCACCTAGACCTACACATTGGGTACTATATCCACTCTACCCACCTAGACCTACACATTGGGTACTATATCCACTCTACCCACGTAGACCTACACATTGGATATATCCACTCTACCCACCTGACCTACACATTGGGTACTATACCACTCTACCCACCTAGACCTACCATGGGTACTATTCACTTACCCACCTAGACCTACACATTGGTACTATATCCACTCTACCCACCTAGACCTACACATTGGTACTATATCACTCTACCCACCTAGACCTACACATTGGGTACTATATCCACTCTACCCACCTAGACCTACACATTGGGTACTATATCCACTCTACCCACCAAGACCTTACACATTGGGTACTATATCCACTCTACCCACCTAGACCTACACATTGGGTACTATATCCACTCTACCCACCTAGACCTACACATTGGGTACTATATCCACTCTACCCACCTAGACCTACACATTGGGTACTATATCCACTCTACCACCTAGACCTACACATTGGGTACTATATCCACTCTACCCACCAGACTTACACATTGGGTACTATCCACTCTACCCACCTAGACCTACACATTGGGTACTATATCCACTCTACCCACCTAGACCTACACATGGGTACTATTCCCCTCTACCCACCTAGACTACACATTGGGTACTATATCCACTCTACCCACCTAGACCTACACATTGGGTACTATATCCTACCTCTACCCACCTAGACCTACACATTGGGTACTATATCCACTCTACCCACCTAGACCTACACATTGGGTACTATATCCACTCTACCCACCTAGACCTACACATTGGGTACTATATCCACTCTACCCACCTAGACCTACACATTGGGTGCTATATTCACTCTACCCACCTAGACCTACACATTGGGTGCTATATCCACTCTACCCACCTAGACCTACACATTGGGTACTATATCCACTCTACCCACCTAGACCTACACATTGGGTGCTATATTCACTCTACCCACCTAGACCTACAAATAGGTTAATATTGTAAAACGATCCTGGACTATAACATAATTTCTGGCAGATTCTGTAAAATGGGTCCCAATGGGTCAGATAAGTTTTACTTTTTATGTGATTATCAGACTGGGGGTCCCAGAAACTTTCTGTTACTTTATGACCAGGGTCCTGGGGAATTATTTTCTAGTAGTAATTAGAAGAGGAAAGGGGCGTCTGGATATTGGTTCCACTGGTTCCCTCCTTTGATTCTCTTCATATTTTAATTGAGGGAGAGTGAATGAGGGTCTTTGGAGGATAGTGAGGGGACACTTTGATGTTCTTAGTAAAGATTCAGTGCTGGAGAACCAGGCTGAATAGATATTGGGTATCACATTGTCAGATCATTTATGTCACCGGTCATGTTTTACATGACAAATGACTTCAAAAAGCCCCATAGGATTCACAGGACAAAGGGGATCATTCTAAAGAAATCTTCGCTCCCTGCCATAGCCCCCTTTACTGGCCTTTTCTGTCTGAGAGGAATCATTAATCAGCAGGCACAAGACAGTCCTCAATGACGGTGCCCATTTAAACCCATATGGAGGAAACCAAGAATGCACTGGACATGTAGAGATACTGCCCCATCTGGAGCTTGGTGACCAAGAGCGGTCTGTCTGGAATATCCAGTAAAAACCAGATTATTTCCACTTCTACTGTGCCATGGATATTACTGCCCTGTAACCTGTATTCTTATAGCAGGAGAGCAGAGTGTTTAGGGTCCATTATATAGGGATTGTGCAAGAACCCAGATAGAGTTCTGGGAGTTACAGTCCAGAATACAAAACCCAGAATCCCGTAGGACAAGCGATGCACAATAAAAGGTAAATGACCCAACCTCCATTTATGAAAAAGAGTCTCCAAACCACGTATATCTCCACATCACCCTCTATATCTCCATATCACCCCTAGTCATTCTTGTCTAATATATGGTCCTCCTCCATATGGTTATAAATGGGACCGCATTGAGTGACTATCTTGTGCCTGCTGATTAATGATTCCCTCTCAGACAAAAGGCCAGTAAAGGGGCTTGGCAGGGATCCCTATATAAGTGTATATGAAGTTATATAAAGTCTATATCAAGTCTATATAATAGTTTATATGAAGTCTACATAAAGTCTATATGAAGTCTATATAAAGTCTATATGAAGTCTACATAAAGAATATATGAAGTCTACATATAGTCTATATGAAGTCTACATATAGTCTATATAAAGTCTACATATAGTCTATATGTAGTCTATATAGTCCTATATAAAGTCTATATAAAGTCTATATGAAATCTATATAAAGTCAATATAAAGACTATATATAGTCTATATAAAGTCTATATAAAGTCTATATATATTCTATATAAAGTCTATATAAAGTCTATATATAGTCTATATAAAGTCTATATAACTCTATATAAATCTTAGGCTATATATTATATATCTATATAAAGCTATAAAGTCTATATGAATCTATATAAATCTATATGAATCTATAAAAGTCTTATAAAGTCTATATGAATCTAAATAAAGTTAATATAGAAGCTATATTAGTCATATAAAGTCTATATAAGTCTATATAAAGTCTTATATCTATAAGTAATCATTAAGTCTATATAAAGTCTATATAAAGTCTATATAAAGTCTATATAAAGATGTCTATATGAAATCTATAATCGACATATATAAAGCTATATAAGTCTATGAGTCTATATATAAAGTCTATACTATAAGTCTATATAAGTCTATATAAAGTCTATATGTCTATATAAGTCTTATGAAATCTATGATAAAGTCATATAGTCTATTAAATCTATATAAAGTCTATTAATAAAGTCTATATAAGTCTATATATCTATTAAGTTATATAACGTCTTAATTATAAGTTATTAAATCTATAATCTATATGAAATCTATATGAAATCTATAAATTTATATATTATGAAATCTATAAAAGTCTAAAGTCTATAAAGTTAAAGTCCTATATTAGTCTATATAAAGTCTATTAAAGTCTATATAAAGTCTATATAATTCTATAAAGTCTATATAAGTCTATATAAATCTTATAAATCTATATAAAGTCTAAAGTAACTATGAGTCTATATAAAGTCTATATAAAGTCTAATAAGTCTATATAGTCTATATAAAGTCTTATGAAGTCATAATAAATCTATATAAAGTCTATATAAGTCTATATAAGTCTATATAAGTCTATATGAAGTCTATATAAAGTCTATATAAGTCTATTAAAGTCTATAATAAATTCTATATGAAGTCTATATAAATCTAATAAGTCTATATAAGGTCTATATGAAGTCTATATGAAAGTCTATAAAAGTCTATATAAGTCCTATATAAAGTCTATATAAAGTCTATATAAGTCTATATGAAGTCTTAATCAAGTCTAATAAGTCTATTAAGTCTATATGCAATCTATATAAAAGTCTATATAAAGTCAATATAAGTCTATATAAAGTCTATATAAGTCTATATAACGTCTATATAAAAGTCTATATAAAGTCTATTAAGTCTATATAAATCTATATAAAGTCATATAAAGTCTATATAAAGTCTATATGAAGTCTATATAAAGTCTATATAAGTCTATATGAAGTCTATATGAAATCGTCATATATAAAGTCTATATAGTCTATATAATCTAGGGAGACTGTTTGGGACTGACACGTTTCTTTTAACCGTAGCTGACTCCATATAATTCAGTAGAGGATGCGGACTGTGGCCGAGAAAAATTCCGTTAGGTCCGAGCGTCTCTGATGCCGACTGTGATGTTAATCCACCTCAGGAATGTTCCTGCACTAAAAACTTAACCGATAAAAAAGCGATTCCATCATCAGATCCAATGGAATCGTTTTCCCTGTCTTACAGGTTCGGGTCGCACCCGCGCTCGCACGTGTGTACGAACATTTGAACTCTGCACATTCCTTCTAGGATTCACTACCACCTGTTTAAACAGATTCCAAATTCCCAGCATGCTCAGCCAGCTGATTTGGTGCTAGTGGCTATAGGTAAAGGAGTTCTCACCCAGTGAAATTCCATTAACAGATGATAAAATACCTTGTTCTGTTTGCTGGTCCTGATTCAGGCAATTACCTGTCTAGACACCTGTGGGAAACCCACCTGAGGGCAAGCTGGGGGAGGGACCCACACACGTCCATGGGTCTGTCTCTCTGTCACCTCTGCACTGACTCTTATCACCTTCATCATCTCAACCCAAACACACAGGGGCGCAGAGGCTTTGATGGGCTGGAGCCAAGGGTGGGAACCCTGATAAGGGTATGAGAGGGAAGATAAAGTCCCTGTCTGTCTGAACAATGATTTTCCTTTATATGTGATGGAGGCTGGAGGCGATTTACAGCGATAGAGTTAAGGTGGTCGTACATACGAACGATAATGGGTACAGCGGCGGAACGATGGGATTACCTATTATCGTCCGTGTTTAGGGCTGTTCCCGGCCGATAGAGTGCTGATGAACGAGTGTAGTCACCACTCAAGTCATCGAGAATGCCGGAAAATTTCTGTCAGTCGGTATCGGCAAAACCTTGCTCCCTACCATATACATATACACAATGTGACGATACCAATGTGATCAGATACCAATGTGACAGACAAATGTGATCAAATACCAATGTGACAATACCAATGTGACAATACCATTGATCAGATCCCAATGTGACAGTACCAATGTGCCAATATACCAAGTGATCAGATACCAATGTGATCAGATACAATGTGATCAGATACCAATGTGACAGACCAATGTGATCAGATACCATGTGACAGATACCAATGTGTGATCAGATACCAATGTGATCAGATACCAATGTAGACGATACCAATGTGACAGTACCAATGATCAGATACCAAGTTGACAGATACCAATGCGATCATGATACCAATGTGAACAGATACCAATGTTTATCAGATACCAATGTGACAGATACCAATGTGACAGATACCAATGTGATCAGTATACCAATGTGATCAGATACCATGTTGATCAGATACCAATGTGATCAGATACCAATGTGGACAGACACCAATGTGATCAGATACAATGTGACAGATACCATGTGATCAGATACCAATGTGATCAGATACCAATGTGAACGATAACCAATGTGACAGATACCAATGTGATCAGATACCAATGTGATCAGATACCAATGTGATCAGATACCAATGTGACAGACACCAATGTGATCAGATACCAATGTGACAGATACCAATGTGATCAGATACCAATGTGATCAGATACCAATGTGACAGATACCAATGTGACAGATACCAATGTGACAGATACCAATGTGATCAGATACCAATGTGACGATACCAATGTGACAGATACCAATGTGACAGATACCAATGTTATCAGATACCAATGTGATCAGATACCAATGTGATCAGATACCAATGTGACAGATACCAATGTATCAGTAACCAATGTGATCAGATACCAATGTGATCAGATACCAATGTGATCAGATCCAATGTGACGACCAATGTGATCAGATACCAATGTGATCAGATACCAATGTACAATACATGTGATCAATACCAATGTGACAGATCCCAATGTGACAGATACCAATGTGATCAGATACCAATGTGGACGTACAAATGTGCTCAATACCAATTGATCAATCCATTGACGATACAATGTGATCAGATACCAATGTGACAGATACCAATGTGACAGATACCAATGTGACTGTAACACCCGTACTTTGTGACACCCATAGACTGTGACACCCATAGACTGTGACACCCATAGACTGTGACACCCATACATTGTGACACCCATACATTGTACACCCATACATTGTGACACCCATACATTGTGACACCCATACATTGTGACACCCATAGACTGTGACACCATACATTGTGACACCCATACATGTGACACCCATACATTGTGACACCCATAGACTGTGACACCCATACATTGTGACACCCATAGACTGTGACAACCCATACATTGTGACACCCTACATTGTGACACCCATAGACTGTGACACCCATAGACTGTGACACCAATAGACTGTGACCCCCATACATTGTGACACCCATAGACTGTGACACCCATACATTGTGACACCCCATACATTGTGACACCCATAGACTGTGACACCCATACATTGTGACACCCTATTGACCCCCATAGACTGTGAACCCATACATTTTGACACCCATACATTGTGACACCCATAGACTGTGACACCTACTTGTACACCCATAACTTGTGACCCCATACATGTGCACCCTACATTGTGACACCCATAACTGTGACACCCATACGTGACAACCATCATTGTACACCCCATACATTGTGACACCCATAGACTGTGAAACCCATACTTGTGACACCCATACATTGTGACACCCATAGACTGTGACACCCATACATTGTGACACCCATACATTGTGACACCCATACATTGTGACACCCATACATTGTGACACCCGAACTGTGTACACCATACATTGTGACACCCATAGACGTGACACCCTACATTGTGACACCCATACATTGTGTACACCCCATACACTGTGACACCCACACTGTGACAACCCATACATTGTGAACCCCCAAAAACCCATACATTGTGAAAACCCATAGACTTGACACCCTACCATGTGACCCCTAACTGTGACACCCTACATTGTGACACCCATACATGTGACACCCATACGAGTGACACCCTACATTGTGACACCCATAACTTGTGACACCCCATCATTGTGACACCCATACATTGTACAGCACCATAGCTGTGACACCCATACATTTTGACAACCATACACATTACACACCCCTGACTGGTACACCCATACATTGTGACACCCATAGACTGTGACACCCATACATTGTGACACCCATACATTGTGACACCCATAGACTGTGACACCCATACAGTACAGTACAGTAGCTCACATATCAAAATTGATTCAGTGTCTTTAGTAAATTATTTGTTGTTTGTTCCCTATGGAGTAAACTAAACTGAATTGAATGTTGATTGACATGTCACCTTCTAATGATGTTCTGCAGCAGCAACCTCATGTCCCAAGCATCTGAATAGATATTGAATTACTGAGTTTTGACAACACCACCTAGTGGTCACTGGTTAGAACATTCACCTTTGGAACAGAATGGGCAGTAAGGGGGATCATTCACTAGGTCAGCTCAGGGAGATTTTTGTAAAAAAAAAAAAAATCTGTCGCTGTCGTGTTTTCTACGTCTGTGTCTGTAACAAATATGGTCACTTTGCAGCCTAAATGAATATTTAGCACACAGCCCCCATTGGTGCTGCCATACAGCAGATCTAGAAAGCCACTGCCAGGTAATTATTGTAGCCTTTTCACATGTAATAAATCTGGCACCCAGAATAACAGAAACTGACTCCCATTTTACTAAATAACAATGGTCCTGCCTAGGACACACTGTCTGTGACATCACATTGACTCTGTGTGTGTGACATCGCAATGAAACTGTGACAACACAATAAATCTCTCTGTGACACCGTGAGGAATCTGTCTGTGACATCACAAGTATTCTGTGTGTGACATCACAATAAATCTGTCTGTGACACCATGAGGAATCTGTTTGTGATATCACAGTGAATCTGTCTGATACCACAATTAATCTGTGTGTGACATCACAGTGAATCTGCCTGTGACATCACTATGAAGTTGCACTTTTTGTTACAAATGTCACTTCCCCGCAGTTTAACCCTTAGTTTGCCAGTGATTACTCAAAGCTCTGCCATTGCCCATAACAGGGACCCTAGTAACCCCTCCCTGTACTGTATATAGTAACATAGTAACATAGTAACATAGTAATTAAGGTTGAATAAAGACATTCGTCCATCAAGTCCAACCTATTCCCTTTTTTTTTTTTTTTTAACCCTACCTAACAGTTGATCCAGAGGAAGGCAAAAAACCCCAGCTAAAAAAGGGGGGAAAAAATTCCTACCTGACTCCAAACGGCAATCGGAAAGTATCCCTGGATCAACCAGATCTATATGCATTATAAATAAATAGGGACCACCCAGGACATTACAGGTGGGTTTCTAGGAGGTCATTTCCAGTAATAGTATTAGAGTTAAAGGGAAAGTAAATTTGCTGGTTAAGTAATTATTTGCCTTCCTTTATTTTATTGTGTTTCCAAATAAACCCCCATCACCGCATTCCCAGCTGTGACCTCCCGTCACCCACCACGTGACCCCCTGGACACGGAATATTCTGTCCGTCCTTATTAATAAATAAAAGGCGCAGGGAGAGAGACTTCCCCTTTAATTCATCTCTATTTCCCTTTCATTTACCCAGATTACAGGTTTGGTAGTAACGGGAGTTTCCCCTTTATTTTCTCTTGTTGACCCCCAATTCCCTGTCCAGGTAAACGTGTTAAAACCAAAGCGCCTGTGCATCACGATAGCCGACCAGACACTTCACCGTATGAAAAATCTTTAAAGGGAACTAACACCGGTTTAGAAGCGGATCCGGAGAATTATTAAATACGGCGATAAAATTTGTTTTCTGCGTTTTGATGCAGTTTAATAGATTCTCACGTGGCAACACCGCTAAATAGCAGATTCGGTTTTTCAGCCTCTTGACCAGGATCCGGTTACACAGCGCGGCTAACGAGGGCTCCAGGCAGTGGGTAATTCGCTGTGTTTGGACATTAGCAAGTGGATAATGGGACTGATGGGGGAGAAAAGACCCTCATTTCCTCTGTCCTCCTCTCCAAACCTTCCTTCCAAACTTCTGCCCTCCTCTCCACCTCTGTCCCTCTCCATACAGGACCCATTGTTATCGCCACCGACCTGCCGAGCGAGGACAATGGACTAAATGGCTTCATTATCCCCAGGCCAAGGACCCCCCGCTGTCCTGTGTATGAAAATCCTCAGCCCCTCGTTAATTTAATGTCACAGGGGAGACACCTGTTCCCAGTCCATTGTCATCTGGAGAAACTCAGTGAAACATTCCCACATTGCCATCCACCAATTATATATTCTAACTATATACACCGCCCGGTCTATAGAGTGCAGGTCAGTATAATAAATAGAGGAAATGAGGTCAAAGGATCCAACACCACTCCATGTTCTGATTAGAGATCGAATTTACGGGCCGTTCGCTAACCCTAGAATGTATCATTCGCTAACCCTAGAATGTATCGTTCGCTAACCCTAGAATGTATCGTTCGCTAACCCTAGAATGTATCGTTCGCTAACCCTAGAATGTATCGTTCACTAACCCTAGAATGTATCGTTCCGTAACCCTAGAATGTAACGTTCGCTAACCCTAGAATGTATCGTTCGTTAACCCTAGAATGTATCGTTAGCTAACCCTAGAATGTATCATTCGCTAACCCTAGAATGTATCATTCGCTAACCCTAGAATGTATCGTTCGTTAACCCTAGAATGTATCATTCGCTAACCCTAGAATGTAACGTTAACCTAACCCTAGAAGGTATCATTCGCTAACCCTAGAATGTATCGTTCGCTAACCCTAGAATTTATCGTTCGCTAACCCTAGAATGTATCATTCGCTAACCCTAGAATGTAACGTTAGCTAACCCTAGAATGTATCGTTCGCTAACCCTAGAATGTATCATTCGCTAACCCTAGAATGTAACGTTAGCTAACCCTAGAATGTATCATTCGCTAACCCTAGAATGTATCATTCGCTAACCCTAGAATTTATCGTTCGCTAACCCTAGAATGTATCATTCGCTAACCCTAGAATGTATCATTCGCTAACCCTAGAATGTATCGTTCGGTAACCCTAGAATGTATCGTTCGCTAACCCTAGAATGTATCGTTCGGTAACCCTAGAATGTATCGTTCCGAACCCCTAGAATGTATCGTTCGGTAACCCTTGAATGTATCATTCGGTAACCCTAGAATATATCGTTCGGTAACCCTAGAATGTATCGTTCGGTAACCCTAGAATGTATCGTTCGGTAACCCTAGAATATATCGTTCGGTAACCCTAGAATGTATCGTTCCGAACCCCTAGAATGTATCGTTCGGTAACCCTTGAATGTATCATTCGGTAACCCTAGAATATATCGTTCGGTAACCCTTGAATGTTGAGATTTGCCAATTTGCCTGATGCTCTTTTGATTCATAAATTGATTTTGAGTTTATTGTTTATTTTGAATTTATAAATCCAGATGAAAGGAATCCATATTTGTCCAATTCAATTATGATCCAACCTGTCAAAAATGTGGAACTGTGTATGTACCATGATACATTATTAAAGGAAAATGGAAATTAATCACTCACCTTTCTAAAAGGATTTGTGGGCATTTTAAGCTGGAATGGAGATTGTTTTTTGTCTGTAATGAAAAATGCAAAGAAGAATAAAATATCTCCAACTGTAATATAGTCCAGGAATTATAGAGTATTCTACCTTATAACATGGACCAGGAATTATAGAGTATTCTACCTTATAACATGGACCAGGAAATAGTGATAATATAATAATATAATATAATATGTCTGCACTATAATAGGAAGTACATTAAAGCCTCGTACACATGTCGGATAATCGCATATGTGTTCCCTAGGGCGTTGTGTGCCAATCCACCATGGCGGACCAACGAACGACCCCCGATGGAACGCATACTAGCCAAAATGGCTGTTCGTTGTGCGTGTGACTTGCACTCACGGGTCGGGCATCGGGCTTCCTATCGGACGTGTGTACGGACCTTAACTGTGTAGTGCAAAGGATCAGTCCCTCCCCCTGAAATTCTAAAGCCTGATTAGTAAAACACTTTCTTTTTTAATAAAGATATTTTCATTCTACTTCTTGTTGGGGTGAAATCTCCAGTTCTTTCCGCAGAAACAAGGGCAGTAATAAAGCAAAATGTATTAAAGGAATTCATTAAAGGAATTTATTAAAGGAATTTATTAAAGGAATTCATTAAAGGAACATCATTCAGTATTGAGTGTTATGCTGGCAGTACACTGGGCTGGTGTTACATTAGACGTTTGATCCGACCCCATGGCATTGCCTAAAACATTGGTCACTAAGCGATCGGGCGAGGCGTTTTTTCGGGCATCAGGAGATGATGTAATATTATATAGGGATGTACGATCCTGGTGTTTTCAGTAGGTGAGATTCCTAGCGTATGGCATCCGTTACAGCCTGCGGACTGAATTAAACCCCACTGAACTGACACCGCAGGGAATTCCATGGGAAGGCCTCGTTTGTAACTTTAACTTTCTAATCCCTTTTACTTTCTCCTATAAACAATCCAGGTTAGTGGGTGGTAACGGCTCAGGCCTCTGTCCCCATTGTTCGTAGTCAATTAACCCCCCATGAAAATGAATGGACAATCAGACATCAATCAAAGTTAATTTCCAGGAGGATTCTGGGAGGGGAATCCCGGCTTCAAAGAGTGACCAGAGGAAGCAAACTCGTTGGAATTAACATTAGACGGGGCCTTTGATCTGTGAAATGTATAGGTCTCCAAAAAAGGAGCATCAGCACAATACGCTGTGAACTACATGTCCCAGCATTCCCTGTCAACCGTGCAGGATAGCAGTTTATCACACATAATAATATGCAGATTTTTTAAAACAAAAAATAATTTGGCAGTTGAAATTCCCCTTTCACCTCCTAGAAACTTTCTATTAAAGGGACGGGCAGGGGTAACGGAACCATTATAGAGACTCAGTTGGGGATCCGTCTATCCAGATGCTTCTGTTCCCTGGCAGTGCCGCCAGCAGCATGCGCAGGTCACGCCAATTATTACCATTAACATTATAATCAGCCCCTCCCCCTCCATGTTCCTACCCACAAAACTCAATAGTCCACATCATGAAACTGTTGCAACTTCCCCTTTAACCAAGCTTCTGGTTACTACTTACCGTATCCATCCCTATGGACAGGTGATTGGCTAATCCCACCGCGATTGGTTACATTGCTCCAGACGTTAGATTTACACGCGGTGTAGACAAGATATTTCTTGCCATGTGCTGATATGGGAAGATAAAATTATTCATATGTTTAACCCCGAGAGACGTGGAGGGAATTGGTGTATTTACCACATTGTACAATTCGGTATATTTTTTCCCGTATGAAACCTGCTGGTCCCCTTGTACACGGAACACTATGAACTGTGTCCCCCAATGTACAGAGCCCGAGGTCTGTTTGTACAGACGGACGTGGACTTTAATCTCTGTTATGTGGGGTTTGATTTCTATGAAATAATAACAGATCATTTGTTTCACATTGGAAAGTGTCTGTCCTGACCCCAGACCCCACATTACACCAACTGGGGGGCTCGTATTTAGCCCCGTCATCATCTTACACCAACTGGGGGGCTCGTATTTAACCCCATCACCATCTTACACCAACTGGGGGCTCGAATATAACCCCGTCACCATCTTACACCAACTGGGGGCTCGTATTTAACCCTGACTTCATCTTACACCAACTGGGGGCTCGTATTTAACCCCGTCACCATCTTACACCAACTGGGAGGCTCGTATTTAACCCCGTCATCATCTTACACCAACTGGAGGCTCGTATTTAACCCCGTCATCATCTTACACCAACTGGAGGCTCGTATTTAACCCCGTCACCATCTTACACCAACTGGGGGCTCGTATTTAACCCTGTCTTCATCTTACACCAACTGGAGGGCTCGTATTTAACTCCGTCACCATCTTACACAAACTGGGGGCTCGTATTTAACCCTGTCACCATCTTACACCAACTGGGGGCTCGTATTTAACCCTGTCTTCATCTTACACCAACTGGGGGGCTCGTATTTAACCCTGTCTTCATCTTACACCAACTGGGGGGCTCGTATTTAACCCTGTCTTCATCTTACACCAATTGAGGGGCTCGTATTTAAACCTGTCTTCATCTTACACCAACTGGGGGCTCGTATTTAACCCTGTCTTCATCTTACACCAACTGGGGGCTCGTATTTAACCCTGTCTTCATATTACACCAACTGGGGGGCTCGTATTTAACCCCGTCACCATCTTACACCAACTGGGGGGCTCGTATTTAACCCTGTCTTCATCTTACACCAACTGGGGGCTCGTATTTAACCCCGTCACCATCTTAACCCAACTGGGGGTCTCATATTTAACCCGTCACCAATGGGGACAATGGGGAAGTAACGTAGCGTAGGGACATTCAGGACAGGGCCATTGGGACGTACAATAGAATAATCATATATCAAGGGGGAAAGGAGACTCATCATTATCTGTCTCTGCAATGGGGAAAAATGCTGCAAAACAAAAAAGAGCAAAAAAACTGAAGAAATTGTATAATCCTCTCTGCAAACAGAGCTGTAAGAGAATGATGGGAATTGTAGTTTTATATTATCCCTAATAACAGATTCCATGGCCTTACATTCTGTTATATCATGTGTGAGCATTTAAAAGCAACTAGTACAATTATGGACATATGCTGCCCTCTACTGGCAGTAGAAACATATTACAACTGAGTTTACATGTTAACTTCACATTTAACAAAGTATTTTATTCTCAGAACCATTTGGTCCGTTATAGTCGGATTATAGAGAAGCCCTGATGACCCTGTACTGGTCTGTCTTTTTCTGGTGGAGTGGCTAGATGGAGGGCTATGTGGCTAGATGGAGGGTTATGTGGCTAGATGGAGGGCTTTGTGGCTAGTAGAAATGTTGTTATAGGTGGTCACTAGACAGACTGTAAGACTGGTGACCTGGA
The DNA here is from genome assembly GCA_019447015.1 of Hymenochirus boettgeri. NCBI lineage: Eukaryota > Metazoa > Chordata > Amphibia > Anura > Pipidae > Hymenochirus > Hymenochirus boettgeri. The sequence continues at coordinate 107,888,852 of CM033476.1, read as the reverse complement.
TATGGTTCTTATTTGCTGGCAGACCAGATGATTAACCAGTTTACTAGCTAGTGAGTGAATTGGCTGGTTAATTTACTAGAAGGTAGAGTAGGAACTGTAAGATTATATCTTTATAACCTACCCTTGTAGTGGATTTCTATGGGAGGACTGTAGATTATATCTTTATAAACCACCCCTGTAAGGTGATTTCGTATGGGAGGAACTGTACGATTACAGTTATAACTTACCTTGTCCTGTAGGGGATTCTCTTGGGGAACTGTAGATTATAGCCTTATACCTCACCCCTAGTAGTGGATTTCTATGGGAGGCACACTGTAGGGATTATCAGCCTTCATAACCTACCCCTGTAGTGGAATTATCCATGGGAGGAACTGTAAGCTATCTTAGCCTTATAACCTACCCCTGTTAGTGGATTTCTTGGGAGGACTGAACTTAGAGCGGTGGAGGTAGATAGCCTTATAACCTACCGCTGTAGGGAGTTATGGGAGGAACTGTAAGATTATAGCCTTATAACCTACCCTGTAGTGGATTTTCTATGGAGGAACTGCAAGATTAACCTTATAACCCTCCCCCGTGTGGATTCTCTAGGGAGGCACTTAAGCATTATAGCCTTATACCCTACCCCGTAGTGGATTTTATGGAGGAACTGTAAGATTATAGCCTTCATAACCTACCCGTTAGTGGATCTCGTATGGAGGACACGTAAGATTGATGTCTGATCACACTACCCGCTGTAATGGCATTTCTATGGGGGAACTGTAAGATTGTAAATCAGCCCTTATAAAAACCTCCCACCTGTAGTGGATTTCTATGGAGAACCTGGTAAGATTGTAGCCTTATAACCTACCCTGTAGGGATTTCTATGGGAGGAATGTAGATTATTGCCTTAAATCTTACGATTTCCAGGAGGAGAAGGAAACCAGAAGCCACAAAGGGGTCGGTTATATAAATAATGCCCCTGATCTGTAAATAAAGGTTATCATCACCTTGCAGTTCCGTGCCCTGTAAAACTGGATTAACTCGCCTGCGGCCTCGTGCTTTTATATGGTCACGAACTCCAAGGTGACTTCTACTTCCTATAATTACAGTTGTTGGGTGCGTACCAATATATACAAAAACTGTAATTTACAATTCACCAAAGTTTTATGCTGTAATATTGAAAGCTTCCAGCAGAGGGCGGTGCTGTATATCTAATCTCTATCTTGAAAACGATTGGCCTGCACAGATTTGCTATGATTAAAAGTCCCAGGTCACAGAGCAGTATGGTAGCAGGTTGGAGGAACCAACTCGTTGTTCCCTTTAAGTTGTGTGATCATTTCCATACCACACAAGGATAAGAGTGTAGCAGGCAATGTAATCACCATATTAAACATATCTCTTTGCAACATCAACTTCTTCAATAGCAACATATCTATAACAATTATCTATTAACATATCTTAACATGTAAACATATCTATGAACATACTAGTAACATATTAGGAGTATACATAGGAGAACACTCTATAACGAGTTACATGCTAACATATCAGAACAATTTATAACATCTATAACAGTATGCTATGAACAGAGGGAGAGATTAACAAGAACAGAGAAGTATACACAAGGAAGTCTAGAACAGTATTGTAGAAACACAGTATACGAGCGATGATTGTAACACATACTTAACTATGAGACGGAGGTCATAAACTAGTCTATAACAATCTATAACAATTTTGAAAATATATAAACAGATCTATGAAACATTTATAAAATATCTAGATAACAATATCTATAACATATTCTATAACATATCTATAACATATCCTATAACTATCCAGTTGACGGCTGGTGAGATTTGCCAGATTGTTAATGTCAACGTGTAAATGAGAGATTGGGGACCGGTACCACCACGGAAGAACCAGGACCAGACTAACAATCCATACAATCCAACTGTGGTTAGTTTGGCTAGGTCACACGCCAATCAGAAGGACAGAGTCTGGCGTGGCTGGGGTGTGGCTGGGCTGGTGGCCTAGTTGGAAGATTACGGGGGAATCTGTCAGTCGTGGTAAAAGTAGCGTTGTCTACAGTTCGCACAAACTAGGCACTAGGTCCCATAGAGGGTTCCGCACGATTCCGTGGTTCGGAATGCCTCCTTTGGCCGATGTCGACGACGATAGATGGTTGGCGGGGCCGCACTCAGTAGCCCTCCAATATGTATGGTTTGTACCCAGCTGGGTTTGTTTGTGAATGATCCGCTGGGCCATGAACAGATGGAGGATTGTCCGGGTCCTAGGAGCCAAGGGGCCCCATCTTCTTATTCCTATGAAGATCTCCACTGTGGATGAAGCCAGGGAAAGGGGCCCCATCATAGTTTTTTGCTGTGGGGCCCAGTATCTCCGGTTACACACACCATGATTTTCCACAACAGTCATCGGAACAAATTGTTTAGTTCCTGTTCAAATAAGATCCCATTATGATACGGAGCCCTTTAACTGCAACATGGGATCGGGCCGCGTGGGAGGATTGTACACACGTAGGATTTCCTAGGAATCTCGTCCAAACTGATGCCAAGAAGAAGTCCACTTTCATAGCCATCGGACACTTTCCCATCGTCCCAGCTTGGGCCAGTTTTGACCCAGTGCACTCCTAGCCAATACATCAGTGTGGGGGACAATGAAAAAACACGTAGTAAACACCGGAGAGAAGGCTCTGTAATTATTTTTATTTATCATATTATTTTATTATTATTATATTTTTTATCGTATTATATTTTATTATTATTATATATTATCATTATTGATTCTACCATTATTTATTTTATGTTGTTTTATTATTATTTATTTTTTTATTAACAATTATTGATTATATGTTTATATTATTTATTATTATTATCATTTATTTATTATTCTCATTTATTTATTATTATTATATTATTTAATTATATCATATATTATTATTGGATATTATTTTATATTATTTATTATTTCTTTTATCATATTTCAAATTATTATATGATATATTATTATATTATTATTATATATTATTATTATAGTATTATTATACATATTATTATTATTATGATATTATTTAGTATAATATTTATTACTTTATATGTATATCGTATTATTATATATATATTATATCTATTATTATTATTATCTATTATTATACTTATTTTTATTTACTATTATTATTTTTATTATTATATGTATCGATTATTTATTTTATCATTAGTATTATTATTATTTTATTATTGTTATTATTTTTAGTTATATTATTGTTTTAGTATTATTATAATTTATTTTTAAATTATTATCGTTTATATAATTACATTAGTTTATGATTATATGATTTGATTATTCTATTATTATTCATTATATTATGTTATTATTATTATTAGTTATATTAATTTTGTATTATTTTGTTTTATTTATTATTTATTATTATTTTATTATTTTATTATTATTATTATTATTTGTATTATTAATATACTTTATTCATTGATTATTATTATTATTTAGTTTATTCATTATTATTATTATTATTTTATTGTTAAATTGTTATATGTATTTTTATACTTATTATTATTAATTATTATTACTTATTATTATTGTTATTTATTATTATATTAGTTATTATTATTGTTTTTATATTATATTAGATATATATATAGTCATATATTCATTATTTGTATTTATTATTATTTATGTACTTATTATTTGATTATTTATTATTATATGAGGTTATTATATATTGTTAGTATATGTGTTATTATTATGATTATATATTAGTAGGTAGTGTATTATCATTAGTTAATGTTGCTAATAAGGCACTACGCATTAGCACGAACGGGGGTTAACTCTATATCCCCCGACTCTTCACCCTCTGTGTCCATGATGTTCATTCTCTCGGTCTGCCTGTAGAGAACAGCGTTGTGTCAGGGACTGTCCCACATCTCTGTGACGGGGTGTGTTTATTGCTCTCAGGTCGTCTGACCTTACTGGCCCATGTCTAACTTTCCTGGAAATGAGAAATGGATTCCCACGCTGTCACCGTATCAGGATGCGGGTGTGTGGGTTGATAGGACCCTGAGTACCGCCCTTTTTATCGGAACCCGCCTATTATTTAAATGTCAGTGAAAAATGCTGCAAGATATTGTAATTAACTTATAAAAAACAATATCAATTAGCCTCAGGGTTGGTAAATAGGGGCTGTATCCCTTTAATGGAACCTTTAGTGGAGGGTATTGGTGTGTGGGACTAGAACCCTCTGATTGATTTACAGGCGGGAGGGGTAGGGACGTCTTATTTAAGTGGGTGGGTGGGACTAGAACCACTGATGATGTCTACGGGGGAGGTGCAGGGAGTCTTTATTATAAAGGGGGGGGAATGAAACTAGAACCCAACTGATTGATGTACAGGGGGAGGGGCGAGGAGTCTTTATTGTTAAGGGGTGGGTGGGACTAGAACACCCACTATTTTGACTAGTTGGGGGACGGTGCCGTGTTTAAGTGTCCTTGCTATGTCCTGCAAATATAAGAGAGGACTTTAAGGGCCATCTGGTTTTCCTGGTTTGTAATCAGCACTTTGGGTAACACTTGCCCTTGAATGTTTCTCCAACTCTATTAGCCCAAGGGGGTGGTTAAATGATGTCTAATGGTTTGTGGGACGTGGACCCAGACTGGATCTCCAGGTTCCAATTAAAATGTCCAAAGGCACGAGAAGGTCCCCCAGTAATAAACATAGTAACATACACAATAACTTACATACTAACATACATAGTAACATACTGAGTAACTTACATAGTAATAAACATAGTAACATACACCATAACTTACATACTAACATACACAGTAACTTACATAGTAATAAACATAGTAACATACACAATAACTTACATGCTAACATACATAGTAACATACTGAGTAACTTACATAGTAATAAACATAGTAACATACACCATAACTTACATACTAACCAGATTACTCAGTAGTGTGTCTAGAGTATGTAACTACTAATAAAATAACGGTATGGTTGCCTGCACCCCCCGCCTTGTACGATTGATTGGATAATTAATTCTAAACTGATATTATATAAGTAATCTTAATAATATAAGATAAACTAGATTGGCTTATATTAGATGCATATAAAGAACACGTTATCCCCATGACAGGTGTGCTATTGTGTGCAGACCATTGGGGTGAATATAAAACAGATCTGTTGTTTTATATATGGCTGATCTATGAGTGTAATCAACCACGTGCCTAGGCACAGGGAACAGACGAGACAGGAAGTAGGAAAACGAGATGTGCCATGAATATTAACATATCCATGGATGGGGCCCCAGTAAAACCTGCTGATGATTACCTGCCGCAACACAGTGAAAAATACATTTATACACACGAGTAGGAGCTACATTTGTGACATGCTCTGAAAGTCAATTAGTTTTTGGTTTGATTGATTCTTATGATTATTTTTCCTATTGGTAAGGCGGGAACAGCCCCAGACTGTGTAAGGGGGGCGGGATATAGACACTGTCATCTATTAGGAGCCCTACCCTGGGTGATATCAGGGGAAGGTTGGTGGTGGTTGTCGGTTATAATATCCCATTAATAAGCCACATATGATTGGCTATATAATCACCGATTAATTCCTAAATAACAGACTAAGAAGGGCGGCGAAGGGGTAAGGCATGAAGATTCCATTACAGGGGGGACCTTCTCTGTTCGCCTTGGAAACATTTCGATTGGAAACGCCTGGAGATGCCATAGATATGTGGTCAACAGTAACACAAACCATATGGACCATTTTACAACCCGCTTGGCTAAATTAGAGTTGAGGTTAGTTTTTAGAACATTCCAAGGGCAAGTGTTACCAAAAGTCTGAGTTACAAGAACAGAAGGAAACCACATGGCCCTTAAGGTCTTTATTTGCAAAAATGAATGGCAAGGGACACTCAACCGGCACCGTTCCCGCCCACTATGGCCAAATAAGGGGGTTCTAGTCCAACCCACCCCTTAAAATAAAAGACCTCCTGCCCCTTCCTCCTGGTATACTATTAAATCAGTGGGTTTAGTAATTACCCCCCATTAAATTAAAGACCCTGCCCCTCCCCTGTCCTCAATTCAGTGGTTCTAGTCCACCCACCCCTAAAATAAAGGGACTCCCTGTACCCCTCACCCCATCGTTTTCGTAGAGAACGGGTTAAGCTAGGCGAGACTGTCTTCCAGTGGAGGTAAACTCAATCCAGGAGGGTCAGTCCCACCACCAATACCCGTCTCCCATAAAAGGTTCAATTAAGGGATACAGCCATATTAACCCTTGGAGGCTAATTGATATGGTTGTTTTTATAGTTAATTACAATTATCTTGCAGCATTTCACTGACATTTAATAATAGGAGGGTCCCGCTTAATAAAAAGGGGGTCATCAGGGTCCTATCAACCCACCAACACCCAGTCCTGAACGGTGACAGCGTGGGGAATCATTTTCCATTTCCAGGACGTTGACATTGGCAGTACGGTCGACCGCCTTGAAGCGCCAATATATGGCAGAACACCCCGGTTACACGTGTAGACGCTGATTGGGACAGCACCCGCGTTGTGAATACCAAAAAGCCTGCGTACATCTATTAACAGTGGGATGCCTGCCAGAGGAATGAAGATACCATTTCTGGGAAACCAACGAGAGCGGGAAGAGGTCGGGAGGGCACTGTGTCTAAGACACAAGTAAGAAATTACACCTCCCTTGGGGTGCACTGCCGTTGTAAGGTACCTAATTAAGCACCCCTAGTTAAGTGACATGAAGACGTGAAGACTACACTAAGAAAGAAGAAGGATAGAAGAAAGGAACAGCAAGAAGAGGAAGGAGGCAAGAAAGAAGAAGAAACAAGAGAGAGAGCAACGAATGGAAGAAGAGAGAAGAAAAGAAGGGAAAGAAGAAAAGAAAAAACGGAGACGAGAAGGGAATGAATAAGAAGAGGGGGAGAACAAGAATCAGAGGGAAGAGAAGAAGACAGAAGAATGAAAGATAAATGAAGAAGGAAAAACCAGAAGAAGAAAGAAGAAGGAGAAGAAGAAGAAGAAGAACAAAGAAGAAGAAGAAGAAAGAAGGAAGAATGAAGAAGCAGAAGAAGAAGGGAGAAGAAGAAGAAGGAAAAACAAGAAAAACAACAAGAAGAAGAACAAGAAGAAGTGAAGAGACGAAGAAGAAGACAGAAGGAAGAAGGAGAGAAGGAAGAAGAAGAAGAAGAAGAGGGAAGAAGAAGAAGAAGAAAAAACAAGAAAGAAGAAGAAGAAGAAGCAGAAGAACAAGAAGAAGAAGGAGAGACAAGGCAAAGGAAAAACAAGAAGAAGAAGAAGAAGGAAGAAAAGAAGGAAGAAGAACGAGACGAAAGAAGAAGAAGACCAGCAGAGAGAAGTAAGAATAACAAGAGAAGAAAAAGCGAAGGAGACGAAGTAAGAATAAGAGAAGAAGGAAGAAGAAGAGAACAAGAATACTACATCATAACTACTCGAATCATACTAAGAAAGGGATAATACTTCTACTATCCTCCTCATTATCCTCCTCATACTCCTCTCCGCCTACATGATCATAATCCTACTCATTAATGAATCGATACTCATTCCTCATAATTCATAGATAAGAATGACTAATAATCTAATCACCTAGTCCTCATAATCATCATCATGCTATCCTCCTAATAATCCTCCTCCTGATCCGCGATAAGTACATAATAATACTATAATCATTGCTCATCCTAAGAATAACATAATAATAAATGCTAATTCCTCCTTCCTCCTCATCCTCGTCTCCT
>CM033476.1:107834864-107880887 GCA_019447015.1 Hymenochirus boettgeri | reverse complement strand
TTACATAGTAATAAACATAGTAACATACACCATAACTTACATACTAACATACACAGTAACATACACAGTAACTTACATAGTAATAAACATAGTAACATAAACAATAACTTACATATTAACATACACAGTAAAATACTGAGTAACTCACATAGTAACATACATAGTAACATACATACCTACATAGTAACATACATAGTTACTTACATATTAAGATACATAGTAACATACATTGTAACTTACATAGTAACATACATATATAGTCACATACATAGTCACATACATAGTCACATACATAGTAACTAACATAGTAACTTACATAGTAACTTACATAATAACATTTATACAGGGTGATGCACAAAGAGGCACCTTTGTTCTGGAGTTTTCGTGGATTTTTTTCATTTTAATGGGTCATATGACACAAAGGCCGATGTACAACTGTGACGCCGACTGTACAACTGTGATGTCCGACTGTAAACTGTGACATCCGACTGTTCAACTGTGATGTCGACGTGTGCAACTGGACGTCCGACTGTACAACTGTGACGTCTCCGACTGTACAACTCTGACGCCGGCTCCGACTGTGCAACTGTGCGTCCAGAGTACAACTGTGACGTCCGACTGTACAACTTGACGTCCGACTGTAACAAAATGTGAAGTCCGAACTGTACAACTGTGACGTCCGACTATACAACTGTGACTCCGACTGTACAACTGTGACGTCCGACGTTACAACTGCGACGTCCGACTGTTCAAACGTGACGTCCGACGTGTGAACTGTGACAGCCGACTGTTCACTGTGACGCCCGAATGTACAACTGTGACGCCGACTGTCAACTTGGTGTCCGACTGTACAACTGTGACATCTGACTGTACAACTGTGATGTCCCAACTGTCAACTGTGTATATGACTGTACAACTGTGATGTCAGACTGTTCAACGTGTGCATTGACTGTACAAACTGTGATGTCCGACTGTACAACTGTGATGTCCGAACTGTAAACAAACTGTGTCATAATGACTGTACAACTGTATATCCGACTGTAAACTGTGACGTCCGACGTACAACTGTTGGGTCCGACTGTACAACTGTGATGTCCGAGTGCAACTATGCACCCCGATGTGCACTGTGACCCGACTGGCAACTGTGACGTCCGACTGACAACTGTGATGTCGACTGTACAAATGTTCTGACGTCCGACTGTACAACTGTGACGTCCGACTGTACAACGTGACGTCGACTGTACAACTGCGACGTCCGACTGTTCAATGCGACGAAATTGACCCGACTGTGCAACTGTGGCACGCTTCCGACTGTTCAAACTGTGACGGCCCACGAACTGTACAACTGTGACGTCCGACTGTTACAACTGTGACGTCCGATTATTCACTGGACGACGAATGTTCGCAACTGCGACGTCCCGACTGTTCAACTGTGAAGTCCGATGTGCAACTGGACAGCAGACTGTTTCAACTGTGACGACACGACTGTACAACTGTGACGCCGCCCCCCCCACGAATCTATATAAAAGTGCTATACACGGTCGATTAATAGTGGTATTAGGAAGTACATAAAAGTCGATAGAAGTCTATAGAAAGTCTATATGAAGTCTCCATAAAGAATATATGAAGTCTACAATAGTCTATATGAAGTCTTACATATAGTCTAAGCAGTCACATATAGTCTATATAAAGTCGCCATAGAGTCTATTATGTAGTCTATATCGTCTATTATAAAGTCATATAAAGTTATATGTAAATCGAGAAAAGTCAATATAAAGGGACTATATATAGTCTGTAATAAAGTATATATAAAGTCTATAGATATTTATATTAAAGGCTATATAAAGTCTATATTATAGTCTATATAAAGTCTATATAACTCTATATTAAAGTTCTTAGAGTCTATATAAGTCTATGAAATCTATATAAAGTCTATATAAAGTACATATGAAATCGATATAAAGTCTATTGAAATCGATATAAAGTCTTTATAAAGTCTCTCTGAAATCTAAAAAAGTATATATAAAGTCTATAGATAGGTCTAATTAAAGTCTATATAAGTCTATATAAAGTCAATAAAGTCTATATGAAATCTATATAAAAGTCTATATAAAGTCGATATAAACGTCTATATAATCGATTTATAAAGTCATATGAATCTACCAGTATATAAGTCTATATAAAGTCTATGGAAATCTATATACCGTCTATATAAAGTCTAGATAGTCTATATAAAAGTCATGTCTATATAAAGTCTATATGAAATCATTATAAAGGCTAATAAAGTCTATGATAAATTATATAAAGTCTAATAAAGTCTATAGAAAGTCTATATAAAAGTCTATATGAAATCTAGATAAAGTCTATATAAAGCTATAGGAAATCTATAAAAGTCTTATATAAGAGTCTTATGAAATATCTATGAAATTTCGAAATCTATATAAAGTTATATGAAATTATTGAAATCTATAAATCATAAAGTCTATATAAAGGCTAAAGTCTCTATGAAGTCTATATTGATAATAAAGTCTATATAAAGTCTAGATAAAGTATATAAAAGTCTATTTAAAGTCTATATGAAGCTATATGAAATCTTATAAAGTCTATATAAAGTCTAAAGTCATATGAAGTCTAAAAAGTCTAGTATAAAGTCTATATAAACGTCTATATAAAGTCTATAAAGTCATTATGAAGTCTTATGAAAAATCTATATAAAGTCTTATTAAAGTTATATAAAGTCTATATAAAGTCTATATGAAGGTCATATAAGTCTATAAAAGTCTATATAAAGTCTATATAACGTCTATATGAAGTCAGCAAAAGTCTAGATAAGTCGATATCAAGTCTAATGAAAGTTATATGAAATCTATATAGTCTATATAAAGTCTATATAAATTCTATATAAAGTCTATAGAAAGTCTTATGAAGTCTATATAAAGTCTATATAAAGGTCTATATGAAGTCTATATGAAATCTATATAAGTCTATATAACGTCTATATAAAGTCGTATATAAAGTTCATATGAAGTCTAATAAAGTCTATATAAAGTCCTATATAAAGTCTAATGAAATAGTCGATATGAAATTATATAAAGGCTATATAAAAGTCTATATAAAGTTATAGGAAAGTCTATATAAAGTCTATATAAAGCTTATGCAGTCTATATGAATCTATAATAAAGTCTCTATAAAGGTCTATATAAAGTTATATAAAGTCTAGGGAGGACTGTTTGGGACGACACGTTTCTTTGAACCGTAGATGACTCCATTAATTCAGTAGAGGATGCGACTGGGCGAAGGGAAAAATTCGTTAGGTGCACGAGCGTCTCGATGCTCGATGTGGAATGTTAATCCACCTCAGGAATGTCCGCACTAAAACTTACGATAAAAAGCGATTCCATCAGATCCAATGGAATCGTTTTCCTGTCTTTACGGTTCGGTCGCACCCCGATCGCACGTGTGTACGAAAAATTTGAACTTGCACATTCCTTCTAGTGGCATATCACTACCCCTGTTTTAAACAGATTTCACAAATATTCCCAGCATGCTCAGCCAGTGATTTGGGCTAGGGTATAGTTAAAGGGAGTTTCACCCATTTGCAATTCAATAACAGAGATGATAAATACTTGTGTTGCTGGTTCCTGATTCAGGCAATTACCTGTCAGATAAGACCGTGGAAACCTCACCATGAGGGCAGAGCGGTTGAGGGGACCCAAACGTCCATGGTTGTCCTCTCGTCACCTCGCACTGACTTTTTCTGAGCACCTCATAATTTTTTGCCAAAACACACAGTGGACAGAGGAGGCTTTTATGGGCTGGAGCCAAGTTTTTGAACCCTGGATAAGGTAATGAGAGAGAGGGAAGATAAAGGCCTGTCTAGTCGGAACATGAGTTATTTCTCTTTATATGGTGAGGGGAGGTGGCGGCGATTACAGCGATAGAGGTAGGTGGTCGTACCATACGAACGATAAGGGGAATATCAGCGCGGAACGATGGGATGTACCTATGATCGTACGTTGTGTAGGGGCGTTCGGCCGGTAGGAGTGCTGAATGAACGAGTGTAGTCCCCCCTCAAGTCGATAGAGATGCCGGAAAATTTCTGTCTAGTCGGGTATCGCAAAACCTTGCCCCTCTACCATAGGTACAGATACCAATGGACAGATACAAGTGATCAGATACCAATGTGACAGGACACCAATGTGATCAGATTACCCAATGGACAGATACCAATGTGATCAGATACCAATGTGATCAGATACCAATGGAACAGATACCAATGTGAACAGATAACCAATGTGATCAGATACCCAAGTGATCAGATACCAAATGGTGATCAGATACCAATGTGACAGACCACCAATGTGATCAGATACCATGTGACAGTACCAATGGAATCAGGATACCCATGTGATCAGATACCAAGTGACAGGATACCAATGTGACAGATACAATTGATCAGATACCAGTGACAGATACCAATGTGATCATGATCCAATGTGACAGATACCAATGATCGATACCAAGTGTGATCGATACCATGTGACAGACACCAATTTGATCAGATACCAATGTGAAAGGATACAATGTGATAGATACCAATGTGACAGATACAATGTGACGACACCGATTGTGATCAGATAGCCAATGTGACAAACCAGGTGATCCGATACCCAATGTGTGTGAATCAGATACCAATGGTGGACAGATACCAATGTGGCAGATACCCAATGTGATCTAGAACCAATTGATCAGGATACCAATGTGACAGATACCAATGTGACAGACACCAAGTGGATCAGATAACCCAATGGACAGATTACCAATTGTGATCAGCTACCAATTGATTCAGATACCAATGTGACAGATTACCAATGTGACAGTACAATGTGACAGATTACAATGGATCAAGATACCAATGTGACAGATACCAAGGTGATCCAGATTACCAATGTGAAAGATACAATGTATCAGATAAACAAGTGATCAGATACCAATGTGATCAGATACCAATGTGGACAGACACCAAGGATGATCGATACCAATGTGACAGATTACCAATTTATCAGAGACAATGTGATCCAGATACCAATGGGAACAGACACCAAGTGTGATCAGATACAAAGGGAAGATACCAATGTGATCAGTTACCAAGTGAATCGATACCAATGTGACAGATTACCAATGTGATCCTCAGATCCAATGTGATCAGATACCAAGTGACAGATACAATGTGATCAGATACAATGTGATCAGATTCCAATTGACAGAACAAGTGATCAGGATACCAAGTACAGATACCAATGTGGACAGATACCATGTGACTGTAACACGCCGTACTGTGAACCTAGACTGTGACACCCAACAGTGACACCCATAGACTGTGACACCATACATTGGACACCCATTCATGTACACCCATGACATTGTGACACCCATACATTGTGTGACACCCATACATTGTGCACCCATAGACTGTGAAACCCATACATGTTTGACACCATACTTGTGACACCCAACATGTGACACCCATAGCTGTGACACCCATAACATTGTGACAGCATAGACTGTGATACCCATACATGTGACACCCATAAATTGGACACCAAGACTGTGGCAACCAATAGACTGTGACACCCATAGGACTGTGGACACCCCTACATGTGAACCATTAGACTGTGGACAACCATACATGTGACACACCCATACATTGTGACAACCCATTAGACTGACACCCAGTACATTGTGACACCTAACCCAATTGTGACACCATAGAAGTGAACCCAGACATTGTGACACCCAACATGTGACACCCATAGACTGTGACAATCCATACATTGTGACACCAGAGACTGTGACACCCATACATTGGGACACCCAATATACATTGTGACACCATACACTGTTGACACCCATTAGAATGTGACACCCTTACATTGTGACACACATACATTGTGACACCCATAGACGTGACAACCCATACATGGTGACACCCATACATGGTGACACCATAGACTGTGACCACCCCATACATTTGTGACACCATACATTGTGACACCCATAGACTGTGACACCCATACATCGTGACACCCATAGACGTGACATCCATACATTTGACGACCCAAGATGTGACACCCATACATGTGACACCATACATTGTGACACCCATACACTGTGACACACTAGATGTGACACCCATACATTGGGACACCCATAACATTGTGACACCCATAGACTGTGACAACTACATTGTGACACCCATAGAATGTGTGACAACCCATACATTGTGACACCCATACTTGTGACACCAAAGACTGTGACACCCATCATTGTGACACCCATAGACTGTGACACCCAACATTGTGACACCCATAATTGTGACACCCATAGACTGTGACAGCCCATACATTGTGAACCATCATGTGACACCCCATAGACTGTGAACACCCATTACATGTGACACCCATAGACTGTGACACCCATAAATTGTGACACCTTATTACATTGTGGACACCATAGACTGTGTAACCATACAATTGTGACACCCATACATGTGACACCCATAGACTGTGACACCCTACAGTACATACAGTAGCTCACATATCAAAATTGAGTCCGGTCTTAGTGAAATTATTGTGTTTGTTCCTGAGGGAGTAAACTAAACTGAATGAATGTGATGGACATGTCACCTTCTAATGCAGTTCGCAGCAGCAACCTATGTCCAAGCATCGGAAATAGATATTGAATACTGAGTTTTGACAACACCACTAGTGAGTCACTGGTTTAGAACAGTCACCTTGGAACAGAAGGGGCATAAGGGGATCATTCAACTAGGTCCAGGTCAGGGAGATTTTGTAAAAACAAAAAAAAAATCTGACGCTGTCGGTTTTCTACGTCTAGTTGTCTGTAACACATCTGGTCACTTTGCAGCCTAAATGAATATTTCGCACACAGCCCCCATTGGTGCTGCATACAGCAGAATCTAGAAAGCCACTGCCAGTAATATGAAGCCTTTTCACAGGTAATAAATCTGGCACCCAGAATAACAGAACGGACTCCCATTTTACAAATTACAATGCGTCTGCCCGTAGGACACATGCTGTGACATCACATGACTCTGTGTGTGTGACATCGCAATTGAACTGTGACAACACAATAAATCTCTCTTGTGACACCGTGAGGAATATGTCGTGGACAGCAAAGATTCGGTGTGTGCATCACAATAAATCGGGCTGTGACACCATGAGGAATCGGTTGTGATATCACAGTGAAATCGTCTGATACCACAATTGAATCTGGTGTGACATCACAGTGAATCTGCCTGTGACATCACTATGAAAGTTGCACGTTTTGTACAAATGCACTTCCCCGGAGTTACCTTAGTTGCCAGTGATCTACTCCAAAGCTCTGCCAGGCCCATAACAGGGACCCTAGTAAACCCCTCTGTACGTATATAGTAACATAGTAACTAGTAACAAGTAATTCAGGTTGAATAACGACACGTCCATCAAGTCCAACCTATTCCCCTTTTTTTTTTTTTTTAACCCTACCTAACAGTGGACCAGAGGAAGGCAAAAAAAAACCCAGCAAAAAAGGGGGGAAAAAATTTCCTACCTGACTCTCAACCGCGCAATCCGAAAGTTTCCCTTGATCAACCAGATCTATAGGCATTAAATAAATAGGGACCGACCCAGACATTAAGGTGCGGTTTCTAGGAGGTCATTTCAGTAATAGTATTAGAGTTTAAGGGAAAGTTAAAGTTGCTGGTTAAGTAATTATTGCCTCCTTTATTTATTGTTGTTCCAAATAAGCCCATAACCGCATTCCCAGCTGTGACCTCCCGTCACCCACACGTGACCCCCTGGACACGGAATTCTGTCCGTCCTTATTAAAAAAGAAGGCGCAGGGATGAGCGACTTCCCTTTTATTTCATCTCTATTTCCTTCAGTACCAGCTTGTACAGGGTTTGGGAGTAACGGGAGTTTCCCCTTTATGTTATCTTGTTGACAACCCCAATCCCTGTCCAGTTAAACGTGTTAAAACCAAAGCGCCTCTGTGCATCTCCGATAGCCCGAACATGACACTTCACCGTATGGAAAAAATCTTTAAAGGAACTAACACCGGCTTTAGAAGCGGATCCGGGAAATTATTAAATACGGAGATTTAAAAATTTGTTTTCTGCGTGTTGATGCCAGTTTAATTAGATTCTCACGTTGGCAACACCGCTAAATAGCAGATGCGTTTTGCAGCTCTTGACCAGGATCCGGTTAACAGCTGCGGTAACGAGGGCTCCAGGCAGTGGGTAATTCGCTGTGTTGGACATTAGCAAGGGATAATGGGATGTGGGGGAGAAAAGACAAATCATTTCATCTGTCCTCATCTTATCCAAACATTATATTACAAAACTTCTGCCTCCTCTCCACCTCTTTTCCCTTCCATACAGGACCCATTGTTACGCCACCGACCTGCCGAGCGAGGGACGAATGGACTAAATGGCTTCATTATCCCAGGCAAGGACCCCCGCCTGTTCCTGGTTGTATGAAAATACTAACCACAAGCCAACAAAAAAACAAAAAAAAAAAAAAAAAAAAAAAAAAAAAAAAAAAAAAAAAACAAACCCCCCCACACCACACCCACCCCACACCCCCCAACCCCACCACACCACCCCCCACACCCCCACCCCCACCCCTCACACCACCCCACCCCCACCACAACCACCAACCCCACCCCCACACCCCCCCCACCAAACCACCACCAACCCCCCCCCCCCCCCCCCCCACCCCCCCCCCCGTTAATTTAATGTCACAGGGGAGAACCTTGTTCCCAGTCCATGTCATCTGGAGAAATCAGTGAAACATTCCCACATTGCCATCCACCCAATATATATTCTAACTAATACACCGCCCGGTCATGATGCAGGTCAGTATAATAAATAGGGAAATGAGGTCAAAGGATCCAACACCATACATGGTATGATTAGAGATCGAATTTACGGGCCGTTCGCTACTAGAATGTATATCGATAACCCTAGAATGTATCGTGCGCTAACCCTAGAATGTATCGTCGCTAACACTTAGATGTATCGTCGCTTTAACCCGAGAATGATCGTTCACTAACCCTGAGAGTATGTGCCGAACCCTAGTGAATGTAACGGCGCTAACCCTAGAATGGATCGTTCGTTAACCTTAGAATGTATCGGTAGCTAACCTAGAATGTATCATTAGTAAACCCTAGATGTATCATTCGCTAAACCCTGGAATGTATCGTTCGTTAACCTAGAATGTATCATTCGCTAACCCTAGATATGTAACGTTAACCTAACCTAGAAGGATCATTCAGCTAACCTGAAGTACGGTCGCTAACCCTAGATTACGTTTCGTTTAACCTAGAATGTATCATCGCTAACCATAGGAAGTAACGTTAGCTAACCCAAAGAATGTATCGTTCGCTAAACCCTAGAATGTACATCGCTGAACCCTAGAATTGAAACGTTGAAGCTAACCCTAGAAGAACTCATAGCTAACCCTAGATGTATTTCCTTCGCTAACCCTCGAATTTACGTTCGCAAACCCGAGAATGTATCATTCGCTAACCCTTAGAATGTATCATTCGCTAACCCTAGAATGTATCGTCGGTAACCCAGAATGTAATGATTGCGTACCTATGAATGGGTACGTTCGGGAACCCGAGAATTGTACGTCGCTAACCTAGAATGTAGCATTCGCTAACCCTGAGAATGTATTGTTCGCTAAAACCATAGAATGTATCGTTCGGTAACCCTAGAATGTTATCGTTCGCTTACCCTAGAAGGTACGTTCGGAACCCTTAGAAGTAGCGTTCGTAACCCTAGAATGTAGAGTTCGCTAACCCTAGAAGTTACGTTCGCTAACCCTAGATAGAATGGAGCGTCGCAACCTAGACAGATCGTTCGTAACCCTAGAATGTATCGTTCGGTAACCATGATGATCGTCGCACCTAGAAGGTATCGTTCGGAAACCCTAGAATGGATCGTTAGGCTAACCCTAGAAGTATCGTTCGCTAACTCAGAATGAAAATCGTTCGCTTAACCCTAGAATGTACGGTTCGTTAACCCTAGAATGGTATCGTTCCGCTAACCCTTAGAATGTAGTCGTTCGCTAACCCTAGCAATGGAGCGTTCGCAACCCAGAATGTATCGTTCGCTAAACCCGAGAAGGATCGTTCGCTAACCCTAGAATGTATCGTGCGCTAACCCTAGAATGTATCAGATTCGCGCTAACCCTAGAGTATGTTCGCTAACCCTAGATGTATGTTCGGTACCCTAGAAGGTATGCGTTCGGTTAAACCCTAGCATGTATCGTTCGATTACCCTAGAATGATCGTTCGTAACCTTAGAAGGTACGTTCGCATAACCCAGAAGTATCGTTCGGAACCCTAGACATGTATCGTATAGCTAACCCGTAGAATGTATCGTTCGTAACCCAAAGTATCGTTCGCTAACACCTAGATGTATCGTTCGCTAAACCCTAGAATGTATCGTTCCGGAACCCTAGAATGTATCGTTCTCGGGTAACCCTAGCATGATATGTTCGTAACCCTAGAATGTATCGTTCGCTAACCCTTAGAATGTATCGTTCGCCTAACCCTGAATGGATAGTTCGCTTAACCCTAGAATGTTATGCAGTTCGCAACCCTAGAATTTTACGTTCGCAACCCTAGAATGTAATCGTTAGGAACACTAGAATGTTTGTTAGGGTAACCCTAGAATGTATCGGTTCTCTAACCCTAGAAGTATCGGCGTACCCTGAATATCGTTCGCTAACCCAGACTGGTATCGTCTCAAACCCTAGAATGGATGTCGTTCGCTAACCCTAGAAGTATCGTTCGATAAACCAGAATGTATCGTTCGCTAACCCTTAGCATGTATCGTTCGCTAACCCTAGAAATTATCGTTCGCTAACACTAGAATGGATCGTTTTAACCCTAGAAATGTTATCGGCTAACCCTAGAATGTATCGTTCGCTAACCCATAATAGTAAGTTACAATTGTTAGTTTAGCTGTAAATCATTCGGCTTTAGGTGAACGTCCGCGTCCCCATTGACTTGAAATGGTTCCGAAATTCAAAGTATCGATACTGTTTGAACTTTTAATGAAGTTCGTCCATCTTAGCTCTGATATTATAGAACACATGAGCAAGCACTTATTTGCTGACCGTGGGGGGTTTCTGAGTGACATTCCCAGTGGACAAAAAAAGGGATCAGATTCTAAAAAAGTTGTGAATAGCGTGTTGTAGTTAACCTAAACCTTACCTAGGCCCAGCTTGAGACTCAGGTCTGTCCCTTGGTGCGTCTATATGAAAGACCCCGCAGCCATGGTCTAGCCATGTGTGGCCCTGATTTGGGGGGGCCAGTAGGGGCCCAACCAGTTGTATATTATTTAAAATAAGATGATCAAAGGTCATCGGTATCAATCTGTTGAGGTCATTCAAGGAAACGGCCAATGAAAAGAAAATCCCTATAGGATTGTAGAGTGATGGGGGAGGGGGGGTCCAATATGCAATAGACCCACGAGTCAGGTCTACTGGAACAAATATTGTGTTGTCAATCAAACACATAGGACCACACCCACAGTCCTTCTCTGTAATTTTATATACATATGGGTGGAGCTGCCATATTGTTCCCTTAGACAGTACCAGTATGGAGGGTATAGCGCGTATGTATTGTACAAGAACATCCTTCTCTGATATTTATACCATAGGGGGGAGCGCAATATTGTTTCCCTTAGAACAGTACAGTTAGAGGGTATAGCTATTGTGTGAACAGATCATTCCTTCTCTGTATATTTTATATCTACATATGGGTGGGAGCTGCCATTTGTTTCCCTTAGACAGTACAAGTATGAGGGTAGCTTATGTGTGTACAGAACATTCCTTCTCTGTATATTTATACATTAGGGTGGGAGTTGCCATAGTGTTCCTAAGACAGTACAGTATGAGGGTATTATAGCTTATTGTATGTACAGAACATCCTTCTCTGTATATTGAACAATGTGGGAGCTGCCATATTGTTTCCCTTAGACAGTACAGTATGAAGGTATAGCTATTGTGTGTAAAGAACATCCTTCTGATATGTATACATATGGGTGGGAGCTGCCATAGTGTTCCCTTAGACAGTCAGTATGAGGGTATAGCTTAGGTATGTACAGAAAATTCCTTCTCTTGTATATTTAGAACATAGGGGGGGAGTGCATATGTTTCCCTTAACAGTACAGTATTGAGGGGGTGATAGCTTAGTGTGGGTACAGCTCATCCTTCTCCGTGTATATTTTATATTTTATACATAGGGGTGGGAGCTTTGCCATATTGATTCCCTTAGCCAGTTACGTATGAGGTATAGCTTATTGGTGTACAGAACATTTCAGTCTCGGTATATTTATACCTATGGGTGGGAGCTGCAATATGTTTCCCTAGACAGTTACAGTATGTGGGTATAGATTATTGGGTGTACAGAACATCCTATCTGTATATTTATACATATGGGGGAGCTTGCCATTTATTGTTTCCCTAGACAGTACAGTTGAGGGTATAGTCTTGTATGTACAGGATAAGTCCTTCTCTGTAATATGTTATAATCCACATGAGTGGGAGGAGCATAGTGTGTCCCTTAGACAGTCCAGGTATGAGGGGTCTAGCTATTGTTATGTACAGAACCTTTCCTTCTCGTAATATTTCTACAGATGGGGGAGCTGCAATAGTGTTCCCTTAGCCAGTACAGTATGAGGGTATAGCTTATTGATGTAAGAACATTCCTTCTCTGTATATGTAACATATGGGTGGGAGCTGCCCATAGTGTTTATCTAGACAGTACGTATGGGTGTACAGAAATTCCTTTCTATGTAATTATACATAGGGTGGGAGCGGCCATGTGTTTCCCTTTAGACAGTACAGTAGTGAGGGTAGCTTATTGTATTGACAGACAACATTTCCTTCTTGTATATTATACATATGGGTGGAGGCTGCCATTAGGTTCTCTTTAGATCAGTACAGTATTGTGTGTACAGTGTACAGAAACATTCCTTCTCTGTATCTTTATAGACATATGGGTGGGATCTGGCCATAGGTTCCCGTGACGGTACCGTATGCGGGTATTATAGTTATTCTGTGTACAGGAACATTCCTTCTCGTATTTTATATATTACATACGGGCGGGGAGCTGCATAGTGGTTCCCTTTAGACAGTGACCAGTATGAGGCGTATAGCTGTATTGTCGGTCAGGAACATCCTTATCTGGAGATTCTAACATAGGGTGGGAGCTGCCATATTGTTTCTCAGACAGTACAGTATGGGTTATAGATATTGTGTGTACAGATCATTCCTTTCTGTTATATTTATATTTAACATATGGGTGGGAGCTGAATATGTTCCATTAGACAGTACAGTAGAGGGTATAGCTTATCTTGTGTGATACAGAACATTCTTCTCTTGAATGTATACATATGGGTGGGAGCCAGAGTGTTTCCCTTAGACAGTAAACAGTATGAGGGTATAGCTAGTGATGTTTATTTTTTTTTTTACCCCCAGAGACATCCTTCTCTGTTATATTTATACATATGGGTGGAGCTGCCATTCAATATTGTTTCCCTTAGACAGTACAGTAGAGGGATAGCTATGGGTGTACAGAAACATCCTTATCTGGATATTATACATAGGGGGGGAGGGCCATAGTGTTTACCCTTATACAGTACGTATGAGGGTATAGCTTATGTGTGTACAGAACATCCTTTCTGCTTATATGTATTCCATAGGGTGGGAGCTGCATATTGTTCCTTAGACAGGTACAGTATGAGGGTATAGTTATTGTGTGTACAGAACATCCTTCTCTGTATATAGTTTATTACATATGGGTGGGAGCTGCCAATGGTTTCCCTAGACAGTACAGTATGAGGGTATAGCTTATATTGTATGTACAGAACATTCCTCTCTTATATGTATACATATGAGTGGGAGCTTGCCATAGTGTTTCCCTTAGGGACAGTACAGATGAGGGATATGGGCTTTTTTAACATGGTATGTAAAGAAACATTCCTTCTCTGTATAGTTATACATATGCGGGGCGTGGGAGCTGCCATAGTGTTTCCCTTAGACAGTTACAGTTATTGAGGGGTATAGCTGAATTGTATGTACAGAACATCCTTCGGTATATTTATACAATATGGGGTGGGAGCTGCCATAGTGTTTCTCTAGACAGTACAGTAGGGTGTGTACGAACAGTCCTTCTCTGTAATTTAGACTATGGGTGGGAGATGCCATAGGTTATCTTAGACAGTACAGTATTGTGTGTTACGGTACAGAACATCCTTCTCTGTATTATTTATTACAATGGGTGGGATTCTGCCATAGTGTTTCCCTTAGACATACAGTATGAGGGTATAGCTTATTGTATCACAGAAACATTCTTTCTCTGTATAGTTATATTTGATACATAGGGGAGGGGATCTGCCATCGGTTTTTCCTTAGACAGTACAGTTATGGAGGGTTATAGATTATTGTATGTGACAGAACATTCCATCTTGTATATTATGAATCATAGTGGGGGGGAGCTGCCTGTGTTTCCCTTAACGTACAGGTATGGAGTGTATAGCTATGAGTATTAACAGAAAACCTTACTTCGTCTGTATATTTATAATATGGTGGGAAGCATGCCATAGTGTTCCCTTAGACAGACAGTATAGGGTAAGTTATTGTAGTAAGAACATTCTTCTCTGTATATTTATACATAGGGGGGGAGCCTGCCATAGTGTTTCCCTTAGACAGTCAAGTATGAGTGTATGATAGTGCTTTATTGTATGACAGAACATTCCTTCTCGTATATTTAAAATAATGGGTGGGAGCTGCCATAGTGTTTCTTTCTCTATACTTTTTTATACATATAATTAGAAGTCACTCCCTGTGTCACAGATACAGTAAATAGAAGGGGGTTCTGGGTATAAAGAACAGCAGGGGATGCGGGTAATGGGAGAAGCAGGGGACGCGGTAATGGGACCGCAGGGGGACGCTGAGGTAACATAATGCAGGGACGCTGGGTAACAGAAAGGAGAGGGAGGATGCTGGGTACAAGAAAGCGAGTAAAAAGAAAGCAGGGGATGGTGGTAACAGAAAGGGAGAGGGATGAGGGGAAAGCGAGAGCAGGGGGAGGCGCGGTAATAAAAGATTAGGAGAGGCTGTGGGTAAAGGTAAAGAAAGCCAGTAAGTAAAAGAAGCAGGGGATGCGGGTAACAGAAAGGAGAAGGAGTGGGGTAAAAGCAAGGGCAGGGGACGCTGATTAGAGAAGAGGACTGGGTAAAAAGAAAGAGAGGATTGTGGGCAAAGGGAAAAAGGCGGGGTGCTGGGTAAAAGAAGGAGAGGATGCTGGGGTAAAAGGATGCTGGGTTAAAAAAAAGAAGAGGAGCTGGCGTAAAAGAAAGCAGGCGAGGAGAGATGGGGTAAGGCATGCAGGGGAGCTGAGGCAGGTTAAAAGGAGAGAAATGCTGGGTAAAAGAAAGGAGAGGATGCTGGGTAAAAAGCACGCAGGGGATTGCTTGGTAAAAGGAAAGGAGGAGGATGCTGGGTACAAAAAAGGAGAGAGATGATGGGTAAAAGAGAAGAGAGGAGCTGGGTAAAAAACGGAGAGGATGCGGGGAAAAGAAAGGAGCGGATGCTGGGAAAAAAAGGAGAGGATGTGTAGGAGAAAAGAAAGGAGAGGATGCTGGGTTAAAAAAAAGGTAGGATGGCTGGGTAAAAAGAAAGCAGGGGATGATTGCGTAAAGAAAGGAGAGGATGACTGGGGTTAAAACAAGCAGGGGGACGCTGGGTAAAAGAAAGGAGAGGTATGTGGGTAAAAGAACGGCAGCGCCAAGTGGCGGAGATGCCGTTTGGATGTGCCGGAGACTTGGAGCTGAATACCTGATGTTTCTCCTAGGGACATTGGATCTGGTTTGGAGGAGGGGTTCTAGCAGTGGGAGAGCCAGCTAACTCGTTTACACTGGCCGAACGATCGGTGCTGTTTACCGGGGGAGAAGCCATACCTTCTACGCGCGCGCAGCTTCGGGAGGGAATATACATGTGGAGCGGTGTGAGGAGGAAGGGACACCCCGCCTAGCAACCAGATTCAGCCGAATCAACCTAGCGATCAATGGGGTGACAGATGTCGCGCCCAGATCGCCCTCAATCAGAGCTCATGCTGTCACTATCTCTATTTATACCCCCACAGGACCCGGGACACCCCATTAGGGAGGACAATGTGTTAACCCTTTCAGTCGCAATAGAACCTTTTCCCACATCACCACGGAATATTCCCATCCCACGTCTGTCACTGGGATATTTACCCGTAATAATTCACTTATTTCTATGGCTAAATAAAAAGCAATTTAACGCGCATTATGGGGAATGGGGAATTAGGACTGTCACGGCTCTGATATCCCAGTTGGCCTCTGGTAGCCATCCCACCCCTTTTTAATACCAGCCGCCCCTATCATGGGATGGTCCAGTGGGTGGGGTTTGTGTAGCTCACAGACTGAGACAGGCCTGGTTTCTCTCATGTGAGTCAGCGGTACAGATATGGATTTCCTAGAGGCTAGGAACATTCCCCAATCTGCCCTGTGTAGTAGTGTCTTCTGGAGAGAAGGATAGGGGGCCCCTTTCCCACCAGTTCCAGGCTCCAACCGTTTGCGCAGGTCTGCAAACATCACTATAGATGAGACCAGGTCGACGCGACAAACCAACTCGGCTCCGATCGCCGTCCGGAGTGT
The DNA here is from genome assembly GCA_019447015.1 of Hymenochirus boettgeri. Taxonomy (NCBI): domain Eukaryota; kingdom Metazoa; phylum Chordata; class Amphibia; order Anura; family Pipidae; genus Hymenochirus; species Hymenochirus boettgeri. Next base: position 107,864,125 of record CM033476.1, on the reverse strand, counting down.
ATTTCGATCATTTTTGGAAAATAGCCTCGAACGTTGAAAATCCTCGGAAATCTGAATCGGAAACTCGAAAATGTCTCCAGATCATGCGTCTCCACAATGGTGTCTACGATCTTATTTATTGAACGTTCTAGGCTATTTGAAAATAGCTCCGTACAATGTGCCGGATGTGGGGATTCGTTGACGAATCATTTGGGCTGCCAAAGTGCACGGATTGTTGCGTGTGGGTCGGCCCTCCCGCCAATCCCACGTCTGTATGAAAACTAAGGCTGGGTACAGCACGGGCAAATGCTCCACCCGACCGATCCGGTCACCGCAAGCGACGTGGTCGCCGCGGACACTAATGACGCCGGTCCAATCGACCCTTTTGCCGATCGGGGGCGAAATAAGAACACGGTCGCCAGCGACGTCACGTCGGAACGCACAACGGCAAATTGTAATGTGATATACCAAAAGATTGGTGGTTTTCCAAAATTGTCTTGTGACAGCTTATGAGACTTCAGTCCCATCCATTTGAGCCCCGCGGATGTCCTGTTGGCAGGGGAGCAGAAAGTGAGGGGGCAAGTTTGGTCAAAGATTACAGAGGTCTACGGCCAAGGGAGACTCAGTCGCCTCTCTCTATCCCACGGTCTATCGGCTATTGGGCCATAAGGGAGAGCAGGAGGGGATCCCAATCTACTTTCAACCGGAATTCGTCACTGGTGAAAATGAACGCTGAATTAGGCAGCTACAAGTGATATAATTGCAGAATAAGTATTTTTATCGTCCCTATTACCAATGTGAATGGTCTGCACTATAATAGTGATTAATAATTATAATATAATATAAACTATTGTTCTGCACTATAATAGGATAAATAAAAGATAATCTAAATGTCTGCACTATAATAGTTGAAACTATAATATATATATAAAGTCTGCACTTAATGTTGATAATATAATAATAAATATAATATGTCATGCCACTATAATAGTGATAATACAATAATATACTATAATATATGTCATTGCAAATAATAGTGATAATATAATAATATATATATTAATATGTCTGCACTATATAGTGAGAATTAATTAATTATAATAAATCTAAGATGCTGCATATAAATCGTGATAATATAATTATAATAAATTATAATATGTGCACATAATAGTGCTTAATATAATAATAATAATATAATATATGGCTGCACTATAATAGTGATAATATAATAATAATATAATATATGTCTGCACTATAATAGTGAAATGTAAATAGTAAATAATATGTTTCTGCATATATAGGATTTAATAATAGTAATATATAAATAGTCTGCACTATAATAGTGATAATATAATAATATATAATATAATATGTCTGCACTATAACAGTGATAATATAATAATAATATAGTATAATGTCTGCACTATAATAGTGATAATATAATAATATGTCTGCACTATAATAGTGCTAATATAATAATATAATATAATATGTCTGCACTATAATAGTGCTAATATAATAATAATATAATATAATATGCTCGGCACGATATAGGGCTAAATATATATATAATATAATATAATATGGTCTGAACTATAATAGTGCTAAGATAATAATAATATATAATATAATATGTTGCACGATATAGTGATAAATAATAGTAATATAAATACTATGTCTGACACTATAATCTGATAATATAATAATAACATAATTAGTATAATATGTCGCACTATAATAGTGAGTAATATAATAATATAGTATAAAGTCTGCCACATAATAGGATATAAATAGTCTGCCCACATAATAATGATAATCTAATAATATAATATAATATGTCTGCATCTAATAGTGTAAGATAATAAGATACTAAATATGCTTCTGCACGATAATAGGAAGTAATGAAAGCCCGTTAACACATGTCGGATAATCGCAATGTGTTCCCTAGGGCGTCTGTGTGCCAATCCAATCCACTGGGCGGAACCAACGAACGACCCCCGATGGAACGATATAGCCAAACTGGCCGGGTTCGTGTGGTGTGGACTGTGCACTAACGGGTCGGGAATCGGGCTTCCATGGAAGTGTGTACGGACCTTACTGTGTAGGCAAAGGATCAGTCCCTCCCCCTGAAATTCTAAAGCCTGATTAGTAAACACTTGCTTTTTAAAAAGATAATTTTCATTCTACTTCTTGTGGGGTGAAATCTCCCGTTTTCCGCAGAAACAGAAGGCAGTAATAACGAAAATGCTTATAAGGAATATATAAAGGAATTTATTTTAAAGGAATTATTAAAGGAATTCATAAAGGAACATCATTCATGTATTGAGTGTTATGATGGCATGTACCACTGGGGCGGTGTACATAGACGTGATCCGACCCATGGCATTGCCTAAAACATTGGTCACAAGCGATCGGGGGAGGCAGTTTTTCGGTGCATCAGAGAAGATGATGTAATATATTATAGGGATGTACGACTCTGGGTTTGTCAGTAGGTGAGATTCTAGCGTATGGCATCGTTACCAGCCTTCGACTGAATTAAACCCCACTGAAACTGACCCGCAGGGAATCCATGGGAAGGCTCGTTGGAACTTAACCTTCTAATCCCTTTTAGTTCCTCTATAACAATCTCAGGTTAGGGGTGGGTAACGGCTCAGCCTCGTCCCATTGTTCGTAGTCAATTAATCCCCACATGAAAATGAATGGACAATCAGACATCAATCAAAGTTAATTTCCAGGAGGTATCGGGAGGGGAATCGGCTCAAAGAGTGCCAAGGAGGAAGAAACTCGTGGGAATAAACATTAGACGGGGCTTGATCTTGCGTGAAATGTTATAGGGTCTCCAAAAAAGGAGGCATCAGCACAAACGCTGTGAACTACATGTCCAGCATTCCCGTTGTCAACCGTGCAGGAAGCAGTTTATCAACAAATAAATATGCAGATTTTTAAAACAAAAAAAAATTTGGCAGTTGAATTCCCCTTCACTCCTAAAAACTTTCTATTTAAAGGGACGGGGCAGGGGTAACGGAACCATTTATAGAGACTCAGTTGGGGATCCGTCTATCCAGATGCTTTATGTCCCTGGCAGTGCCGCCAGAAGCATGCGAGGTCACGCCAATTATTACCATTAACATTATAACAGCCCTCCCCCTCCATTCCTTACCCACAAAACTCAATAGTCCACATCATGAAACTGTTGGAATTCCCCTTTAACCAAGTTCTGGTGACTACTTTACCGTATCCACCCTAGGACAGGTGAGTGGAAATTCCCACCGGCGATGGTACATGCATCAGGGAGTTAGATTACACGCGTGTAGACAAGATATCGTCTGGCCATGTGCTGTATGGAAGATAAAATATTCATATGTTAAACCCCGAGAACTGGAGGGAATTGTTGTTTTACCAACAGTACAATTCGGTATATTTCTTCCCGTAGAAACCTGCGTCCCCTTGTACACGGAACACATAGAAACTGTGTCCACATGTACAGACCGAGGTATGTGGTACAGACGGACGTGGACTTTAATCTTATATCCGGTTAGTGGGGTTTGATTTCTATGAAATAATAACGATGATATTGTTTCAACATTGGAAAGTGTCTGTCCGACCCAGACCACAATTGAACACAAATGGGGCTCGTATTTAGCCCCGTTCATCATCTTACACCAATGGGGGGGCTCGATTAACCCCATACATCGTTACACCAAACTGCGGGCGTCGAATATAACCCCGTCACCTTCACACCAAATGGGGGTCAGATATAACCCTGACTGCATCATACACCAACAATGGGGGCTGTATTTAACCCCGTCACCTCTTACAGAACTGGGAGGCCGATTTAACACCCGTATCATTCTTACATCCAACTGGAGGCGTATTTAACCCCGTCATGCTACACCAAACTGGAGGCTCGAATTTCACCCCGTCCCAATCTTACACCAACGGGGGCCGTATTTAACCCGTCTTCATCTTACCCAAATCGGAGGGCAATCCTATTAACTCCGTCACCATCTTACACAAACTGGGGGTAGTATTAACCATGTCACCAATCTTTACACCAACTGGGGGGTGTATTTAACCCCGTCACCATTTACACCAACTGGGGGCTCGTATTTAACCCCGTCACCATCTTTACACCAACTGGGGGCTAGTATTTAACCCCGTCACCTAGCTTACCACCAACTGGGGTCGTATTAACACCTCGCTCCCAGTTCTACACCAACTGGGGGGCTAGTGAGCGCTATTAACCCACGTCATCACTATACACCAACTGGGGGACTCGATTTACCCTGGTCTTCATCTACACAAAAACTGGGGACTCGTATTTAACCCCGTCACCATCTTACTCCAACACAAACAACTGGGGGCTCTATTTAACACTGTTTCAGTTGACATCTTACACAAACGGAGGGCTCGTATGTTAACCCTGTCCCATCTTACACCACGCGGGCTCGTATTAACCCTGTCACCATCTGACACAATGGGGGCCTCGTATTTAACCCCGTCACCATTCGTCACCAAACTGGGGTCGAGTTAACACTGTAACCATTACACCAAACTGGGGGGCTCGGATTTAACCCTGTCACCCATTTACACCAACTGGGGGCTCGTATTTAACCTGTCTTCATCTATACACCAACTGGAGGGCTGTATTAACCCCGTCACCATTTCTCACCAAACTGGGGGCTCGTAATTTAACCTGGTACATCTTACACCAAACGGGGGGCTCGTATTAACCCCGTACATTCTTATCACCAACTGGGGGCTGTATTTAACCCTGTCTTCATTCTACAGCAACTGGGGGCTCGTATTAACCCCGTCACATCTTACACCAAACTGGGGGCTCGTATTAAACCCTGTCACCATCTTACACCAACTGGGGGGCTCGTACGTTATAACCCTTCTCATATGACACCAAACTAAGGGGGGTCGTATTTAAACCCTGTCTTCATCTTACACCAACTGGGGCTCCTTTAACCTCGGTCTTTCATCTATACACCAAACCTGGGGCTCGTTTAGAAACCCCTCAATCTTAAACCACATGGGGGCTCTATTTAACCCACGTCCTCATCTTACACAACTGAGGGGCTCTATTTAACGCTTGTTCTTATTTACACCAAAACGTGGGGGCTCGTATTTAACCCGTTCTTCATATTACAACCAACTGGGGGCTCGTATTTAAACCCTGTCTTATCTTTACACCAACACGGGGGCTCGGATTAACCCTGTCTTCATATACAACAACTGGGGGCTCGTATTTAAACCCCGGTCACCATCTATCACTAACTGGGGGCTCGGTATTTAACCTGTCTTCATCGTACACACAACTGGGGCTCGTATTAACCTCTTCTATCTCTTACACAATGGGGGGCTGTATTTAACCCCGTCACCATCTTACACTAACCTGGGGCTGATTCTATAACCCTGTCACCATCGTACACCACACTGGGGGCTCGTATTACCGGTCTTATCTTACACCAACTGGGGGGTCGTATTAAACCCGTCCACCATGCTACACTAAACGGGGGCTCGTATTAACCCTGTCACCATATGACACCAACTGGGCTCGGTATTTAACCCTGTCGTCATCTTTACACCAACTGGGGGCTTGTATTTAACCCCGTCACCATCTTACACCAATGGGGGCGCGTATTAACCCCGTCATTAACTTCACCAATGGGGGGCTCGTATTTAAATCTTCTTCATCTGGACACCAACTGGGGGGGCTCGTATTTAACCCGTTCTGTCATCTTACACAAACTGGGGTCGTAATTCAAATAAACCCATCTTCATCTTACACAACTGGGGGGCTCGTATTTAACCCTGTCTTAACTCTTACACCAACTGGGGGGGCTGTATTTAACCCTGTCTTTCATCTGACACCAACTGGGGGGCTTGTATTAACCCCGTCTCAATTACACAACTGGGGGGCCGTATTTAACCCTCGTTCATCTTACACCAACTGGGGGTCGTATTTTAACCAGGTCTTCATCTTAACACCAAACTGGGGGCTCGTATTTAACCCTGTCTTCATCTTACACCAAATTGGGGGGGCTCAGTATTAACCCTGTTTCATCGTACACCAACTGGGGGGCTGTAATTAACCCTTTTCACCTTACACCAATGAGGGGCTCGTATTTAAAACCTGTCTCTATCGTACACCAACTGGGGGCTGATTTAACCCGCTTCATCTTACACCAACTGGGGGCTCGTATTAACCCTGGTTTCAAATTACACCAACTGGGGGGCTCGTATTTAACCGTCACATCTTACACCAATGGGGGCTGTATAACCCTGTTTCATCTTACACCAATGGCGGGCTCGTATTTAACCCCGTCACCATCTTACCCAACTGGGGTGTCATATTTAACCCGTCACCAATGGGGACAATGGGGGGCAAGTAACGTAGGTGGGACTTTCATGACGGGAAGCGGCCATTGGGACGTCACAATAGAATAATCAATAATCAAGGGGGAAAGGAGATCATCATGTATCGTCTCTGCAATGGGAAAAAATGATGCAAAAACAAAAAAGAGCCAAAAAATACTGAAGAAAGTGTATAATCCTCTCTGGCAAAAACAGGCTGTAAGAGAATGATGGGAATTGTAGTTTTATATTATCCAATAACAGATCCATGGCCTTTACGTTCTGTTACATCATAGTGTGATGATTAAAGCAATAGTACATTATGGAACAGATTGCTTGCCCTCTACTGGCAGTAGAAATCCAGTACAAACTGAGTTTACATGTTAACTCACATTAACAAAGTATTTTATTCTCAGAAACATTTGGTCCGTTATAGTCGGATTATAGAGAAGCCCTGATGACCCTGTATGGTCTGTCTTTTTGGGTGGAGTGGCATGGATGGTAGGGCTATGTGGCTAGATGGAGGGCTTTGTGTCTAGTAGAAATGTGTATGAGGTGGTCACTCGACAGAATCGTAAGACTGGTGACTGGAATGGTTCTTATTTGCTGGCAGACCAGGAGTTAACCAGTTACTAGATAAGTGAGTGAATGGCTGGTTAATTGACAGAAGGTAGAGTAGGAAACTGTAAGATTATATCTTATACCTACCCCGGAGTGGATCTATGGGGAGAACTGTAAGATTATAGCCTATAACCTACCCCTGTAGTGGATTTCTATTGGGAGGCACTAGTACGTATTATAGCCTTATAACCTAGCCTGTAGTGGATTACTATGAGGAGGAACTGTAAGATTTACCTTATAACCTACCCTGTAGTGGATTTCTAGGGAGGAACTGTACGATTATAGCCCTTTATAACCTACCCCGTAGTTGGATTCTATGGGAGGAACTGCAAGATTTATGCCTTATAACCTAGCCCTGTAGTGGATTTCTATGGAGGAACTGATAGATATTAGAGCCTTAACCACCCATACCCCGTAGGGAATTTCTATGGAGGACGTAAGATTTAGCCCTATAACACACCCTGTAGTGGAGTCTATGGGGAGGAAAGTGTAAGAGTTATAGCTATAAACTACCCCTGTAGTGGATTTATGGGCGGAACTGTAAGATTATGATCTTTTAACCTACCCCTGTAGTGGATTCTATGGGAGGAACTGTAGATTACAGCCTTATAACTTTATCCTGTAGTGGATTTCTATGGGAGGAACTGTAAGATAGTTGAGCCTATACCGACCCCTGTAGGGGATTCTATGGAGGAACTGAAGATTTAGCCTATAACCTACCCCTGTGAGTGGATTCTATGGGAGGAACTGTAAGATTATAGCCTTATAACCCTACCCTGTAGGGATTTCATATGGGAAGGAACTGTAGATTATAGCCTGATATACCTACTCCCTGTAGTGGATTTCCATGGGAGGAACTGTAAGATTATAGCCTTATAAACCTAACCCTGTAGTGGATTTCTATGGGAGGAACTGTAAGATTATAGCCTTATAACCTACCCGTAGTGGATTCTATGGGGGAACTGTAGGATTATAGCCTTATAACCTACCCCTGTAGTGGATTTCTATGTGAGGGAACCTGTAGGATTATAGCCTTATAACCTACCCCTGTAGTGGATGTCTATGGGAGGAACTGTAAGATTTAAGCCTTATAACCTACCCTGTAGTGGATTCTTGGAGGCACTGTAGTTAAGCGTACTACCCTGTAGTGGATTAATGGGAGGAACTGTAAGATTTATAGCCTTATAACCTACCCCTGTAGGGATTTATATGGGAGGAACTGTAAGATTTAAGATATAGCCTTATAACCTACCCCTTAGGGATTTTATGGGAGGAACTGTAAGATTATAGTCTTATAACCTACCCTGTAGTGGATTTTATGGGAGGAACGTAGATTATAGCCTTATAATACCCCGTTAGTGGCGTGTCTATGGGAGGAACTGTAAGATGTGAGCCTTATAACCTACCCTGTAGTGATTCTATGGGGAGGAAATGTAAGATTGTAGCCTTATAACCTACCCCCGTAGTGGATTTTATGGGGGGGAAACTGTAAGATTATTGCCTTATAATCTTACAGTTCCAGGAGGAGAAGGAAACCAGAAGCCACAAAGGGGTAGGTGGTATTAATAAATAAGCACCTGATCTGTAAATTAAAGGGTTATCCAAGTCACCTTGGAGTTCCGTGCCTGTATATAAATGTACTCGGCTGCGGCCTCGTGCTGTTATAGGTCACGGAACTCCAAGGTGACTTCTAATATCCTATAATTTACAGTTGGGGTTGCATACCAACATATACACAAAACTGTAATTTACATTCACCAAAGTTATGCTGAATATTGAAAGCGTCCAGCAGAGGGCGGTGCGGTATATCTAATCTATAGTCTTGAAACGATTGCCTGCACAGATTGTATGATTAAAGTTCCCAGGCCTGTCAAAGAGATTCCATGTCATTGTTGTCAGTCACAGAGCAGGTAGTAGCAGGTTGGAGGAACCAACTCGTTGTTCCCTTTAAGTTGTGTGATCATTTACATACACACACACAGGATAAGATGTAGCACATGCAATGTAATTTCCTCCATATTATAACAGTATCTATAACATATCTCTAAACTTATCTATAAAATTATCCTTAAATATTATAACATATTTAAACAAGAAACAGTATCTATAACCATATGTAACAATCATAACATATTGATGAACTATAAACTGTATACATCAGAACAGATGATATACAATCTATAAACATATTATAAACAGTATCTATAACAGATTATAAATATTATAACATATCTATAACAATCATAACATAGCAAACAGTATAATAAACTATGAAACAACAAACATACAGAACATTTATAACATATCTATAAACATATCTATAAATATTTACAAATCTATAACATATCTATAACATATCTATAACATATCTATAACATATCCAGTGACAGTGCTGGGTGACGTGTATTGCCAGATTTTAATTGCAAGAGGTAAATGAGAGATTGGGACCGGTACACACAGGAAGACCAGGACCAGACTAACAATCCATACAACAATGGGTCTAGTTGGCTAGGCGGTCACAGCCAAACAGAAGGCAGGTCTGGGCCGTGCTGGGGTGAGGGCTGGGACTGGTGGGCCTAGTTGGAAGATATGGACAATCTGTCAGTCATGGTAAAGTAGCGTGTCTGACAGTTCGCAACAAACTGAGCATATGGCCCATAGAGGGCCGCACGATCTCCGTGGTTTTCAGATGCGCCCTTTGGCCGATTCGGACGAACTAATGGTTGGCTGCGGCCGCACTCAGTAGCCCTCCAATACTGTATGGTTTGTACCCAGCTTGTGTTTTGGTGTGAATGATCCCGTGGGCCATTGAAAGATGGTAGGATTGTCCGTGGTTCACTAGGAGCCAAGGGGCCCCATCTTCTTATTTTTCCTATGACAGATATTCACTGTGGATGAAGCAGGGAAAGGGGCCCCATCATAGTTTTGCTGGGGGCCCCAGGTATTCCGGTTACACCACGATTTCCAACAACATATCGGACCAAATTGTTAGTTCCTGTTCAAAAATCCCATATGATATACGGAGCCTTATCGCAATGGGACGGCCGGTGGGAGGAAATTGTAACCACACGAGGAGTTCCTAGGAACCTTGTCCAAAAGGAGCCAGAAGGAAAGGAAAGGTCACTTCAGCATCGGACACTTTCCCATGCCCAGGTTGGGGCCAGTTTGACCCAGTGCACTAGTCGAGGCCAAGACAGAGCAGGGGGGGACAATGAAAAAACACGTAGTAGAACACCGGAGAGAAGATGTTCTGTATTATCTATTATCATATGATGAAGAATAAAAGAAAATATATATATTATACGGTATTATGTGATTATATATATATCATTATAATTCTATTATGAGATGGGGGGTGGTTATTATTTATACGTATATTAGTGATTATAGTATTAATGAGGATCAGTAAAGTAGTGCATGATGAGGATGATTATATTATGATTAGTAGAGTCATTATTATTATATTATAGTTATATTATTATTATTGTAGTATGAGATTAGTCATATGATATATTATACAATATTAGTGATATTAGTTATTATTATTAATATGATGTATATTATTAATATTATTATATGATTATATGATTATTATTATATGCAGTATTATCATTATATTATATTATTATTATTATTATATTATTATTGTATTATTATCAGTTTTATTATTATTATTAGTTTTATTGTTATATTATTATTATCATGTATTATAGTATTATATTATTATATTATATTATAATTATATTATATTATTATTATTTTATTATTCTATATGTTATTATTCATTATGTATTTCTATTATATTATTATGATTTTAGTATTAGTAGTATTATTAGGTATTATTATTATTTGTTGTTATATTATTATTATTATTGTATTATTATTATTATCATTTATTATTTTATTATTATTATTATTATTATTGTTATATTAGTATTATTATATTTTATCGTTATTATTATTAATTTATCATTATGTTTTATTATTATTGTATTATTATATATTATGTTATTATTATTATTATTTATTGTTTTATTTATTATTTATTACATTATTTTTATTATTATTTATTTTATTATTATTATTATTATGTTATTATATATTGTTAGATATTGTGTGTATTATTAGTATATTAGTAGTAGTATTATCATTATTTATATGTTGCTATAGGCCTACGCAGTAGCACAAGGGGTTAACTCTATATCCCCGAGCTCTTCACCCCTGGTCCTGAGGTTCATCTCTCGGTCTCCTGTAGAGTAACAGGTTGTGTCAGGGCTGTCCCACATCTCTCGTGACGGGGGGTGTTTATTGCTCTCAGTCGTTGACCTTACTGCCAATGTCAACTTTCCTGGAAATGGAAAAGGATTCCCACGCTGTCACCGTATCAGGACTGGGGTTGGTGGGTTATAGGACCCTGGAGGACCCCTTTTTATCGGACCCTCCATATTATTAAATGTCAGTGAAATGCTGCAAGATATTGTATTAACTATAAAAAACAATATCAATTAGCCTCCAGGGTTAATATGGGCTGTATCCCTTTAATTGAACCTTTTAGTGGGAGGGGTATTGGTGGGTGGGACTAGAATCCACTGATTGATGGTACAGGGGGAGGGGTAGGGAGTCTTTATTTTAAGGGGTGGGTGGGACTAGAACCCACTGATTGATGTTACAGGGGGAGGGGCAGGGAGTCTTTATTATAAGGGGGGGGAATGAAACTAGAACCCACTGATTGATGTTACAGGGGGAGGGGCAGGGAGTCTTTATTTTAAGGGGTGGGTGGGACTAGAACCCACTTATTTTGGACTAGTGGGGGACGGTGCCGTGTTTAGTGTCACCTTGCAGTCTTGCAAATAAGAGAGACCTTAAAGGGCCATGTGGTTCTTCTGTTTGTAATCAGCACTTTTGGTAACACTTGCCCTTGGAATGTTCTACCAACTCTATTAGCCAAGGGGGTGTAAAATGTCTAATGGTTTGTGTGACTGTGACCCAGACTGGATCTCCAGGTTCCAAATAGAAATGTCCAAAGGCAACGAGAAGGTCCCCCGTGAATGGATCTTCAGTGCTGCCCTTCGCCTGTCCCTTTAAGTCTGTATTGGAGATTAATGGTGATTATATAGCCAATCTATGTGCTTATTAAAGGGATATTATACCCCACAACCACCAAACCTTCCCCTGATAGCACCCAGGGTGAGGTCCATATAGATGACCAGTGTCTAGCCACGCCCCCTTACACAGTCTGGGGTGTTCCCGACTGACCAATAGGAAAAATAAATCAGTAAAGAATCAATCAAACTCAGAAATGTAATTGACTTTCAGAGCATTTCAGCAAGGTAGCTCCTACGCTTTGTATAAATGTATTTTCATGTTTGCGGCAGGTATCTCAGGGTTACTGGGCCCCATCCAGTGATATATTTATACATGGCACATGTTCCTAATTCCGTGTCTCTCTGTTCCCGTGCCAGGCAAGTGATGAAATTTACACTCATAGATACAAGCAAAATAAAACAAACATATCTGTTTATTTCACCCCCAATGTCCTGCACACATAGCAACCTGTCTATGGGGAGAACGTGTTCATTTATAGTGAATTATATAGCCAATCTATGTTATTATTATATTATTATATATATTATATAATATCATTTATAATGAATCCAATCAATGTACAATTGTCATTCAACAAACCGTATGTTAATGGAGTTACATACATAGTAACATACTGAGTAACTTACATAGTAATAAACATAGTAACATACACAATAACTTACATACTAACATACACAGTAACATACACAGTAACTTACATAGTAATAAACATAGTAACATACACAATAACTTACATACTAAATACACAGTAACATACACAGTAACTTACATAGTATAAACATAGTAACATACACAGTAACTACATAGTAATAAACATAGTAACATACACAATAACTTACATACTAAAATACACAGTAACATACACAGTAACTTACATAGTAATAAACATAGTAACATACACAATACCTTACATACTAACATACATAGTAACATACTGAGTAACTTACATAGTAATAAACATGTAACATACACAATAACTTACAACTAACATACACAGTAACATACACAGTAACTTACATAGTAATAAACATAGTAACATACACAATAACTTACATACTAACATACACAGTAACATACACAGTAACTTACATAGTAACATACACAATAACTTACATACTAAAATACACAGTAACATACACAGTAACTTACATAGTAATAAACATAGTAACATACACAATAACTAAACATTACATAAACATACATAGTAAACATACTGATAAGTACATAGTAATAAACATAGTAACATACACCAAACTACATAATAAACAAACTAGTAAATACACAGTAACTTACATACTAACATTACATATAACAACTGAGTAAACTTACATAGTAAATCAAACATAGTAACATACACATAACTTACATACTAACATACATAGTAACATACTGAGTAACTTACATAGTAATAACATAGTAAACATACACAATAACTACATACTAACATACACGTAACATACACAGTAACTTACCTAGTAATAAACATAGTAACATACACAATAAACTTACATACAAACTACATAGTAACATACTGAGTAACTACATAGTAATAAACATAGTAACATACACCATAAACTAATACTAACATACACCAGAACTAATAGTAATAAACATAGTAACATACACAATAACTACAGCTAACTACATAGTAACATACTGAGTAACTACTAGTAATAAACATAGTAACATACACCATAACTTACATACTAACATACACAGTAACATACACAGTAACTTACATTTAAGTCCGACGTTGCACAGTCGGACGTCACAGTTGTACAGTCGGACGTCCCAGTTGTACAGTCGGACGTTACAGTTGTACAGTCGGATGTCACAGTTGCACAGTCGGACATCACAGTTGCACAGTCGGACGTCACAGTTGCACAGTCGGACGTCACAGTTGCACAGTCGGACGTCACAGTTGGACAGTCGGATGTCACAGTTGCACAGTCGGACGTCACAGTTGAACAGTCGGACGTCACAGTTGTACAGTCGGACGTCACAGTTGTACAGTCGGACGTCACAGTTGTACAGTCGGGCGTCACAGTTGTACAGTCGGGGTACAGTTGAACAGTCGGCTGTCACAGTTGCACAGTCGGACGTCGCAGTTGAACAGTGGACGTCGCAGTTGTACAGTCGGACGTCACAGTTGTACAGTCGGACTTCACAGTGTACAGTCGGACGTCACAGTTGTACAGTCGGACATCAAGTTGTACAGTCGGACGTCACAGTTGCACAGTCGGACGTCACAGTTGCACAGTCGGGTGTCATAGTTGCACCGTCGGACATCACAGTTGTACAGTCGGACCTCACAGTTGCACAGTCGGACGTCACAGTTGTACAGTCGGATGTCACAGTTGCACAGTCGGACGTCACAGTGAACAGTCGGACGTCACAGTGTACAGTCGGACGTCACAGTTGTACAGTCGGACGTCACAGTTGTACAGTCGGGCGTCACAGTTGTACAGTCGGGCGTCACAGTTGAACAGTCGGCTGTCACAGTTGCACAGTCGGACGTCGCAGTTGAACAGTCGGACGTCGCAGTTGTACAGTCGGACGTCACGTTGTACAGTGGACGCACAGTTGTACAGTCGGACGTACAGTTGTACAGTCGGTACAGTGTACCGGGACGTCACGTGCACAGTGGAAGTCACAGTTGCACAGTCGGGTGTCATAGTTGCACAGTCGGACATCACAGTTGTACAGTCGGACCTCACAGTTGTACAGTCGGACGTCACAGTTGTACAGTCGGAATTACAGGTGTACAGTCATATGAACAGTTGTACAGTCGGACATCACAGTTGTACAGTCGGACATCACGTTGTACAGTCAAATGACACAGTTGAACAGTCGGACATCACAGTTGTACAGTCATATGACACAGTTGAACAGTTGGACATCACAGTTGTACAGTCGGATGTCACAGTTGTACGTCGGACACCACAGTTGTACAGTCGGGCGTCACAGTTGTAAAGTCGGGCGTCACAGTTGAACAGTCGGCTGGCACAGTTGCACAGTCGGACGTCACAGTTGAACAGTCGGACGTCGCAGTTGTACAGTCGGACGTCACAGTTGTACAGTCGGATGTCACAGTTGTATAGTCGGCAATACACAGTTGTTACAGTTGATCACCGTTGTACAGTCGGACGTCAGAGTTGTACAGTTCGGACGTCACAGTTGTACCGTCGGACGTCACAGTTGCCACAGCGGACGTCAGGATTGTACAGTCGGACGTCACAGTTGTACAGTCGGACGTCACAGTTGCACAGTCGGACGTCACAGTTGAACAGTCGGACGTCACAGTTGTACAGTCGGACGTCACAGTTGTACAGTCGGACGTCACAGTTGTACAGTCGGGCGTCAGAGTTGTACAGTCGGACGTCACAGTTGTACAGTCAGACGTCACAGTTGCACAGTCGGACATCACAGTTGAACAGTCGGATGTCACAGTTGTACAGTCGGACATCACAGTTGCACAGTCGGATGTCACAGTTGTACAGTCGGATGTCACAGTTGTACAGTCGGAGATTTCTCCTCCCAGGTGTACGATACAATGACACATTGTCCCCTGGTGGCGCTATATAAACAAACATATACATACACACATATGTTCATATAACTACCATAAACCTAAACCAACTTGATATTCTGTATACAAGGGTTGCATATAATGGTTACGACAAGTTCTGAACCTAGAGTTAACTTGCCCTTCATTGCCCTAACAATAGTTGCCTTGGGTGCTGCTCAGGATTTTACCATGTTTACCCTTCCCGCCCACCTCATTCCTCACTGCTCACACCCTATCCAGTAACATACAGTGAGGTTACAAGGGGACAACATTAAGCAGCTGGTAGAGAAGAAAAGGTCAGAGGCCAAGTACGAATATTGTTCATCCTTCCCACACATAGGGAATGTTAAACAAACACGGCTCCCATTCTGCTCTGTGCTTTATTGCATTGGGTGACAAATAGCAAAGGTCACGTACCAGCTCTGCCCTCTACATACCCAGGACCTTGTTCCCAGGTCACATACAAACTGTAGGAGCAGTAACGAGGCAATAATAGTCTGTAAAGATGGATAAACCAGGGGTGACCACACACAACACCAATTGGGGTTCCAGGCACCAATTCACACAATTTCATTCCAAATTGCTCCTTTGTTTGTTCTCCTGTTGGGTTGAATTAATGGTTTTATCACTTGACAAGTAACATAGTAATTGAGGTTGTATAAAGACATACGTCCATCTAGTCCAACCTTTATACCCTACCCATAATGTCTGTATAACTAGGTTAAATAGAAACATAGTATTGGAGGTTGTATAAAACATACATCCATCTAGTCAACCTTTATATCCTACCCATAAGTTCTGTCTAACATTACATAGTAACATAGTATTGGAGGTTGTATAAAGACTACGTCCTCATGTCCAACCTTTATACACCACATAATGTCTGTTAACAGTTACATAGTAACATAGTATTGGAGGTGTATAAAAATATCGTTCCATCAGTCAACCTTTATCCCTACCATAATGTCTGTCTAAACAGTTACATCAGTAACATAGTATTGGAGGTTTGTATAAAGACATAACGTCCATCTACCCGTCCAACTTCTTTATACCCTACCCATAATGTCCTTATAACAGTTACAATTTTTAGTAACATAGAGTTGGACGGTTGTATAAGCACAATACCATCCCTTAGTCACCACCTTATATCCTACCCATAATGTCTGTCTAACGTTACATAGAAACATAGTATTGGAGGTTGTATAAAGACATACGTCCATCTAGTCACACCTTTATACCCTACCCATATGTCTGTTATAACAAGTTACATCGTTAACATAGTATGTGGAGGTTTGTTGTATAAAGATATACGTCCATCAAAAAACCTGCCTTGCGTTATACTCGAGTCACAAGACACTTACCTTCAATCAGCAGCAGCCGTGAGTCAGGCTGGCAGTTCCCAGTAGTTCTTCACGGTTGCGCGCTGATGTCATTATTGCGCACGCTGGCGGATGACGTCATCGCGCAGCCGTGAAGCAGTACTGGGAACTGCCGGCCTGATTCGCGGCTGCTTCTGGATTGCGGCAGCGTACGGTAAGTGAGCTGGGGGGGGACTGGGGGGACTGACATATATTTTGTTTCTCTGGCTGCTATCTGCTTAGCTCAGGTTTTATGGTCATGTAAAGGAGATAAGCTGTAAATGTAGTTCCAGTGGGAACAACTGGAAAGATATATCCAGCTAAGGATAAATGTGAACCACCAATAGGCCATTCTTGAAGTAAATGCTTCAGACCAACTCTAAGCAGCCATCCTGTTGAATGAGTGGCAATCAAAATTGCCTTTTTACTATAGGTGGTTGGAAACTACAACTCCCAGCAACCAAGCATGCTGGGAGTTGTAGTTTCCAAACATCTACAGTGGAAAGGTATTAGGGTGGGGGACAGTATGCCATACAGTAACCCCCAATACCTTTCTACTATAGGTGGTTGGAAACTACAACTCCCAGCAACCAAGCATGCTGGGAGTTGTAGTTTCCAAACATCTACAGTGGAAAGGTATAGGGTTACTGTATACCCTCGGCTTATACTCGAGTCAATCATGGTTTTCTAATTTTGGAGCCAAAAATGGGTACCTCGGCTTATACTCGAGTCGGCTTATACTCGAGTATATAGGGTATGTATTAATACCAGTAATTCTCAATATTATATAGTATCCCCGTACCAACCAGAACTACAGTATATGTATTAATACCAGTAATTCTCAATATTATATAGTTGGAGGAGGTTGTATAAAGACATACGTCCATCTAAGTCCATTCCTTTATACCAACTACCCATATGTCTGTATAACAGTTACATAGTAACATAGTATTTGGAGGTTTATTAAGACATACGTCCCATCTAGTCCAACCTCTATACCCTACCCATAATGTCTGTATAACAGTTACATAGTAACATAGTATTGGAGGTTGTATAAGACATACGTCCATCTAGTCCAACCTTTATCCCTACCCATAATGTCTGTATAACAGTTACATTGTTACATAGTTGGAGGTTATATAAAGACTACGTCCATCTGTCCAACCTTTATACCCTACCCACGTCTGTATAACAGTTACATAGTAACATAGTATTGGAGGTTTGATAAAGACATACTCCATCTAGTCCATCCTTATTACCTCTACCCTAATGTCTGTAAACAGTTACATAGTAACATAGAATTGGAGGTGTATTAAAGACATACGCATCTAGTCCAACCTTTATACCCTACCAATATGTCTGTATAACAGTTACATAGTAACATAGTATTGGAGAGTGTTATAAAGACACGTCCATCTAGTCCAACCTTTATACCCTACCATAATGTCTGTATAACAGTTACACATGTTACATAGTATTGGAGGTTTATAAAGACATACGTCCATCTAGTCCAACCTTTATACCTACCCTAATGTTGTATAACAGTTACATAGTAGATTGGAGGTTGTATAAGACATACGTCATTCGTCCAACCTTTATACCCTACCCATAATGTCTGTATAACAGTTACATAGTAACATAGTATTGGAGGTTGTATAAGATATAAGTCCAATAGTCCAACCTTTTACCTAACTAATGTCGTATAACGTTACATAGTAACATAGTATTGGAGGTTGCATAAAGACATACGTCATCTAGTCCAACCTTTATACTACCATAATGTCTGTATAACAGTTACATAGTACAATAGTATTGGAGGTTGTTAAAGACAACGTCCATCTAGTCCAACCTTTATACCTACCCATAATGTCTGTAACAGTCAATAGTAACATAGTATTGGAGGTTGTATAAAGACAACGTCCATCTAGCCAACCTTATACCCTACCCCAATGTCTGGATAAACAGTTACATAGTAACATAGTATTGGAGGTTGTATAAAGACATACGTTCATCTAGTCCCACTTTATACCCTACCCATAATGTCTGTATAACGTTACATAGAACATAGTATTGGAGTTATATAAAGACATACGTCATCTAGTCCAACCTTTATACCCTACCCATAATGTCTGTATACAGTTACATAGTAACATAGTATTGGAGGTTGTATAAAGACATACGTCCATCTAGTCCAACCTTATACCCTACCCATAATGTCTGTATAACAGTTACATTGTTACATAGTATTGGAGGTTATAAAGACATACGTCCATCTAGTCCAACCTTTATACTTACCCGTAATGTCGTATAACAGTTAACTAGTATGGAGGTTGTATAAAGACATACGTCTATCTAGTCCAACTTTATACCCATACCCATAATGTCTGTATAACGTACATAGTATAAGCTATTGGAGGTTTTGTTATAAGACATATCGTCCATCTAGACCAACCCTTATACCCATACCATTATATTGTATGTATAACAGTTACATAGTTACACATAGTATTGGAGGTTGTATAAAGACATACGTCCGTCTAGCCCAACCTTTATACCACTACCATAATGTCTGTTAACATTGCATAGTAACATAGTATTGGAGGTTGTATAAACTACGTCCATAGTCCAACCTTTATACCCTACCATAATGTCTGTAAACAGTTACATAGAACATAGTTATGCAGGTTGTATAAAGACATACGTCCATCTAGTCCAACCTCACCTTTTTTTTTTTAAACCTTCCTAAGTTGATTACAGAGGAAGGCAAAAACCCCAGCTAAAAAAGGGGGGGGCGAATTCCTTCCTGACTCCAAAACGGCATCGGGAAAGTATCCTCGGATCAACCAGACTGCAGTATTGTCTTAATACCAGTAATTCTTAATATTATATAGTATTCATTACCAACCAGAACTACAGTATATTATTAATACCAGTTTCTCAATGTTTATATAGTATCCCCTCCGTACCAACCTGAACTACACTATATGTATTAATACCAGTAATTTCAATAGATTATATAGTATCCCTGTACCAACCAGAACTACAGATATGTATTAATACCAGTAATTCTCAATAATATATAGTATCCCCGTACCAACCAGAACTACAGTATATGTATTAATTCCACAATATCTCAATATTATATAATATCCCCGTACCAACCGTACCAACCAGAACTACAGTATATGTATTAATACCAGTAATTCTCAATATTATATAATACCCCCGTACCAACCAGAACTACAGTATACCATATATACTCGAGTATAAGCCAAAGTTTTAGGTTTAAAATCAACCTAAAAACCTTGCCTGGCTTATACTCGAGTCACAAGACACTTACCTTCAATCCAGCAAGCAGCGCGAGTCAGGCTGCAGTTTCCAGTAGTTTCACGGTGCGTCGCGATGTCATTGGCGCTGGCGGGATGACGTCATCGCGCAGCGTGAAGCCAGTACGGGAACTGCGGCCTGATTCGGGCTTTTCTGGATTGGCCCGGCAGCGTTACGGGAAGTGAGCGGGGGGGGACTGGGGGGACTGACATATATTTTTTTTTCTGGCTGCTCATCTGTTGCTCAGGTTTATGGTCAGTAAAGGAGATAAGCTGTAAATGTAGTTCCAGTGGGAACAACTGGAAAGATATATCCAGCTAAGGAATATGTGAAACACCAATAGGCCATTCTTGAAGTAAATGCTTCAGACCAACTCTAAGCAGCCATCCTGTTGAATGAGTGGCAATCAAAATTGCCTTTTTACTATAGGTGGTTGGAAACTACAACTCCAGCAACCGCATGCTGGGAGTTGTAGTTTCCAAACATCTCAGTGGAAAGGTATTAGGGTGGGGGACGTATGCCATACAGTAACCCCCAATACCTTTCTACTATAGGTGGTTGGAAACTACAACTCCCAGCAACCAAGCATGTGGGAGTTGTAGTTTCCAAACATCTACAGTGGAAAGGTATTAGGGTTACTGTATACCCTCGGCTTATACTCGAGTCAATCATGGTTTTCTAATTTTGGAGCCAAAAATGGGTTGACCTCGGCTTATCCGGTCGCTTATACTCGAGTATATAGGGTGATGTATAATACATCGTATCATTCTCAAGATTATATAGTCCAACCGTCTGTTACCACCAGAAATTACCCACTAGATCTAGTATTAATACGTAATTTCAATATATATAGTATCCAGTACCAACCAGAACTACAGTATATGTATTAATACCAGTAATTACTCAATATATATAGTATCCCGTACCAACCAGAACTACAGTATATGTATTAATACCAGTAATTCTCATATTTGATAGTATCCCGTTACCAACAGAACTACAGTATATGTATAATACCGTAATTCTCAATATTATATAGTATTCCCTGTACCAACCAGAACTACAGTATATGTATTAATCCAGTAATTTAAGTAGTAAGTATCACCCGTACCGAACAGAGTATAATTTTATTTACCAGGATTCTCAATATATATAGTATCCCAGTACCAACCAGAATACTTATGTATATATGTACTCTAATGAACTTTATGTTAATTGTTCTAGTATTAGTATCGTATACGCCTGTACCACCCAGAAACTACAGTATATGTATTAATACCAGTAATTCCCCAAATTATTATTAAAGTATCCGGTTACTGCAACCAAGAACTACAGTTGGTATTAATAAACCACAGTATACCCCATCTCAATATTTATAGTCACCCTCCCGCTACCAACCAGAACTACAGCTAAAGTTGCCGACGTTGAATCCCGAGTGAATGTCTTACAATTAGTTAGAGTAGTGCCCCCCCCCCGGTATATCAACCCAGAACTACAAGTCCACTACGCACTGATAGTACTGTAATTGATCCCCCCCCCCCTAGAATCAGTGAATTTATCGCCAATTGCATATCATATCGAGTATCCCCGTCGTGACCAAACCCCATTCTGAAATACTACGTTGATATGTATTTTACTATACCACGTAATGTCTCAAGATTAATATAGTATTCTCCCCGCCTCGTCCTTTTTTTTTTTAGTTTCCTGAGCCAAGCCAGACACGACAGTATATGTATTAATACCAGTAATTCTCAATAATATATAGTATCCCCGTACCAACCAGAACTACAGTATATGTATTAATATACCAACCAGAACTACAGTATATGTATTAATACCAGTAATTCTCAATATTATATAGATTTTACAATCATTAAAACGGTCGGCGATTAACGATCCCCATAGAAGAACATTGTGGTAGTTTACTACCGCAAAATATTCCACGATCGAACATTCGTTAATTAACAAATGTTCTTTCGGAAATGTACGACCGCGATCATAAATTTACTAACCCGCGGTATCGCTAAAAAGCGATACCGCGGGTTTATAAATATGACCCATAATTGGGTGTAATACTGAAATCTAACAAACTTTAAAGTTCCTTCAAGTTTTAATTTAAAAGTTAAAATTTTTAAGTTAATATTAAAGTTTCTCCCCCCCGTGTGATGGGTCAGTTGAGATTTCCTTTCCCTGGTGGTTCCTACAGCAAACACCCACATTTCTATCACATTCTGGACATTCCAGACCTGTGTGGGTTTCCCATCTACACATCGCTCTGCGGCTGACAGTCACAAAATAGACCCAAGAATATTGCAAGACGGGTTTACAAGACAGGAAGGTCCAACCAGGGAAACTATGGGGCTTATTTATAAAGGTTTGTTAGATTTTTTGACGCTGTTATCGCTGCCTTGTCGCCAAATTTGGACAATTTATAAATCGGCGATAACAGTGGCGAAAATTCATTACTGACACCTTTCAATGCCGAAAAGTGTTTTTTGCGTTAGGTTCGCCCATTTAAACTCGCCATGTCTGAGGTGGCGAAAAGGCATTAGTGCCCCGATATGTAGCCTGTGGGCCATAGGAAGGTGCCAGTACATTGTGGAGTGGATCTCAATACTAAGAAGGGTCCAGGAGCGGTGTTAGACTTTTTTCCATTGTTTACTGTGATGTAATCACCATTTTTTCTTTTTGCCGCAATACAGGACTTAACGCAATTAATTAATCGCATTAAGTCCTGTATCGCGGCGAAAAGAGATGATACTACTGCCGCACATCACAGTGTTGATACTTTATGCCGCTTAAACAAGCATTTTTATAAAAACAGCGTATAGCGCTCGTTGCCATTGCGATGCCCTGTAATAGCGAAAAGAGCGATCGTTTAGAAAAAGGGATCTGAGTTTTGCTTTTTGGCCAAACAGACAATATACAAATGAAGCGTTTGGTTATAATTCTAGATATATATTGTCAACCTGAGCTAGATTGTCCCTATCAATCCCGGTCGGTGCGGACGGGAGGAGATTGTTTTGTTTCCTATGACACAGCCAGTGGGGCAAGAAAATGGGTCTGGTAGAAATAGCCAAGTTTCCCCATAAGGAATAGGAAATTGCCACCATAGTACCTATTGGGTATAAAGCACAAAGTTAGGTTCCATAGTCTGGTGGCCAGGTTGCCCGACTTTGGAAAGATCCAATAATTCATAGGTTGCTCATCAACCAGGATCTTTCAATATTGTTCACCTGTGTCCTTTTATAAAGTCAAGGTAATTCTTGGTAACTTAATATCCTTATAACTTACAAAGGGAGGCGTCCATTTACAGAGACAATGATCCATCCCCAAATCCTCGTGTAATAAAGAAAATCACCCAGCACTGTTTTCATTTTTATTTAGAAAACCTTGAAATACAGCCACGTGTGTATGGAAGTCACGGAACATATGAAAGTTACCCAGGCTTTAAATTCAAACTGGTCCTTTATTCACATGCTATGAAGATAACACAGTCCAAGGGAAAATTCTCAACATCATAAAAAAAAAAAAACAAAGCCAAATAAAACTTTATAAAAAAATAAAAATAAGCAAAGGCCATTCTACCGGCCAGCAAATATTGCCGAGCTGTGTCAAAATATATATCTGTATCTTTATTACATATATTATATACATCTTATAATGTGCAGTGCAAGAACAATGTATCCCACATGGAATCATTGCTTTATATGGTTACGTCCTCTATACAGTTTAGTAATGAATGCAATGCCTACCTACAGCGTACGTCTGAAATAAGGTATTTTATTATACCTGTATAAGAATCCCATTTGTAGAAAGGCTTTGAAGAAAAGTGCTGTGTGTCATAGATCAGAAAAGGTTGGATACAAGACTCTCCCCCTCCCCCTTAGAATATCAGTACAAATTATTACCATTTATCAAAATAGATGCTTCACCTTCACCCCTAAGGCTACATTCTAGACCTCTCTACTATTTAGAGATACCCCAATGTCCAAGTTCTAGACCACTCAACTATTTAGAGATACTCCCAATGTCCAAGTTCTAGACCTCTCTACTATTTAGAGATACTCCCAATGTCCAAGTTCTAGACCTCTCTACTATTTAGAGAAACTCCCAATGTCCAAGTTCTAGACCTCTCTACTATTTAGAGACTCCCAATGTCCAAGTTCTAGAACCTCTACTACTATTGAGAGATACTCCCAATTCAAGTTCTAGACCTCTCTACTATTTAGAGATACTCCCAATGTCCAAGTTCTAGACCACTCAACTATTTAGAGATACTCCCAATGTCCAAGTTCTAGACCTCTCTACTATTTAGAGATACCACAATGTTCATGTTCTAGACCACTCAACTATTTAGAGATACTCCCAATGTCCAAGTTCTAGACCTCTCTACTATTCAGAGATACTCCCAATGTCCAAGTTCTAGACCTCTCTACTATTCAGAGATACTCCCAATGTCCAAGTTCTAGACCTCTCTACTATTCAGAGATACTCCCAATGTCCAAGTTCTAGACCTCTCTACTATTCAGAGATACTCCCAATGTCCAAGTTCTAGACCTCTCTACTATTTAGAGAAACTCCCAATGTCCAAGTTCTAGACCTCTCTACTATTTAGAGAAACTCTCAATGTCCAAGTTCTAGACCTCTCTACTATTCAGAGAAACTCCCAATGTCCAAGTTCTAGACCTCTCTACTATTCAGAGATACTCCCAATGTCCAAGTTCTAGACCTCTCTTCTATTTAGAGAAACTCACAATGTCCAAGTTCTAGTCCTCTCTACTATTCAGAGATACTCCCAATGTCCAAGTTCTAGACCTCTCTACTATTCAGAGATACCCCAATGTTCAAGTTCTAGACCACTCTACTATTAAGAGGAATTCCCAATATTCTAGACCTCTCTACTGTTAAAAGGAACTGTTAGGCAATGAATGTCTTTATTGCTGAGTAGGTTGGATTAGTTGGACGTATGTCTTTATTCAACCTCAAATACTATACTATACTAACTCCCTAAGTCTAAGTTCTAGACCTCTATAATTTCAAAAAGAACTTCGTACGTCCAAGTTCTTGACCTCAATACTGTTAAGAACTCCTTAAGTCCACATTCCAGACTGTTATTCTATTATTAAGAGGAACCCCCTATGTCCAAGTTCTAGACCACACTACTTATAAGAGAAACTCCTTAGTCAAAGTTTTAGACCTCCCTACTATCACGAGGAACTCCCAATGTTCTAGACCTCTCTATTGTTAAGGTAGGAAATGTGATTATTGCTTAGTAGGTTGGTTCAACCTCAAATACTTTACCATACTAATTCCCTATGTCCAAGTTCTAGACCTCTCTACTGTTAAAAGAAACTGCCTTAGTCCAAGTTCTTGACCTCAATACTATTAAGAGGAACTCCCTAAGTCCAAGTTCTAGACCACTCTACTGTTAAGAAACCCTAAGTCCAGGTTTTTGACCTCTCTTCTATTAAGAGGAACCCCTAAGTTCAAGCAAGTTCTATACCACTCTACTGTTTATAAACTCCCTAAGTCCAAGTTCTAGACCATCCTGCTGTTAAGAAGAACTCCCTAAGTCCAAGTTCTATACCTCTCTGCTGTTAAGAAGAACCCCTTAAGTCCAAGTTCTAGACCTCTCTTTTGTTAAGAACTCCCTAAGTCCAGGTTCTAGACCTCTCTGCTGTTAAGAAGAACCCCCTAAGTCCAAGTTCTTGACCTCTCTACTGTTTTTGAAAAAAACCCATATGTTCCAGGGACTCATTAGACTGAACTCAAAATCTGAAGTTGAAAAGCATACTGTCAGACTTCAAAACAATTATTGTGGCATAAGGAATACCATTGTCTTCTACATCTATCATTTATTTTCTTCTCGTGCCTTATCTTTTGTATGGAAATCATACACTAAAGATATTTTTTGCCTTATGTCTGACTGCAAACTATCAGACTCTGCAGAAGAAGTCGACAATGCCAACAGCTTCTCATTGAAAGGATGATTTAAAGAAACAAATCCCATACAATGGGCAACTTCTCCTTTTTCAGAAGATCATGGCCTCCTAAGCAAGTCAAGGATTCTCTTCCCTTTTACAAGGAGGACATTCTAAATGATGAACTTTCCTCTTTATCAAACTTGAGAGCTACAGGACATAAAACTGTCCATCTCTAGGACAGAATGGCTTTGTTAACTACTCACTTTAATTCTACTTTATTAAGTGTCCACTCAGCAAGGGAAAGTGCAGAAATAAATAAAATATGGTAGTTCTGCTGACTACCTAGGAGAAGGGAGGGATGGCCTCCCATTCCATAACTCCGAATGGCACCCATTCCATGTGGATATTGAACCTCGATTCACCCAGGAGCATCATGGATGGAAGGTGCCACTTGTTTGGAGAACACAAGGACTGCCAGTTGGAGACGTCATGTGAGGTCAACAGGATAATTTCCACAATGGGTATTTTATGCAGCAGTTTAAGACAATATAAAGGTCTAGGCCTCGTGGATTTCAATCCTTCAGGGCTGCCCCTACACGGGGGAGATTGTTCTTCTGTAAAGGTGCCATCTCCCAAGGTTAACGGCCCATAAGTCAGAAAACTCATTGTTTCTTTCTCATTCTGTGAACTTGTGGATGTCGTTGTGGAGCCGATAGTGCGGGTAGGACAGTTCACTGTGGTAAGGGCAGTTACGGTGGCACCTGCACTTCTCCACTACCATCACGCTCTTATGGAAAGTGTCGCCGTCGTCGCAGCGGAATCGCACACGCATGGTCCTTGTCTTGGAAGGGGTGCAGCATCGCCCATCTGTGCAGGAGCCACAGTACTGGAGCTTGTATTGGCGGGCGCTTCTACACCCTGCGTACGTAATGTGCACGGCTTGTTTCGCTTTCCGGGTTCGAATGCATTTCTTCCCATTCTAACAAAAGAAACAAAACTTCTATTTACAATTTCATCTATCCAAGTCACTATATCCATATAAAGATATAACGCAACGGTACCACGATAATGTATACCCTACTGTAAATTATATCAAGGATAATGTATCCCCTACTGTAAATTATAAGGATATTACAAGTCACTGAGGAGTTCTGTGTCTATATAAATGTACAAGGACACAGACTGAGTTATACAGGGAACTCTGGGTACCACTCATGTATTATAAGGATAATGTATCCCCTACTGTAAATTATAAGGATATTAGAAGTCACTGAGGAGTTCTGTGTCTATATAAAAGGTACAAGGACACAGACTGAGTTATACAGGGAACTCTGGGTACCACTCATGTATTATAAGGGATAATGTATCCCCTACTGTAAATTATAAGGATATTAGAAGTCACTGAGAAGTTCTGTGTCCATATAAAGGTACAAGGACAGTGACTGAGTTATACAGGGAACTCTGGGTACCACTCATGTATTATAAGGGATCATGTATCCCCTACTGTAAATTATAAGGATATTAGAAATCACTGAGGAGTTCTGTGTCTATATAAAGGTACAAGGACACAGACTGAGTTATACAGGGAACTCTGGGTACCACTCATGTATTATAAGGGATAATTTATCCCCTACTGTAAATTATAAGGATATTAGAAGTCACTGAGGAGTTCTGTGTCTATATAAAGGTACAAGGACACAGACTGAGTTATACAGGGAACTCTGGGTACCACTCATGTATTATAAGGGATAATGTATCCCCTACTGTAAATTATAAGGATATTAGTCTAAGGTTCCCATATAAAACAAGACGATTGGGGGTTGTATAAAGGGGTTTTTCTGTCCATTAGGACATCACTGGAAAATAACACAAACAGTGACGGATGGAGGAAAGTATTCTGTGTGGAAGGGGTTAAGGATGGAGGAAAGTATTCTGTGTGGAAGGGGTTAAGGATGGAGGAAAGTATTCTGTGTGAAAGGGGTTAGGGATGGAGGAAAGTATTCTGTGTAAAAGGGGTTAGGGATGGAGGAAAGATACTTAGTGACAATCTAGTTAGGTGGGTCACATACAGATACTTAGGGACAATCTAGTTAGGTGGGTCCCATACAGATACTTAGAGACAATCTAGTTAGGTGGGTCCCATCAATCCTATATTGTGAGAGGGAGGATGTGAGATTGATTGACAGCTCCCCCCCCCCCCAGGGAGACCCTCAAATACTTCTTTGTCCACAATGGGGACATAATGACAGTTCAATCAGATGTGGGACATGTATATTTCTGTGTGATCAGTATCCAGTCTACACACTTCACACACTGATGTATTCACTGGGAGACTCTATTGTGCTGTGTCCAGCTCCACCATTGCATTTCTACCTGTGCATTGTACACAACCTGCAATTTCTACATGTGTGGGTGGGAGCTGCCAAATTGTTTCTCTCAAACAGTCCATCATTCAGTAAGGCTCTTTATGTTTATACATATGGTGGGAGTTGCCATATAGTAAGTACACAATGCTTCTTTAATACAGGGGAGGTGGGAGATGCCATGCTGCTTGCCGCATTCCTCCTAACAACCCAAACAGTTATTTTTAGTATATTAAACATTTGTCAAACAATCTGCATTTCACAATCACTTTTCATACCACCAGTCACTATCCACCAGGTAGCAACCAGTCTGGCAGCTCCAGGGGGGTTAATCTACACTAACCAACCACCAGCCCCTATGGCAGGTCTCTGCACCCCAATATTTTAGGGAAACCCAGTCTACCCATAATCCTTTTAGGACACCAGGAGCAGCCCCAGACACAGAACATCCCCATGGTAACTCCATCCCCATGGTAACTCACCAGCTTCCCAGAGGTGCCAGTGATCAGGGCACCAGGAGCAGCCCCAGACACAGAACATCCCCATGGTAACTCACCACATCCCCATGGTAACTCACCAGCTTCCCAGAGGTGCCAGTGATCAGGACACCAGGAGCAGCCCCAGACACAGAACATCCCCATGGTAACTC
>CM033476.1:107571350-107820601 GCA_019447015.1 Hymenochirus boettgeri | reverse complement strand
TTAATAATACGCGAGAAGCAGGGTGATGGGCCCATAAAGACTTTATTATCTTCGGGAATACGTATTTTTAAATTTTAGAAATTACGAGGATGTCTCTTATTTTCGTAAATTTCGAAATTACGAGGATTCCGCGTATTTTCGAAAGTTTCGTTTTTTGAAAATTTTCGAAATTACGAGATTTCTCGTATTTTCGAAAACACTCCACTCGTAATTTCGAACATTTTTGAAAATACGAGAAATCTCGTAATTTCGAGAATATTTTTCATTTTAACGGGTCTGCTCGCGGATTTTCGAATTTTCGAATTTTTACAAAAATTCGCGGATCCTCAAGCGGACCGGATTTTGCAAAGTTCGGACATCTCTAATAAACGTTTCTGAGATTTGTTTTTTTTTTTTTTATTGTTTTATAAAACATTTTTTTTAGCTAAATTGATTTTTATCCTAAATGGAACCTTTAGCACCAAACGTGTCTGATCCCAAACCTTCCTGTAAGGTCCCTGCAGCCTTATTAACGATATATCAGGGGGAGGAGATAGTCCCCCCAGCCCCAGAAAGATTAGATTTCTCAGGGGTCTTCGAATGGGAACCACCAGCTTTTCGACAGTAATAAAATAATTTATTGTATTTTACGTTCCGTGTTTATAACGTTCCCTAACCCTGAGCTTTTATTTGGGTCTATTTCATTATAATCTGCCCGGTGTACTAATTGTGTAATAATAAAATAAGGCTGACATCATCGAATCTTTTTATGAATAGGAGAGATAATCTGAACCTTTAACAGTTACACTGAGATGATCTTCTCCCTGCCCCTTTAATCTTAAAGGAATATGATGGATAAGATCAGGCCCAGGGAACTGGTGTCTCTATCTTACTGGTTTTATACAGTAAGGTTGGTATTAGGTAACTGAGCTTTGGGTTTTAGGGTAAGGTCCCAATGTGTGTTTTGCTTGCATTTTGGACAATACGTTTTGTCTGCTTTGCGGTTCGTTTGCAGGTTAAGAAACATGCGATTTTCTATGCGTGTGTCCGCGTGTGTCCGTGTTTCTGGTCCGTTTGCGTTAGAGATGTCCGAACTTCGCAAAATCCGGTCCGCTCTAGGATCCGCAAATTTTTAAAAATTCGAAAATCCGCGCGGACCCATTAAAATGAAAAATCCTCGTAATTTCGAAAATTTGCGAAAATACAGGATTTTGGGTATTTCCGCAAATACGGGAAATCCTCGTAATTTCGAAAATATCCGAACCCCCATATTTTCGACAATTCCTGAAATTACGAGGATTTCGCGTATTTTCGAAAATGCGGAGAAATCCTCGTAATTTCGGAAATTTTCGAAAACGCGGTTCGGAAAAGTTCAGAAGGCGGAAAAAACGAAAAATCCACGATATCCGCTGTTCGCGAACGAGGTAAATCCACCGCGGATTTGGGTTCGGATCCGCGAACTGGGCCATCATTAGTTTGCGTGCATTTTTTGGAAAATCACAGGATATACTGGAGAAAACCCAACCCCCCCCTAAAAAAAAAGTATGACCGAGTCTGTGCATGTTTTGCATTCCCATAGACTATCAAACTGCAATTCTGACACAACTGACCAAAAGTCGTGCATACGGATAGAAAACGGACCGAATAGATTTTATAGAGGGAACTGATTCTTATTTCCATTCTGTCTTTAAATACATTGCGATTCGCAAAGCACACGCAATACGGAAAACGCAACACACATAGTGGGATCTAATCCTTACTGCTGGAAAACTATGAACCAAAACTATCACATGTTCTTCTATGTGATTCCTCACCAAATATCCACCTGTGTCAAGAAAGTTTTGTGACCACTTTTAGCCACTTTTAGAGTGTAATGTGTGTAGCATGGATTGTGTAGCAGATATTGAATTACCAATCAGACCTATTGTAAATGTGTGTGTTGTGTTTTATTATTCAAAGGGCAAGTCAACTCAAGAGATGTCCGAACTTCGCAAAATCCGGTCCGCTCGAGGATCCGCGTATTTTCAAAAAAAATCGAAAATTCGAAAATCCGCGAGCGGACCCATTAAAATGAAAAATATCCTCGATATTACGAGAATACATACGTATTTTCGAAAATACGAGTAATCCTCGTAATTTTGAAAATTTTTGAAAATATGTGGATTTCTCGTATTTTCGAAAATACGAGAAATCTGCAGTTCGGAAGGCGGAAAATCCAGAAAAATCTGCCGTTCGCTAACGGGATAAATCCGCGGCGGATCCGGGTTCGGATCCGCGAACCGGCCATCCCTAGTCAACTCATCAAATGAAAAAGTTGTAAATTTCCCCCAAACACTAAAACTCCAACAGTTAGAACTGCGAGAAATTATGCCTGATGTTCTCTTTCTGTCAGTCATCGATGTGCTGAATGACATCACAGCCAATTGCTGAATGCTATTCCCCTAGCGGCCTCCTTTGAGCATGTGCGAGCTCGTAAAAGATATTATATATCTTTTTTAATGTGAGGGGTAAACGTGCCCTTTAATAGCGACATTTCCCATGTTTGGGTTACAATGTTTCCAGCCATTATTAACAAAACCTTTCGTTCTCCTTAATGTAAAATGCTCCTTTCTGGGGCATAACAAGTCACTGGCACAGCTGTAGAAACAAACTCCGTCTCGGTTCCACACCTAAGTACATAATGATTTGGATTCCAGGACTTTAACACCGAACGGGCAATGGGCGACGTGCTACAGACGTTCTAACCGAAAAGAATTAAAAGGCTGTAGTTGCGACATTAATTAAATACAGGATGAGCTGTTTCCGGGATTGGATCAATCACTGTCACAGTACTTACTCTCTATAACACTAATCCACTGTAATAATAACAGGACGGATTTGGCCTCGCTTTACCCAGGCCGGACCAGTTCTTTCTTAGCGAGGAAATTCAAGGTTTTATTTTTTTATTTTTCCGCCACATTAAATCCATTTCACCCATTTAGGAAACTTGTTCTTTTGGGTCCTTCCTGGCAGTGCAAGTTACTGAGCAATATTTATACGTCTGGATAATGTTTTCAAACTTCCCATTCTGCCTTGTGGTTTGTTGAAATGAATGCTTTGCTATTGGCTTTACTGGAATCCATCAGACAGGCATTTTTGAGGAAGGGGTAGATATATTTCTGTCCTGGGCACATACAGCGCTTAACTCTTTCACTGCAGACTACGACCCACTTTCTCTGCTTTATAATAGCATTCCTGGATTATATATACAACCTCCAATACTATGTTACTATGTAACTGTTATAGATTATATATACAACCTCCAATACTATGTTACTATGTAACTGTTATAAAGACATTATGGGTAGGGTATAAAGGTTGGACTAGATGGACGTATGTCTTTATATAACCTCCAATACTATGTTACTATGTAACTGTTATACAAGACTTATGGGTAGGGTTATAAAGGTTGGACTAGATGGACGTATGTCTTTATACAACCTCCATACTATGTTACTATGTAACTGTTATACCGACATTATGGGTAGGGTATAAAGGTGGACTAGATGGAGTATCTTATACAACCTCCAATACTATGTTACTATGTAACGTATACAGACATTATGGGTAGGGTATAAAGGTGGACTAGATGGACGTATGTCTCTTTAACAACCTCCAATACTATGTTACTATGTTAACTGTCAGACCAATGTGGTGAGGTATAAAGGCTGGACTAGATGGACGTATGTCTTTATACAACCTCCAATAATATGTTACTATGTAACTGTTATTACAGACATTATGGGTAGGGTATAAAGGTTGGACTAGATGGACGTATGTCTTTATACAACCCCAATACTATGTTACTATGTAACTGTTATACAGACATTATGGGTATAGGGATAAAGGTTTGACTAGATGGACGTATGTCTTTTTACAACCTCCAATACTATGTTACTGTAACGTTTACAGACATTATGGGTAGGGATAAAGGTTGGACTGATGGACGTATGTCTTTATACAACCTCCAATACTATGTTACTATTAACTGTTATACAACATTATGGGTGGGTATAAAGGTTGGACTAGATACGTATGTTTTATAAACCTCCAATATATGTTACTGTAACTGTTTATACAGACATTATGGGTAGGGTATAAAGGTTGGACTAGATGGACGTATGTCTTTATACAACTCCAATATATTGTTACTATGTAACGGTTATCAGACATTATGGTGTGGTATAAGGTTGGACTAGATGGACCTATGTCTTTATAACAACCTCCAATACTTTGTTACTATTGAACTGTTATACAGAATTATGGGTAGGGTATAAAGGTTGGACTAGATGGACATATGTCTTATACAACCTCCAATACCTATGTTACTATGTAACGTTATACAGACATTATGGGTGGGTATAAAAGTTGGACTAGATGGACCTATGTCTTTATACAACCTCCAATACTATGTTACTATGTAACTGTATACAGACATTAGGGTAGGGTATAAAGGTTGGACTAGAGGACGTACGTCTTATACAACCTCCAATACTATGTTACTATGTAACTGTATACAGACATTATGGGTAGGGTAATAAAGGTTGGACTAGAGGACGTATGTCTTTATACAACTCCAATACTATGTTACTATGTAACTGAACAGACATTATGGGTAGGGTATAAAGGTGGACTAGATGGACGTATGTCTTTATACAACCTCCAATACTATGTTACTATGTAACTGTATACAGACATTATGGGTAGGTAAAGGTTGGACTAGATGGACGTATGTCTTTATACAACCTCCAATACTATGACTATTGTAACTGTTATACAGACATTATGGGTAGGGTATAAAGGTTGGACTGATGGACGTATGTCTTTATACAACCTCCAATACTATGTTACTATGTAACTGTTATACAGAAATATGGGTAGGGTATAAAGGTTGGACTAGATGGACGTATGTCTTATACAACCTTAACTACTATGTTACATGTAACTGTTATACAGACATGGGTAGGGTATAAAGGTTGGACGATGGACGTACGTCTTTATACAACCTCCAATACTATGTTACTATGTAACTGTTATACAGACATTATGGGTAGGTAAAAGGTGGACTAGATGGACGTATGTCTTATACAACCTCCAATACTATGTTACTATGTAACTGTTATACAGACATTATGGGTAGGGTATATAAAGGTTGGACTGATGGACGTATGTCTTTATACAAACCTCCAATACTATGTTACTATGTAACTGTTATACAGACATTATGGGTAGGTGTAAAGGTTGGACTGATGGACTATGTCTTTATACAACCTCCAATACTAGTGTGACTATGTAACTGTTATACAGACATAGGGTAGGGTATAAGGTTGGACTAGATGGACGTATGTTCTTTATACAACCTCCAATACTATGTTACTATGTACTGTTATACAGACATTATGGGTAGGGTATAAAGGTTGGACTAGATGGACGTAGTGTTTTATACAACCTCCAATACTAGTTACTATGTAACTGTTATACAGACATTATGGGTTAGGGTTAAAAGGTAGGACTAGAAGGACGTATGTCTTTATACAACCTCCAATACTATGTTACTATGTAAAGGTGGCCATACATTAGGCCGATTTTATGTACAATTCGACATACAATCAGACATTTTCATCGATTTGCCGAAAAATTTTACATTTTCCTATTCTTATTGTGCGACATTAGATCGTAATTACGATCGGGAAAGTCGTTTTTTTAAGTCGATTGGTAAAATGATTGTAGTGTTTTCTGACGTTTCGATTAAATGTTAATG
This sequence comes from Hymenochirus boettgeri, assembly GCA_019447015.1. Lineage (NCBI taxonomy): Eukaryota > Metazoa > Chordata > Amphibia > Anura > Pipidae > Hymenochirus > Hymenochirus boettgeri. Next base: position 107,814,822 of record CM033476.1, on the reverse strand, counting down.
TAATGTAACCTCACAATGGACGACATTCGACATTAATCACAAAACAAATTGAATGTCGAACAATATTTATTGTACATCTGTCTATCAAAGTATCGGTCGGTTTAGGATCGTAATTACAATAGTACAGTGAGCAGATAAGGTCCAGTCAGTGATGTCCCTTGGCTGTCCCTGTCATTAACTACATAAGGATAAAGGGGCCTGTTTAATTTCACCCAAGTAACCCCTTTCAAAGGGTCAGTTTCTACATAATTTTTTGCCCAAGCCCACCAGAGGACCCACAGGAGACCCCCCTTCCCTAATGGGATATTTTAGGACTGGGGAAGATATTTTCATTGGGAGTTTACTTGGAACCGAATGTTTCTCTTCCTGCGCATCAAAGAGCGTGAGGAACAAGGGTTTATTTTCCTGCCCGATGTGTGCTCAAGGTCTGCTACAACTTTCCAACTTCCTCTCCTGCCAGAAAGCATGTGAGCTATGCTGGGAATGTGTCCGTACTGGGTTACACAGCTTCCTTGTTCTGAATGTCTATTTATTCACAGCTACAAACACCTTTCAAACCGCTTGCAGGCCGAGGATCAGCGTGGAACACACCTGAGGTGCGAAATCAACGTTTAGGATGAGCTGGAGACGTGGAGCCAATTGTCCGAAAACGAAACATTTCTATGTGTCTTGTCCCTTTAATGATGGCTCCTAATGTTGTCCTAATGACCAGGTCATGTTCAATCCTTCGCAAGGGAAAACTGATAGCGGTAAATCTTGGTAAATACGGTAAATCTTGGTAAATACGGTAAATCTTGGTAAATACGGTAAATATTGGTAAATACCGTAATATTCATCGCTTTGTTTCTTGGAGTTTTCTGGACGGCGACTTTTTTCTGTTCTATTATTTTTGAGCAGGTTTAACCGCAAGATTCCCAACGCCGTAATCTCCAGCTAGAGGCCTTATCGTTAGACTCCATACAGAGAGGGTCTGTGTGAGTGTAGCTTAGGTCATACCATATGGACCAGTGTGATAAGCCACCGACACCAGGATCTATTATTGTGCCGTCGCTTTTCCAAATTTAACTTCTACATAAAAAAAAACCCTGTTCTATTTACTAATGTCCGTGTGGCGATAAAGATTAATGTAAATAAATGACCCACCGCTCGTGGAGAGATTAGATTTTCTCTACTAAGACTAAAAACAACACACATGATTAACCCTTTCATTTTAATAAACTACACAAATGATTAACCCTTTCATTTTAATAAACTACACAAATGATTAACCATTTCATTTAATAAACTACACAAATGATTAACCCTTTCATTAAATAAAACTACACAAATGATTAACCCTTTCATTTTAATAAAACTCACACAAATGATTAACCTTTCATTTATAATAAACTACACAAATGATTAACCATTTCATTATAATAAACTACACAAAATGATTAACCCTTTTAAACATTTATAAACTACACAAATGATTAACCCTTTCATTTTAATAAACTACACAAATGATTAACCCTTTCATTTTAATAAACTACACAAATGATTAACCCTTTCATTATAATAAACTACACAAATGATTAACCCTTTCATTATAATAAACAACACAAATGATTAACCCTTTCATTTTAATAAACTACACAATTTTATTTTGTGCTGCAATGATTTTATTCTGGTAGATCTCAGTCAAAGATGAACTTTAACCCCCAGGATCTGCACCGCTAGACAAATACGTCCCCGCGATAAGTGATGGACACAAAACCGAACTCGAAACTGTGTTAGGGCCGAACTTAATGAGTTTGGACGAACTCGAACCATTCGGTTCAGTTTTCCGAACTCCCGACTGTATTTTCGAATTTATGAGCCATTCGCTACAGATGGACGAACTTTCGAAAGTGTATGGAAAATGGACCCAATAAAGTCAATGGGAGTCAAATAGTTCAAAAAGTTCTATTGAAATACAATTAAAATATCAATAGTAACTTAAGGTGGGACCTGGGAAATGGTCTGGGGAACACGTTCCAATATCCAGGACATTCGAAAACTCGATTTTACTCTCACACGCGCTACTGTCGAGCTCTCGCGTTCGAACATTCGATAATTATCACATGAACGACTCGCGGATTCGATATTTACTCGTGTATAGGTATAATAGACACTTTACTCGCGGATTCGATACTCGCGTATAGGTATAATAGACACTTTACTCGCGGATTCGATACTCGCGTATAGGTATAATAGACACGTTACTCGCGGATTCGATACTCGCATATAGGTATAATAGACACTTTACTCGCGGATTCGATACTCGCGTATAGGTATAATAGACACTTTACTCGCGGATTTGATGCTCGCGTATAGGTATAATAGACATTTTACTCGCATATTCGATACTCGTGTATAGGTATAATAGACACTTTACTCGCGGATTCGATACTTGCGTATAGGTATAATAGACATTTTACTCGCATATTCGATACTCGTGTATAGGTATAATAGACATTTTCCTCGAACGTTCGAACATTCGATAATTATTGAAAGTCCGGAAAATATCGAAAATCCGGGCCCAAGATAGTTCGAGAGATCCATGTACGTTCGAACTCAAATAGTTCGGCTTGAACTCGGGTTTGAGTTCTAGTCCATCTCTATCTAACCCTCGAATATATGTTTAGTTTTCGCTAACCCTCGAATGTATGATTCGATTTTGATTTTCCTCGAATGTATAGTTCTATTTTCGGTAACCCTCAAAAGTATCGATCGGTAACCCTCGAATTGGCCGTAACCCTTGAATGTAGTTTGCGCAAACTTTTACAGTAAGTTACCATTGTTAGTTTATCTGTAAATCAGCCGAACTTTTCAAACTATCACTCCCCATTGACTTTAATGGGTCCGAATTCAAACTTTAGAACTTTAGAACTTTTACTGAAGTTCGGGCCAAGTTTAGTAAGTTCGTCCATCTCTACCCGCGATCACCAGGTCTGGCCTTGACTCCTGCAGAGAGTGTATTACCATTGGCCAGGTCCTGGACACTGCAAAGGGGCAGGGTTTACCACACCTGCATTCCACATCACACAGGATCAATGTTTTTTCTAAGCTCGTGCGCACACACACAACTCAGCAGGTTAAAATAGGAAGCGCACAGAAGTCTGGGTAATGGGATTTGTAGCACACCTAGCAGGGAGATTCAATAAAAGTTCTTATAGTAAAAAATGGTGCCCCAACCAATCAGATTTTATTTAACGTTTGAAAGCTAACATCTGATTGGTTGGGACAAAATTAGCACCATTTTTAACGATAAGAACTTTTATTGAATAACCCTGAAAGTTGGATACATGACTCTGCCCACAGCTGACAATAAATTAAGAAAAAACCTTGTTCAGGAGCTTGGCTTCTAAGATTGAAGGTATCATACACACAAGGTGATATGTTGATCTGTCTGAAAACATCCATGATACCGTTTTAGACTCCAACAGACTGATTTCGGACAAATCAGACATGCCGGTTCATTTCGAACAATAGTGCAGCCTTCTATGAATGAACAGTCGGTTGCAGGGAAATATTGATGGGAGCTATGTAAGTGGCTGATGATACTTCAAACAAACCAACTGTCCGAATGTGGAAACCAGTTGATGAGGTCCAAATGTTGTATTGTGTGTACCAAGAGAAAAACAACACAGCTACTAATGAAACATCTTGTAACCTTTCCCATCTAGACAGTAGCAATCGCCTGGCACCAGCTGGGCACAACTCTATCTGCAAAAAGATAACAATTCCACGGAGCGTCCAGTATAAATATTGGAATACGACAGCTCTGGGCCAGGGTAGGAACTGATTGGACCATGTGGAACAACTGATTTCACCCGGTCCTTCACCTACATCAATAACATTCCAGCTTTGAAGACTGTTTTGGTCCACACATTGTCCTGTTCCCTTAACAACCTCATTCAAAAGGTATTTGGTAAAACAAAAGGCGTCTCCTCCAAACAATCCCCCACCAGATAAGGAAGTCACTGTGACAATTTGGATTAGATTGAAAACATTAATGCAAAATAGAATTTGAAAAATGTTAGTTCCTTCCTAAAATGCTGAATATGGTTAATTCTAATTATGGAGTTTTCTAAATATAGATTTTTTTAAATTTCTGCAGTTTTATCATAGTAGGTAGGCCATAGTTAGACCATTGCATGTAGGCCATAATAAGTAGACCATAGTAAGTAGACCATAGCAGGTAGACCATAGTAAGTAGACCATAGCAGGTAGACCATAATAAGTAGACCATAGTAAGTCTATGGTCTAACCTACTACAGGTTCATACCTGCTTATGGTTCTTATCTTGACTACTATTATGGTCTACCGAGGGTTACTATATGGTCTAGCCGGCTATGGTCTTACTGACTTATGGTCCTCTATGAGTTACTTTATGGTTGCTACTGTATGTTCTACACTAGCTCTATCTGGTCACACTGGTTCTACTTATAGGTCTACTGCTTGGTCTACTTACTATGTCTCACATTATTATGGTCTACCTCCTATGGTCTGCTTTGCTTCATGGTCTATGACGGCTACTTTGTCTATCTTAGCTTAGGGTCTACGCTAGGGCTATGGTGCTAACATTACTTAATGGTCTACCCGTACTAGATGCGTCTGCACGTATCCATTATGGCTACGCTAGTTAGCTATGGTCTATACATTACTTTGGCGGTGCAGCTAAGGCGGAGAAGTGGAAGCAGAATGAGCGGGCAAGAGGGGGACGCCCCCGACGGGGAAAGAAAAAAGACATTGTGGAGAGGGGAAGGTCAGAGAACTGGGAAAAATTGATTAGGAAGATGTTGGCATTGCCCTTGATTATAGGGAAAAAGAGAAAAAACCAGGGGATTTGCAGGGAAAAAAAAGCGTTACAGCCTGCTTTTACTTTGGCCAGGGGAAGTTTCAAAGGGATTTTGTAAGGTGTTGTGTGGTGGAAAAAAAATCAAGTCCGATGGGTTTTTTGGTTTTCCTTCCCCATTCCTTTATTTCCACAGGGGGGACATGGCTGGAGGTTTCGGGTTTTAACTTGATTTTCCCGGGACCCAAAAACACCTTTACCAGGAGCTTAAAAAACCCTATAATAGGGTCCAAAAAACCTCACACAAAACAAAAAAAAACTTCTTCTGGGAGGGGACCCAAAACCAAAAAAAATCGGAATAGCGTTTCCTTTTATCAACAATATTTTTCAAGGCTCCAGGAACGTTATTATAATTTTTCCCGTTTTTAATTTGTGAATTTCATTCGAATTTAATTCAAATACATTTCGCTGGGCATTTTTATTTCTTGTGTTTAGGTTCGTTGAAGTTTTGTGGTTTTTGGAGCGTTTGAATGAAGGCCGCGAGGACTTTCAGATTAAAATAAATTACCTTCTCGTTTGTCCGTATTCTTCCTTTTCAACCTTGTTAAAGTCTGCCTCCAAACACAAGCCTCCTATGGAAAAATGACACACTAGATTGTAGCTCTATGGACGGCAGGGGTCTCTTTTCTGTGTGGCATCAATCGTTGCTATTTCATCTATTTTCAATTATTCGATTAAAATTCGAAGATTAATAAAAATCGGTTGGGGCGGTTTCTTCCGTTAAATTTCGGAGATTCCCGATAAAGTTTTCGTACGGGACTTGCGAAACCTCAGATTCGACTTCTAATTCGAACCCAAAATTACATCTCTTAGTCCTCTTAGGTGTTGCTCTCAACTCTCCCACCCACCTAATCAAAAAGCCAATATCGCTCTATAGGTGGCCATGCAACTGCTCTTTTCTGCAGTTTTACATCTGATTCATCCTCCTCCGTCACAACCCAGCTACACCAAGACTGACCCCCATTCACTCTCCGCTCTCCCACGTCAACTTGTCACTATGCCCTACTTCTCTGACCCCTGTCGGCCCTCAGAGCCAACATCACCATCTACATTTTCACACACCTATACCCGTTATAGTTAAATTGACAATCATTATAGAACGGTTTTCCCTCACCTACCCCCACCACAGTCTCCTCCTCTAGCCCCCCCCTCTTATTTAATTCCTCTATCCCTACTCCTCGCATCATACAGCGCCCTGTTTCATGCATCCCTACCTGCTATGTATGACCTACTCCATACCTGCCCTTACTTACTGTTAACCTGCCTAGACCTATGTCCCTATCACATCTGCCCTATGTTACCGTGTACCTACTCCATACCTGCTCTTGTGTACTGTACTATCTCATAACCTTGCCCTTTGTTACCTTACCTACTCCATACTGCCCTTCCATGGTACCTGTAGCCTACTCCTACCTGCCCTATGTTACCCTACTAGTACCCCTGTAACGTCCTACTCCATAGTGCTGCCCTATGGTTACCTGTACCTACTCTCATACACCTGCCTTTTGTTACTGTACCTACTCCATACCTTCCCTGTTACCTGTCCATGCGAGGGGACTACTCCATACTAGCCCTTTGTTACCCCGTGTACCCTACTCTCATAACTGCCGCTTTGTGACCTGTCCTATACTGCCTAGACTGTACCCATATCCTACCTGCCCTATTGTTACCTGTTACGGCTACTCCATACCTGCCCTTTGTTACCGTGTACCTGCTACCCATACTGCCGCTTGTTTACCTTTAGCCTACTCCATAGTGGCCCTTTTGTTACCTGTTACACCCTCATCCTGCCTTTGTGACTCGTGTGACCGCTACTCGCATAACGTCCTGCCTTTGTACCGTACGCGTACTCCCATACATGGCCCGTTTGTTACATGATACGCCCGGCCCAGTCCTCTCCTACTCGCATACTGCTCGAGTGGTCCTTGTCCTACTATCATACCCTGCCCTATTGTTACGTGACCGATTACTCCATACCGGCCGATGGTACGCGGTCACTACCCTAACTGCCATACCTTTCTTATAGCTTGGCCGCTACTCGTGAACCTAATCGGCTTGTTAACGACGCGTAAGCCGGGGACTTGACTCCATAACTCGCATAGCTGGGCCCATGTTACCTCGTATCCTAACTCCATACCTGCGGCGCGCTTGTTACCGTGTACCTCCCATACTGCCGTACGTACCCATGGCAGACTGCCCATATGTCTAACTGTCCTACTCTTATGCATTAGCCTGTACCTACGTCGCATACCGCCCGACTGTACTCTTAGTAGGCATACACCATGCCTATTGTTACCATGTACCCTACTCCATACCTGGCCCTTTGTTACCTGTACCTACTTCCCATAGTCCCTGTCCTGTTACAGACTCAAACCTCCCTTTGTTACGTGTACCTACTCCATACATCGTCCCTCTGTTCCCTGAAGTGATACGACTACTCCCATGGAGCTGCGGCCATTGTTACCCGTGTACCTACTCTCGATACTACTGCCCTGTGTTTACCTGCTACCTACTCCATACACCATGCCTATTTATTACCTTCCGCTACTCCATTTCGGCCTATTGTTACTGCTGTACCTTACTCCATACTGGGCCCTCGTTACCTTCTGTACCTACCTCCTGCCATATTGCGCTTAGTACCCCGTGCCCTTTGTTACCTTAGGCCCTACTCCATACTCGTCTTTGACCCTTGTTACATGTACCCTCCACCTACCTGCCCTTTGTTAGCCTGTACCGGTACCTGCCATACTCTGGCTTTTTAGCCTGTAGGCCATTCCTACGTCACCCTAAGCCCTTTGTACCTTTACCTACTCCATACGCTGCCCTTATTGTTACCTATGTAGGGCCTCGACCTCTCATCCACCTGCCCTTTGTTACACTGTACCATGACTCTGCACATATCCTGCCCTTGTTACATGTACCTACTCCATACCTGCCCTTTGTTACCTGTACCTACTCCAACCTGGCCCTATGTTACACCTGTTAGCCGCTACTGCCATACCTGCCCTTTTTGTTACTAGCGTACTACTTAGCTGCCTACATACCTGCCCTTGTTAACTCTGTTACCTACTCCCATACCTGCCTATGTTACCCTATGTACCTACTTCCATAGCCCTGCCGCTATGTTACTGTATCCTACTACTAAGCTACCCTTTGTTACTGTTCGACCTCTAAAAAACACGTCCATACCTGCCCATTTACCTGTCTGAGCCTATACGCCCTTTGGCGTGTACCTACTCCATACCTGCCGCTCAGTGTTGTAGCCTCTCCATACCTGCCTTTTTACCCTACCGTTGCCGCTGTGCTGGGCTCATGTTACCTACCATCCATACTCTCCCCCTGTACTATGGCAACCTCCATGTTACACTCTGTACTCTACTCCAAAACCATCCCTTTGTACCTGTACCTACTCCATTACGCCTTTGTACTTCCTACTCTATGGCCGCTGTTACCTGTACCTACTCCATACTGGCCCGTTGTTACTGTACACCGACTCCATACCTGCCCTTTGTTACCTGTATACCTTACTCCATACGCTGCCCTTTGTTACCTTGTACCTACTGCGCTAACTTACCTGCCGCTATGTTACCGATGTACCTACTCATAACCTGCCCTATGTTACCTGTACCTACTCCAGCGCGTTGTTGTACCTCATGTCCTGTCTGCTGTACCCTGTACGTCTACCTCATACACTGCCCTATGTTACCTGTCTACCTACTCACTACTCATAGCCTGCCCTGTTACCTGTACTCTACTCCATACCTTCTCTTGTTACCTTAGCCTCCTAGCTGCCTATTTACGCTGTACCCTATCTTCAAACCGGTATTACCTGTCGCCCAATATGCTTTTACCTGTGACCTTACTGGCATACCTGCCCTTTTTACGTAGCGACCACATACGGACTAGCCCATACCTGGCCCTATGTTACATCGTATCCTGACTCCATACCTGCCCTGTGATGTACTACCATGTACCATCCATGTGACCTGTACACTCCATACTGCCCTTTTATGAACCTAGCTCATACCATCTTTTTTACGGCTGTACCTATCCATTAGCGAATGCCCTTTGTTACTGGACCTCTATACTGCCCCTATCCTATACCTGCTCGCTCGTCGCCTTTGGTTAGCTGTGTAGCCACTACTCCATTATCTGGCCTTTGTTACCTGTACCTACTCATACCTAGCCTGCAGGTTGTTACCTGTGTACTATCTCCATACCTGCCCTATGTTACCGTCGGTGGGAACCGTGACTCATACGATAGGCCCTTAGTTACCTGTAGGCCTACTCCATTACGGCAACCTTTTTACCTGTAGCTACGCTCATACCGTGGCCTTTTATCCTGACCTACTCCATAATCTTACCTTCCCTTTGTTACCTGTACCCTAGCTCCATATCCTGGGCGCCCTATGTACGCTGTACCGTAATCCATTTAGCCTGCCTTTGACCGACCTACAGCCCTATGTTACCTGTACCTACTCCATACCCTGCCCCTCTTGTTACATGTACCTACTCCATACCTGCCTTTGTTACCTGTACCTACTCCATACCTGCCCTGTTACCTGTACCTACTCCATACCTGCCCTATGTACCGTACTACTCCATACGTGCCCTTTGTTACCTGTCCCACTCCTACCTGACCTTGTTACCTGGACCTACTCCATACCATGCCCTTTGTTACCTGTACCACCCATACCTGCCCGTTGTTACCTGTACCTACGCAATTACCTGCCCTATGTTACTTGTACACTCCATAAGGCCCTTTGGTACCTTGTACATACTCCAGACCTGCCCTTTGTTACCTGACATACTCCATACCTGCCATTTGGTGTACCTTGTACCTCACTACACAGAATTTCCTCCCAAGTCAAAAACCTTAAACTCCACTGCCTAGTAAACCCTCTCGGAACCCATCGCTCACCTGCCAGACGTCCCCCTGCCCCTTTCACAACTCTAACATACCGGAAATGACAACGTAGGACTTGGTTCATTCACCTGCTGCCATAACTACTCCACGTATCGTACACTAAGTGCTTGAATGATATCCCTAGTGCTGAATCCAAAGGTCTCGACTGTTCTTCTTGACCCGATTTCCAACACTGATTACTATGGTTCACCCTTTTGTGTACATTAGATCCTGGTATGTATCCAGGCTACTTGGATCTCTTCCTACCTCACTGGAAGGATGTTTAGTGTCTCCCACTCCAATCTCCTCCCTTGCTCCTTTCCAATCTCACCATCTGACATCCCCAGTCTTATTGTTCTTCTTGATTTATCCGCGCACTTTAAAACGAAAATGGACAAAACTGAACTTTTATCTATTCCCCTAACTGAAAATAGCCATTATACAATGAACCCCAATCTCCCCAACTGGTGTGTGTGGAATAATACCAGATTCAATTCATTTAAACCCCCAAATTAACTCATCAAGCCAATATGTAGTGTCAATCCCACCTCAATCTCAATCTCTCACATCGTTCCTTCCTCATCACACAATGCTACCAAATTATATTCACGCCCTAATCCTATCCCGTAAGATACTGTACTGCCCAATTATAGACATAGGAGTAGATCCCGTATCTTATGTTTTTCTTAATATTTACCCTTTAGAGTTTAAATTGAAGCTCACTGGGAAAGGGCCCTCGATATAACCACGTGCAGTGCATACACAACCTGATATTATGCATGCACTTCCCCTGTACCTGTCAACTTTATATTATATATCCATAGTATGTATCATCTTTAATGTAAAGAGCCATGGGCAATGTTGGTACTATATTAACCAATACTATAATAATGATAATGATAATAATAATAGTAATAATAATAAATAAAGTAATAATAATAATAGTAATAGATAATAATAATAATAATAATACTCATAATGAGAATAATGATAATAATGATAATAATGGATAATAATAATAATAATTATAATATAATGATATAATAATTATAATATAATGATATAATAATTATAATATAATGAGATAATAATTAATAAAATAATAATATATAATGTGATAATAATTGATTAATAATGATAATAATAATAATAATAATAATAATACACATAATAATATAATTATTAATTATAATGTGATAATGATTAATAATAATTAATGATAATAATAATGATACTAATGATAATAATGATAATAATATAATGATAATAATAATAAAATAAATAATAATTAATTGATATTAATAATAATAATAATGATAATAATAATAATGATATAATAATAATGATAATATAATTGATCAGTAATAATAATGATAATAATGATTAATAATGTAGATAATTAGTAATAATAATAATAATAATAAATAATTAATAATGATTGACTAATAATAATGATAAAGAATAATAATGATTAATAATGAAATAATGAGAATAATGATAATGAATAATAATGATAAAATAATAATATATAATGATAAAATAATAATAAGATTAAATGAAATGTTTAATTAATAATTAAAATAATAATAATAATAATATAATAATAATAATAATAATAATAATAATAATAATAATACTAATTAGGATTTAAGGTGGACACCAATGTCAACATGTTTTAAAAGATAATTTTTTGTCTCTGCATCTTTGTGTGGGAAATTAGGACCCTATTTTATTATAATATCTAAACATTCAGAGCTCTCCATGGTCCTTTTTAGCGTTGTGTTGATGTATCTGTTGATTTACAGTCTTGTGCTCTTTTCAGGAATGACAACCCTAAAGCATCTGTAATTGTCAATGAATTAAATTCACTGGTAGGTGTGTTTATCTGTGGTTTAGCGGGAGTCAGTCCTACAACGTTGTATTTTTCACTTACTTATGGTCTACTACTTATAGGATACATACTTGGTCTTACTTAATATGCGTTACTACTTATGGCTACTTCTATGGTTGACCTAACTTATGGTCTACTTATTATGGGTCTACCTTACTATGGTTCTACTTACTATGGTTCTACCTACTATGGGTCTACTTACTTTGGTCTACCTACTATGGTCTACTTACTTATGGTTACCTAACTATGCGTTCTACTTACTTAGGTATTACCTACTAGTTCCTACTTTACTTATGTCTATACTATGGTCACTTATTATGGTCTACCTACTATGGTCTACTTACTTACGGTCTACCTTACTATGGTATAATTACTTACGTTTATACCTCATGGTCTTACTTACTTATGGTTACCTACTATGCGTTCTACTCTACTTATGGTACTACCTACTTGGGTCTACTTATTATGGTCTACCTGCTATGGTCTACTTACTATGGTCTACCTGCTATGGTCTACTTTACTTATGGTCTCATACTATGGTTATACTTACTTATGGTCTACTTACTATGGTCTACTTACTTATGGTCTAACCTTACTATTGGTCTACTTACTTATGGATCTACTTACTATGGTTCTACTTACTTATGGTCTACCTACTAGGTCATACTTAACTTATGGTCTACCTACTATGGTATAACTTACTTATGGTTCTACCTTACTATGGTCTACTGTACCTATAGTCTAATTATATGGCTACCTACTATGGTTACTACTTCTGGTCTACCTACTATGGTTCTACTTAATTATGTCTTACCTTACTATGGTCACTTAACTTATGGTCTACTACTTATGTGGTCTACCTACTTGGTCTACTTACTTAGTTAATATTATGGGTCTACCTACTATAGTCCACTTAGTTTGATCTACCTACTATGGTCTAATTACTATTGCCTACCTACTATGGTTTACTTACTATTGTCTACCTACTATGGTTTACTTACTATTGTCTACTTACTATAGTGTACTTACTATTGTCTATCTACTATGATCTACATGCTTGTGAAGGTTCTCATTCATTCTGGTCATGGTATATCTGTTGTATTCAGTTTAGATCAAAACTGGAAACTTGCGGAGAGGAATGCATATTATATATATTATTAATATTGCAATATTAGAAAGACATTAGCACGATAATATATAAATGATATTTAATATATATCAATGATAAAATATAAACAAGAAGCGATATGCTAGGACATGTTCTCCTCCTGCTGGGCTTTTCACCTTCACTGTTGGTTATTCGTGTTTTTCGTTCCATTCTACTTCTTTTGACAAAGGTCCAGTCTGGATATCCCACAAGGTTTTTTAAGGGGCTCCTATGAGATTGTTTTCATTTCTTAGGACTTCGCATCTGTGTAGTGGGGGATTGTTCTCAGCTCTGTGCGAGTGGGGGGATGTTCGTCAGCTCTGTGCTGTGGGGCATGTTCTCAGCTCTGTGCTAAGTGGGGATGTTCTCAGCTCGTGCTAGTGGGGGATGTTTCTCAGGCTCTTGCTAGTGGGGAGTTTGTTCTCAGCTCTGTGCTAGTGGGGATGTTCAGGCTCTGGCTTGGGGATGTTCTCAGCTCTGTGTATGGGGATGTTCTCGGCTCTGTGTTTGACAGGGTTCTGATGGACACCCAGCTTGTGATCTAAAGGGTGGTGGGCGTCAAACACGAATAATGATCTGGTGTGTTGGTTTTCTGTAAAACTCTCCGTCCGTTTACCATTCTCCCTGATTCTACCAAGCAGTCCAAGAAAGCCAGTTTGTTGTTTTGTATTTCCTTGTACATTTTGATGTTGGGTCTGACCGCTTAAGTGTTCTGGAGAAAGCTTGGACTTCCTTCTGGGGGATTTAACCAGGTGTCTCAACACATATCTGAACCAGTGGCTGGGGCTAGCCCTTAAAGGTATTAAGCCGCATGTTTTTCTACCTTCCTCCATGTAAAGGTGGCCAAATGGGTGATGAAACTGGTTATCCACGCACATCCAGTTTTTATCCCAGATTTGAAATAGGTGGTATTCAGACACAAGTCACCGTAAGGAACTGTTCTGGGTTAAGATCAGTTTTTCATCTATTTTTGCTGGGGGTTGGAGAGTGCTGTCTTGTCTAGCCGTGTTCTCACATGTTAACAGCCTCCTTGTGGGTATACAGGTGAGAGAGATGCAAATCATAGGACCTCCATTAGTTCTTTCGCACCGAGTATTACATCTTTGAATCTTGTTAGTGAAATACTGGAGGTGATGCTGCTGGACTATGGTATTAGTGGGGCCCCTTCCTTTGTTGGGAGACCAAAATACATTTCTCCCCCCCCCCCCCCCCCCAATGTGGGGTATATTTAAACAGTCACTGTGGCCATTCTAATACCAGTCATTAGTACCAGTTATGTGTTATTAAAGCACATCCCACTTCTGACAGCCACACATCCCACATATGGGCACAGCTTCACAAACTTTCAATAATAAAACCCCCACCCATTCTGGCGGTACGGCGAGGGGGCAGCATTTGGATTTTTTTTCAGGTGCCAAAAAATTCTAGAGACGGCCCTGTCTACCTACTATGGTCTGACTACTACTGTTACCTTTACTTTGGTATCTACTACTATGGGCTACTGACTTTGGTTTACCTACTATGGTTCTAATTACGTTGGGGTACCTACTATGGTCTACTGGCTATGGTCTACTGCTATGTCGACTACTAGGTCTACTTATTTATGGTCGACCTACTATGGTCGTACTTATTATGGTTACCTACTATGGTTTCTACTTATGATGGTTAACCTACTATGGTCAGTATTATGGTCTTACCGGCTATGTATACTACTATGGTCTACTACTATGGTCTACTTATTATGGTCTACCTGCTATGGTCTACTTATTATGGTCTACCTACTATGGTCTACTTATATGGTCTACCTGCTATGGTCTACTTACTATGGTCTACCTGCTATGGTCTACTTACTATGGTCTACCTGTTATGTTAATTTACGTATGGGGGTTTTTTCTTTTTTGGCTTTTCTTTTTGTCTTTTCTTGATTCTCCTACTACGTTATGGTCTATTACTATCGGTTATACCTGCTATGGTCTACTTACTATGATCTACTTATTATGGTCTACCGGCTATGGTCTACTACTATGGTCTCCGGCTATGGTCTTACTGACTATGGTACCTGCTATGAGTTAACGTTTATGGTTCTTACCTGCTATGGGTTCTACTACTATGCTCTACTTATTCTGGTCTACATGCTAGGTTCTACTTACTATGGTCTACTGCTTTGGTCTACTTACTATGGTCTTCTACTTATTATGGTCTACTGCTATGGTCTATACTATGCGTTTACCTGTTATGGTTCTAATTACTATGGTCTACGTACTTATGTCTACTACTATGGCTACTGCTTGCTATGTGTCTACTTACTATGACTACTTATTATGCGTCTACCTGATAGGGTCTACTTACGATGGTCTACATGCTATTGTCTACGGACTAGTGGTCTACTGCTATGGTCTACTTACTAGTTTCTACCTGCTTGGTCTACTTACGAGGTCTACTTATTATGGTCTACCTGGCTATGGTCTCAGCTGTACTATGGTCGAATGCTATGTCTACTTACTATGGTCTACTTATTATGGTCTACCTGCTTATGGTCTACTTACTATGGTCTACCACCCAATGCTTTGGTATACTTACTATGGTCTACCTTGCTAGGGTCTACTGCTTATGGTCTACATGCTTTGGTCTCTTACTATGTCTACTATTATGGGTTCTACTGCTTGGTCTACTTATTAGGGTCTACTGCTATGGTATACTTACTATGGTCTACGATTATGCTACCTGCTAGTCTACTTATTATGTCTAACCTGCCTTATGGTCTTAAGTAGACCATAGTAGGTAGACCATAAGTAAGTAGACCATAGTAGGTAGACCATAAGTAAGTAGACCATAGTAGGTAGACCATAGTAAGTAGACCATAGTAGGTAGACCATAAGTAAGTAGACCATAGTAGGTAGACCATAAGTAAGTAGACCATAGTAGGTAGACCATAAGTAAGTAGACCATAGTAGGTAGACCATAAGTAAGTAGACCATAAGTAGGTAGACCATAAGTAAGTAGACCATAAGTAGGTAAACCATAAGTAAGTAGACCATAGTATGTAGCCTATAAGTAAGTAGACCATAAGTAAGTAGACAACAGACAGACGTTATAGGAATGACTCCCAGCTAAACCACACCTACACAGTGATTTAATTCATTGACAATTACAGATGCTTAGCGTTTGTTCATTCCTGAAAAGAGCACAAGACTGTAAATCACAGATACATCAACACAACTCTAAGGACCATGGAGAGCTCTGAATGTTTAGATATTATTAATAATAATAGGGTCATAATTCCCACACAAAGAGGAGAGACAAAAAATTATCTTTTAAAAATGTTGACATTGTGTCCACTTAAATCCTAATTATTATTATTATTATCATTATTATTATTATTATTATTATTATTAATATTATTAATATTATTATTATTATTATCATTATTATTATTATCATTATTATTATCATCATTATTATTATTATTATTATTATTATTATTATCATTATTATTATTATTATTATTACTATTATTATCAATCGAATATGAATGGGAAGGGGATATTCATATCATAGTTATTATGGGGATCAGGACTATGATTGAGAAAGGGGATATTTCAAATCATAGTTATTATGGGGGATCGACTATGATTGGGAAGGGATATTTCATTTATCATAGTTCTTTGATGGGGATCAGACTATGATGAGAAAGGGATATTTCATATCATAGTTATATGGGATCAGAATGATTGAAAAGGGATATTTCATATCATAGTATTTGGGGATCAGACAGAATTGAGAAAGGGATATTTCATATCATAGTTATTATGGGGATCAGACTATGATTGAGAAGGGATATTTCATATCATAGTTATTATGGGGATCAGACTATGATTGAGAAGGGGCTATTTCATATCAGTTATTATGGGGGATAGACTATGATGAGAAAGGGGATATTTCATATCATAGTTATTATGGGATCAGACTATGATTGAGAAGGGGATGATTTTATATCATGATTATGGGGATCAGACTATGATTGAGAAGGGGATATTTCATATCATAGTTATTATGGGGTAAGATAGATTGAGAGGGATATTCTATCAATAGTTTTATGGGATCAGACTATGATTGGAAGGGGATATTTCATTCCATAGTATTATGGGGATCAGACTATGATTGGGGAAGGGGATATTTCATATCATAGGTTATTATGGGGATCAGACTAGTGATTGAGAAGGGGATTATTAAACGAACGCTACTTTGAGGTTTAGTGAACGATCTTTCGAGGGTTACGGAAAACGAATGCTACTTTCGAGGGTTACTGACAATCGAATGCTACATTACAGGGCTATGCGAACGATACCTTCTAGGTTAGCGAAAACGATCCGTACATTGGAGGATATTGAAACAAATGATACTTTCAGAGTAGAGTTAGGATAAACTATACAATTCTAGGGTTGCGAACGGCCATAAATTCGAAATTATCGAAAATACAGCTGCGAGTCTGGAAAAACGAACTAGTTCGATAGTTTGAGTTTTCCAAACTATATAGTTTATCTCAACTCGGGTTGTTCGAGTTTGATTGTTGTCCATCTCTACTTCCTTCATCTGTTGGGATGCACTAGAATATTCTCTATTTAACCTCATTGGTTTGGGCTAGAAAACATGTTATCGCTGTATAAAAAGCCTTCTAAAAACACCATCCCTTGTTAAAAGTGTCATTTATTTCTTTGTTTCATGTTAACAGCTTCAAATTGTTTTCCCTCTTACAATGTCGATTACAGAACGATTACAAAGCTCGTTTATTTGCCCAGCTGCATTGCAACAGAACGCGCTTGTTTCTTATTTGTTCTTTCTGTACGTCACCGAACACACCAGAGACCCCTATGAAGTGTTATTAATGACACAGTGGGGACAACAGGGGACCAGCCACTTGCACGTCTCTGTTATTCCCAATCACACCGCCCCCACTAAGATTTAACGTTACGCTCCAGTTGGGTTTGTTGAGCGAGTAAACTCTTTATCATCTTAGTCTGACATTGTGTTTTCATTACACAAAATTTCTATAGAAAATACAAAACAACAATAAAATACCAACCTCCCCTTCCCCATCCCCTCGCCGCATCAAATCAGACAGGCGCCAGCTGCCAGCCCCATTGTGTGGAGAGTAAACAGGACGCAGGGTGTTTGCACTGATCGGAGACTCGGTTTGACGTGGAATCTCAATTACAGGAAGAAACGAATCCAAAAGAACGTCAACAACTTACAACGTGAATGGATCGTGGGATAAAGGGAATTTTATTGTAGAAATGTCCATAAAATATCCAGTTGTTTATTGTGTTTACCAATGGACATCGGTGGGATTTTACCTCTCACCGATCGGGTTTAGTGGATTGGTTGTCAGTCTGATGGGGAGATTGTATGGGGTTGTACCAACCTAAAGGGGGTTGCGCAGACCCTACAAAGCCCCCTTGATGTTCTGTTCCGTAGTAGGTAGTGGGTACAGACCATGTATTCTTCAGGCAATCTACAGAAGTCAGTGTATCGGTATGATAGGGACAAAAAAAATTGCATGGCATTCATTGGGCCACAACCAACGTTGTCCATCCAAACCAACGTTGGTCAATCAAATCAGGCCCAATGGGCGCCTCTCTATGGAGGCTAATCTTTGCTGACCAACTACCGTCCTGTCCAGTTAAAGTGCAGGGATATACGATCATTTCCCTCACGGTTTGGGTACAGCAAGTCACAGGGAGTCCAATATTTTCTCGCATAAAACAAACGTTTATAAGCACAAACGCAAATAGACAAAATGCGCAGGGGGGAGGGATACAAGTTAGTTATAAAGGTGGACATTGTAATTTTTTAATTCTTGTAACATCTGACGTTTTCAATATTGCGATTATTCGCCTCTCAGTAAACTTCCTTCACATACCTAGCTATGCGTGCTGGTGTTATCGTTATGGCAGAAATCGATGGAACTCTCTTGTCTGTGTAATGTTATTTCTTATTTTTTTAAAAATATCAGGTCGATGTTTTTAACAGCCCGAACATAAATAACGGTACCTTGCAAATCGAAATAATGTGACTGACTGAAATTGAACACGTCCTTGATTACGGCGTATTACCTAGCCTTTGCGTTGCGATATGCCAAATTCCGTTAGTATTTCAGCGAACACACATAATCACGAAAGAAAGGCTTAACAAGCTAACACTCACAACAACACAGATTGAAGGGGCCTGAGAAGAATTCAAACCATTTCGTTCACAATGTGAAACCCCCCCCAATTTCCAAACCCTTCGACCCACACACAATTCTCCAAGGAATCCATTCCACAGAGCTAGCCTTGTTATTTGAGGAATAGAATCGTCCCATTACTAATTTTAACTTCCCTGTAGTATCGGTTTTCTTTGGCTACAGATACGGCTGTATGACGTCAGTATCGACGCGTACTGGTATTTTCAATTTTCCGTTGGTTTGGATACGAGATCGCAGGCCGCCTAATGGCTGAAATAGCCCGTTACGGAGAATCCTCTTCTTTATTTAGGATGGTCCCTTAGTTGCAACACGTGCGGATCACATTCCTGCTTGAACCAGGACCCGGACCGAGGAGAATTGAAATTGTGATTTACGTTGTTTAAAATGATTTACGTCACCCCGATTTAATTTACTATTAATCCATGGCAGAAAATAAAAAACTTTTATTAACCTGGGTAAACTGCGCCGCGGGGGAACTCTCCACATCTGAATAAAAAGAATTAATAAGAAACTCGGCACGAGATTCTGTACTGAGGGACTGGGTGTTATTTAACCAGGAACTTCGTTATGCTGTGTATAAGGGAAACGTAATAGATCTGTAACAGACGGGATTTAAAGTTCGTGACGACTATCTGCCCTGAATAGTCCTCATCTTCTGTCTCTGAGCCAGCCATCATATTACGCATCAATTCCATCCAACCTACTCGTGGACCAGATACCAACCGGATTTTTATTTATATGAACATTGTGACTCAAACATGTGAGATCTTGTTATGGCGCCTTAATGTCTTAAAAGTCTCAATTCAGACGCTTTGCCTCGGACTGAGATACTGCCCTGAAACTGTTAAAATGACAACCGACGTCTCATTAATCATTTTTATTCCATGGCGGTTTGTAGTTATAAAATTACAGTCCCATGGTTTGGATTCCATTTTGGTTTGAAGCAAAATGAACCTACTCATTTTATCTATAATGTTCGCAATAACATCAGGATACATGAGAACTCTTATGGGACCCCAAACTATGTCACTTTCGGGGCCCCCCCACTGCACGCACGAACCCTATAGCAATGAGTTCTCATTCAACCCCAGTTCAATGAAAAGTCTCCCTAGCTAATGTGTAGTCATTAATCGCCAATTTGTTATGGGAAAATCATTTTAAATAGTGGAAATACATGTTTGTGCTAGTAAGATTACATTATTTAAATAATGTTTATAAAATGACATTACTGGGCCTATTCTGTTGTCTGGGAAATGGAAGGAGTGTCAAAAGCTATATATCATATCTACAGTAATGTGTTTTTCATCATAAAACTAACGACACTCAAAATGTATGTTATTATCATAACAACAAGTAATGTGTTTTATTATCGTAACTACAGTAATGTGTTTAGTTATCATAACTACACGTAGTGTTATATATAAGTACAAAGTAATTGTTATATTAATCATAACTACGGGTAATGTTTTAATATATCGTCAACTACGTAATATAGTTTTTTAATTCAGTTAATGTATCAATATGTGTTTAATTATCATACACCGATGTACATAGTGTTTTATTATCAATAACTAACAGGTAATGAGTTAATTAATCGTAACTACAGTAAATGTTGTTTATGTATCTTAAACCTACACAGTAATGATGTTTATTACCATACTACAGTAATGTGTTTACTATCATAGTCTACGTAGATTTATGTACTCAGGTAATTATTATCCATACTACGGTAGGTATATACTAAGTCTGTTTTATTATCATAACACACGAAGTAATAAGTGTTTAGTTAACGCATACTCAGTAATGTGTTTAATTATCATAACTACAGTAAGTGCATTTATTACCATAACTTACAGTAATGTGATAATATTAGCATAACTACAGGTAATATGTGTTTTATCATAAACTACGGTAATTGTTTTTAAATCATAACCAATCGCGTAATGTGTTTATTCATAAAACTACGTTACATGTGTGTTTATCATAACTCAACAAGTGTAATGTTGTTTATTATCATAAACTACGGTAATGTGTTATTATCCAAACCTCGTATTTAATGCATATGTGTTTATTATCATAACTACAGTAATGTGTTTTATTTTATATCAGCATAACTACAGTAATGATGTTTATATCCAAAATCTACCAGTAATGTGTTTATTATCATCATACAGTTTTTCAGTAATGTGTTTATTATTATCTAACATCTATCATTAACTACATTAAATGTATTACATACTCAAGATGTTTATTATCATATCTACAGTAAAATGGGGTTATATCATAACTAACAAACTAGATACTTAACTCTACTCAAAACTAAGTTGTTATATCATATACTAGTGTTTATTATCAATAACAACTACGATAATGTGTTTATTACATATCTACCTAATGTTTATTATCATAAACTACAAAAAGATGGTCAAACAAACTACGGTAAAATCTGTACTACATCTATCGTAAGTGCCTTATTAATTATAAATGTACCGGATGTTGTTATTATCAATAATGACAGTAAAGGGTGTTGATTACCAGGAAAAGAAATATAATCCTACTTACGAGGAGGAAAAAAATGTGTTTATCCCTAACTTACAGAATGGTGATAATATTACATATTAGGTAATTTTATTATCTACTAAACTAGCCAGAATTAATGTGATGTTTTAAATATAATTAATAACATACTAATCAACGAACAAATAATAACATAAAAACAGTAATGTGTTTTATTACCAATCTAAAAAAACTAAACAGTAAGTTATTTACATAATAAACTACAGTTAAATAGGTTTTATTACCATAACTACAGTATGTGTTTATACTACTCCGGTATAAGTTCTATGATCTAACAGTACTAATGATGTTTATAACTACCATATCGAAGATAATGTGATTTATTACCATATACATCAAGTATGTTTTTATAGATATCATATAACTACAGTTAATGATGTTTTTATTACCATAACTACGAGTAATGTGTTTATTATACATAAGTCAGTAATGTAGTTTATTATCATAGCAGTATGTGTTTAGTACCAGAACTACAGTAAGTGGTTATTGATCATACATAACAAGTTATTTTTAACTAGGTGTGTGTATTATCACAATACAGTAATGTGTTTATCATTGAATAGCACAGGAATGTGTTTATTTCATAACTACAGTAATGGTTTAGTTATCAAATCTTTTTATCACAAACTAAGACATAAATGGTTTATTATCCATATACTACAGATATGTTTTTATATAACTACAGAGTGTTCATAAAAACATACTTATTGATCACTAAACGATGTGTTTATTATACTAAGTCTGTGTATCATACTACAGTTAATGTGTTTCTTATCATAACTACGAAGAATTAGTGTTATTACCAAATAATATCACAGATAATGTGTTTATTATCATTCAAATCTACAGTAATGTGTTTTATACTTATCATAACTCAGTATGTTTACTACCAGAATTTTTTAAACTGATAAGTTACGTTAAGTATATGTATTTATTCAACATACCAGAATGTGGTTTATTAATCATTACTACAGTATGTGTTTTTATTACCAATAATTACAGTATGTATTATATTTCCATAGTCATAAATACAGTATACACTAGTAGTTTTATTATCATAACACGTGTTTTAATCAGTACCACATATGAAATTTAACTATAATCATAAAAAAAAAACTACAGTAAATGTGTTTTATTATCCATAAAAAGCAGTAGTGATCATAAGGTATTAATTATCATATAACTACAGGATAATTGTATGTATTATGATCATAACTAACGTATATTTTTTATATTACCATAACTACAAGTAATAGTGTTTTATATTAATCAACTAAAACAACAGTAATGTTATTTCATATCTACAGATAAATGTGGGGGGTTGATTATGTATATTACATAATTGAATTACTCATAAATATTAAGTTTGTATCAACTAAACAAGTAATGTGTTTATTTACATAACTCAATCAGTAATGTGTTTATTGATTATATTACACAGCAGACTGTGTTTATTTTTATTAATCATCTACAGTAAGGGTTGTATTATTATACAGAATAACACGTCAATGGTGTTTATTAATCAATAAACCATACAGAATGTAGTTATTATCATACAAACTACATTAATGTGTTTATTATCATAAACTACAGTAATGTGTTTATTATCATAAATACAGTAATGTGTTATATTTCATAACTACAGTAATTGTGTTTATTATCAAACTACAGTAAGTGTTTATATTATAACTACATAATGTGTTATTATATAACTACAGGAATGTGTTTATGATCATAACTACGTAATGTGTTTATTATCATAACTAACAGGAATGTGTTTATTATCATAACTACAGGAAGTGTTTATTATCATAACACAGTAATTGGGTTTATTATCATAACTACAGTTTGTAATGTGTTTATTATCATAACTACAGTAATGTGTTTTATTACAATAACTACAGTAAGGTGTTCTTATTATCATAACTACAGTAATGGGTTATTATCATAACATACAGTAATGTTTTATTATCATAAATACATAATGTGGTTTCTATCATAACTACAGTATGTATTTATTATCTAAACTACATGTAATGTGCTTATATCATAACAAGTAATGTGGTTATTATCATTAAACTACAGTAATGTGACATCAGTGTAGGATAGAAATCGGTTTGTATTTGAATGATTAGACATCGGTGTGTTTGTTGTTTTGTTTTATGGGATAGGACACGGTGTTGGTGTAGTTGGTAATGATAGACATCGCGTGTAGTGATAGACATCGGTTGTCGTAATGATAAGGACATCGGGGTTTGTACTGATAGACATCGGGGTGGTAATGATTTAGACAGCGGTTGTAGTGTTGTGTTGTATTGATAGACAATCGGTGTTGTAATGATAGACATCGTTGTCTGTAATGATAGACCGCGATTGTATTGATAGCATCGGTGTGTGTAATTGATAGACATCGGTTTGTAATGATTAGACTCGGTGTTGTAAATTTGTAATGAAGACATCGGTTGTTTGTGGTTGTAATGATAGACATCGGTGTAATGGTTAGACATCGGTTTTTTGGTAATGATAGACATCGGTGTAATGATAGACCATCGGTGTTGTTGTTTGTAATGATAGACAACGGTGTAATGTAATGATAGACGGTTTTTGTAATGATAGTTTTGTTTGAATGATAGGACACGGTTGTAATGAGTGACATCGGTTTTTTGTAATGATAGACATCGGTGTAATGATAGAATCGGTGTTGCTTGTTGTTGTGTTTTGTTGTAATGATTAGACATCGGTTTTGTTTGGTGTAATGATAGACATCGGCTGTAATGATAGACATCGGTGTTGTTGTAATGTAGACATCGGTGTAATGTTTGTTTTGTTGTAATGTGTTGTATTGTTGTTTTGAATGAAGACATCGCGTTTTGTTGTTGTAATGATAGACATCGGTTGTTGTTGGTGTGGTGTAATGTAATATAGACATCGGTTGTATTGTAGTCATGATAGAAATCGGTTTTGATGTTTGTAGTAATGATAGACATAGGTGTATTGATAGACATCGGTGTGTGTATTGATAGGACATCGGTTGTAATGATAGAACGGGGTTATTGGATGATAGGCAGAGGTTGTAAGGTAATGATGTATGTAATTTGTGGGAATGATAGAATGGGGTGTGAATGATAGACCGGTGTATTGATAGACTCGGTTGACTGATAGAAAATCGGTTGTTGTACGTGTAATGATTGTATTTTGTAATGATAGACATCGTGTATGTCATGTAGACATCGCGTTTGTTGTAATGATAGACATCGGTGTTATGATAGAACCGGGGTAATATAGAAACGGCTTTTGTTGTTGTATGATAGACATCGGTATTGTATGTAAGTTTTTCTGTAATGTAGACATCGTTTTGTTGTTGTATGATTAGACATCGGTTTGTATTGATCGACATCGGTTTTGTAATGATAGACATCGGTGTATATAGACATAGGTGTGTAATGATAGACATCGGTTGTAATGATGTATGATGACATCGGTGTATTGATAGAACATCGGTGTTTATGTTTGTAATGATAGACATAGGTGTACTGTTAATGATAGAAAATCGGTGTGTGTAATGATGACATAGGTGTTGTTGTTTTTGTATGATTCGAATCGGGTTATGTTTGTTTGTATGATAGACATCGGTGTTTATGTTGTTTTATGTAAAGTGTTTGTTGTGTAATGATAGACATCGGTTGTAATGATAGCCATCGGTTGTAATGATAGACATCGTTGTGTAATGATAGACATCGGTTGGTGTATGATAGACATCGGTGTTGTGTCATTGATTAAGACATCGGTTGTTGAATGATAGACATCGGGTTGGAATTGTTTTGTTCATGATTAGAAATCGGTGTAATGATAGACATCGGTGTAATGATAGACTCGGTTTGTAATGATAGACATCGGTGTATTGATAGACATCGGTGTGTTTTTGTTGTTTGTATTGTAATGATAGAATCGGTGTTGTTGTTGTGTAATGATAGACATCGCTTGTAATGATAGACATCGGTTGTTGTTGTAATGATAGACATCGGTGTAATGATAGACATCGGGTAATGATAGACATCGGTGTTGTTGTTGTAATGATAGACATCGGTGTGTATTTTTTTTGTTTTTGTTGTTTGTAATGATAGACATCGGTGGTTCGTATGATAGACATCGGTTGTATTGAATAGACATCGGTGTTTTTAGTGTTGAATGATTAGACTATCGGGTTGTTGTAATGATAGACACGGTTGTAATGATAGACATCGGTTGTAATGATAGACATCGGTGTTATGGTTGTAATGATAGCGGTGGTTAGTGTTTGTAATGAGTTAGACATCGGTGTTTTTGTTTTGTTGTTGTAATGATAGACATCGTGTTGTTTGTAATGATAGACATCGTGTAATGATAGACATCGGGTTGTTTTTGTTTGTGTGTTGTATTTGTAATTATAGACATCGGTTTGTGTTTAATTGTAATTGATAGAAATCGGTGCTATGATAGACATCGGTGTTTTTGTTAATGTAGAATCGGTTGTAATGATAGACATCGGTGTTTTTGGTGTAATGTAGACATCGGTGTAGATAGACATCGGTGTAATGATTAGCATCGGTTAAGGATAGCATCGGTTGCATGTAATGCTAGAACATCGGTTGTTGGGTTATGTTTGTTAATGGATAGAAATCGGTTGTGGTTGTTAATTTGTATGTTGTTTTGTAATGATAGACATCGGTTGTTGTACTGATAGGCATCGGTGTAATGATAGACATCGGTGTAATGATAGACATCGGTGCATGATAGACATCGGTGTATTGATAGACATCGGTTTGTATTGATTAGACATCGGTGTAATAATGATAGACATCGGTTGTGAAGATAGGTCAGACATCGGTGTTGTTGTTGTAATGATAGAAATCGGGGTAAATGATAGACATCGGTGTAATGATAGACATCGGTTGTAATGATTAGACTCGGGGTTTGTATTGAAGACATCGGTTGTTTGTAATGATAGAACATCGGTGTATGATAGAAATCGGTGTAATGGATAGGCATCGGTGTTTTTTGGAATGATAGACCTCGTTTTTGTGTTTTTGTAATGATAGACATCGGTTTTATGTTTGTTTTGTTTGGTGTAATGATAGACATCGGTGTATTGATTAGACATCGGTGTATGAGAGACATCGGTTGTAATGAAGACATCGGGTAATGATAACATCGGTTGTAATGTATTTTGTGTTTGTGTTTGTATTTGTAATGATAGCCATCGGTGTAATGATAGACATCGGTTTGTAATGATAGACAGCGGTGATTGATAGAATCGGTTTTTGTAATGATGAGACATCGGGGTAATGATAGGGACATCGGTTTGTAATGTGTAATGACTAGACATCGGTTGTTATTGATAGACATCGGTGTGTGAATGTTGTAATGATAGACATCGGTTGTAATATAGGACATCGGTTGTTGTAATGAAGAATCGGTTGTATGATAGACATCGGTTGTTTTTTGTAATGATAGACATCGGTTTGTTTTTGTAATGATAGGAATCGGTTTTTGTTGCAATGATAGACATCGGGGTCAATGATAGAGAAATCGGGGCTTGTTTTTGTAATGATAGACATCGGTGTAGTGTAA
This sequence comes from Hymenochirus boettgeri, assembly GCA_019447015.1. Classification (NCBI taxonomy): domain Eukaryota; kingdom Metazoa; phylum Chordata; class Amphibia; order Anura; family Pipidae; genus Hymenochirus; species Hymenochirus boettgeri. Next base: position 107,787,568 of record CM033476.1, on the reverse strand, counting down.
CTTTGTAAAGGTTGGATGTAATTGTAACTGATAGGACATCGTTTGTATTGATAGACAGCGGTGTGTTGTTTGTATGAAGACATCGGTTGTGTATTGTAGACATCGGGTTGTAATGATAGACATCGGTTTGTTTTTTGTACTGATAGACATCGGTTGTAATGATAGACAACGGTTTTTGTTGTAATGATAGACGGGTTGGTAATGAAGGACATGGTGTTTGTAATGTTGTATTTGTTGTAATGATTAGAAATCGGTTGTATTGATAGACACTCGGTTAATGATAGGACATCGAGTAATGATAGAACATCGGTGTAATGATAGACATCGGTTGTATGATAGAAATCGGTGTGTATTGATAGACATCGTTGTTTTGTAATGATAGACATCGTTTTGTAATGAAGGACATCGGTGTAATGATAGACATCGGTGTTGTTGAATGATAGACATCGGTGTTTTGTTTAATGATAGACATCGGTTGTGTATTGATAGGACCTCGGTGTATTGATTAGAAATCGTGTAATGATAGACCTCAGTGTATTGATAGACATCGGATTGTAATTTGATAGACATCAGTGGATTTGATAGACATCGGTTACTGTAGGGACTCGGTTGTAATGATAGACATCGGATTGTTTTTAATGAAGACATCGGTGTTTGTTTGTAATGAAGACATCGGTTTGTGTGTAATGTAATGATAGACGGTTGTATGGAATGATAGACATCGTTGTATTGATAGACATCGGTGTTGTCATGGTAGAACATCGGTTGTAAGGCTAGACATCGGTGTAATGATTAGGACATCGGTTTTGGTGTTTGTGTAATTGTAATGATAACGGTTGTAATGATAGGACATCGGTGTAATGATTAGACAATGGGTTGTAATGATAGACATACGGTTTGTTCTTAATGATAGACATCGGTTGTAATTGATAGACATCGGTTTGTAGTTTGAATGATAGACGGTTGTAATGATAGACATCGGTTGATGAATATAGATCATCGGTTAGGTTGGTTTTGTAATTGATAGACATCGGTGTAATGATTAGACATCGGTGTTGTTTAGGATTTGTAGATAGACATCGTTTTGTAATGATAGACATCGGTGGAATTGTAATGATAGACCATCGGTTGTTTTGTTTTTGTAATGTTGTAATGTAGACAGTCGGGTTTTTAATGATTAGAATCGGGTGTAATGATGAAAGACATCGGTCTGTAATGAAGACATCGGTTTTTGTAATGAAGACATCGGTGTTGTTGTTTTGTAATGATAGAAATCGGTGTCTGTATTGTGTGTATGTAAAATGATAAGACATCGGTTTGCTAATGATAGACATCGTTGTTGTAAGGATAGACATCGGTGTTGTTTGGATGTAAGATAGGACATAGGTTTTGTTGTAATGGATAGAATCGGTATAATGATAGAACATCGGTGTCATGATACATCGGGTTGTGTGTTGTGTTGTAAGGATTAGACATCGTTGTTTGTAATTTGTATGTTTTGTAAGATAGAATAGGGTTGTTGAATGATAGACATCGTGTTAAGGATAGGGGACTCGGTGTGTATGTAATGCATGACATCGGGGTAATGATAGACATCGGGTGTATGAAGACATCGGTGTTGTATGATAGGGACATCGGTGTTTTCTGTAATGATAGGACATCGGTTTAATGATAGAAATCGGTTGTAATGATAGACGGTTTGTGTGGAATGATAGACATCGGTTTTTGATTGAGAGACATCAGTGTAATGATAAGACATCGGTTTGTTTTGTTTGTAATGATAGACATCGGTTGTATTGCATAGACATCGGTTGGTGTATTTCTGTAATGATACATCGGTTGTTGTGGTTGTAATGATAGAAATCGGTGTTGTAATGATAGACATCGGTGTTTTTGTTTTTGTAATGATAGACAATCGGTGTTTGTATTGAGAGACATCGGTTTGTTTGTGTAATGTTGGTAATGATTAGACGCGGTGTATTTGTGTAGTAATGAATAGTCATCGGTTGTAATGAGTTGTAATGTAGACACGGTTGTTGTATTATAGACATCGGGGTATTGAAGACATCGGTGGTATGTAAGTAATGATAGACATCGGTTAATGATAGACACGGGTGTAATGATAGACATCGGTGTTGTAGATAGACATCGAGTGTTAATGAGAGACATCGGTGTTAATTGTAAGATGAGAACATCGGGTTAATGATATGACCATCGGTTGTAATGATGTAATGATAGGGACATCGGTTTGTATGTGGATGTAAGGAGAGAAAACGGTGTAAGATAGGACATCGGTTTTTGTTGTTAATGAGACATCGGTCGTGTTTGTAATGATAGACATCGGTGTAATGATAGTGTAATGGATAGAAATCGGTGTAATGATAGAACATCGGTGTATGATGTTGTATGATAGACATCGGGTGAATGATGACATCGTGTTTTAATTTTGTAATGAATAGACATCGGTGTGTATGTAATGATGACATCGGTGTATTGATAGAAATCGGTTGTTTTGATAGACATCGGTTTGTTGTGATTTTGTTGTAATGATAGACAGCGGTGTTGTCTTAATGATAGACATCGGTTGTAATGATAGACATCGGTGTGTGTAATGATCGACATCGGTGTTGTAATGATAGACATCGGTTGTAATGTTGTTTTTAATGATAGAATCGGTGATTTGTGTAATGATTAGGACATCGGTTTTGTTTGTAATGATAGACATCGGTGGTTTTGTTGTTGTTGTTGTCAATGATAGACATCGGTGTTGTTTGATAGGACATCGGTTGTATGTAATTTTGGGGTTGTTGTAATGATAGACATCGGTTGGTTTGTGTAATGATAGACATCGGTGTAATGATAGACATCGGTTTGTTTATTGTTAATGATAGACATCGGTGGTAATGATAGACATCGGTTTGTCTTGTGGTAATGTAGATCGGTGTAATGAAGAAATCGGGTGTTGTAATGATAGACCTCGGTGTGTTTTTTTGTGTTAATGAGAAGACCATCGTTGTGTTGTTGTGTTAATGATAGAAATCGGTTGTAATGATTATGACGCGGTTGTATTGATAGAATCGGTTGTTTGTAATTGTTGTAATGTTTTGTATGTACTGATAGAAATCGGCGTAATGATAGACATCGGTGTTTTTTGTTTTTTTGAATGATAGACCATCGGTTTGATAATGATTAGACATCGGTGTAATTTGGGTTGTAATGATAGACATCGGTTTGTAATGATAGACATCGGTGTAATGATAGGAATCGGTGTAATGATGTTGTTTGTAATGTAATGATGACATCGGTGTGTATTGTTTGTAGTTTGTTTTGTAATTTGATCGGACATCGGTGTTGTGTTTTGTATGGTGAATGATAGGACATCGGTGTTTGTGTTTGCTTGTATGGTTGTAAGATAGACATCGGGTATTTGTAATTGTATTGTTTTTTGTAATGAAGACATCGGTGTTGTAATGTTGTTTTTGTGTTTGTGTACGATCGACACGGTTTGTAATGGAATATGGTGTAATGATAGACATAGGTGTGGTGTTGTTTGTAATGATGACACGTGTTTGTAATGATAGACATCGGTTGGTTTTTGTGTAAGGATAGACATCGGTGTTATAATGATAGACGTGTTTTGTGGTTTTTGTTGTTTGTAATGATAGACCTCGGTTGTTGTACTGATAGACATCGGGTATGATAGACATCGGTGTTTGTTTGTGTTATGTATGTTTGTAATGATAGACATCGGTTGTAATGATTAGAACACGGTTTGTATTGATAGTACATCGGGTGTATGATAGACTCGGTTGGTCTGTAATGATAGACATCGGTTTTATGTAATGATAGACATCGGTTGGTATTGATAGACATCGCGTGTATTGATAGACATCGGTGTAATGTTGTTTGTGTAGGATTAGTAGACACGGTTGTTTTGTATGTTGTAATTTGGTTGTTTTTGTAATGATAGACATCGTATGTGTATTGTAGACATCGGCTGTAATGATAGACATCGGTGTGTTGTGTAGTGTTTTTTTTATTTTTTTTGTTGTGTAATGGATAGACATGGTGTAAGATAGACCATCGGGGTATGTTGTTTAATGATAGACATCGTTTTAATGATAGACATCGGTGTGTCTTGTTTATGTAGTTGTTTGTTTTTTTAATGATCGGACATAGGTGTTTGTAATGATAGACATCGTGGATTTGTATGTTGTCATGATAGAATCGGTGTAATGATAGACATCGTTGTAAGATAGACATCGGTGTATGTTTTTTTATTTGTGGTAATGATAGACATCGGTGTGTAATGTGTAATGATAGACATCGGTGTAAGTAGACATCGGTTTGTTGTAATTGTTTTGTTTTTTGTATGTAGACATCGGTTTTTTTGTTTGTAATGATAGACACGGTGTTTATCATGATAGACAATCGGTGTTTTGTTGTGGTTGTAGTTTGTAATGATGACAGCGGTTTGTGTAATGATAGACAACGGTGTTTTTTTGTTGTGTTAATGAATAGACATCGGATAATGATAGACATCGGTGTAATGTAGACATCGGTGTGTTGTATGATAGACATCGGTTGTAATGATTAGACATCGGTGTAATGATAGACATCGGGTATTGATAGACATCGGTTTTGTGTAATTGTTGTTGTAAGGATAGACATCGGTTTGTAATGATAGACATCGGGTAATGATAGGACATCGGGGTATTGATAACATCGTTGTTTGTAATGATAGACATCGTTGTTTTTGTTTGTAATGATAGACATCGGTGGTAATGATTGACATCTTGTTGTTGTATTGATAGACATCGGTTTTTGTAATGATAGACATCGGTGTTATGGTTGTGTATTTTGTATGTATGTATGTTGTTTGTATGATAGACATCGGTTGTAGGATAGACACGGTGTATTGATAGACATCGGTGTTTGTAATGTAAGAAGACGGTTGTTGTATTTTTTTTTCTGTGTTTGTGTGTAATGATGACACGGTGTTTGTTTGTATAATGATAGACATCGGTGTAATGATAGACGGTTGTTTTTTGTATTGTATGATTGACATCGGTGGTGTTGTATGGTAAATATAGACATCGGTGTATGTAATGATAGACCATCGGTTGTTTGTAATTGGCCATTTTGTGTTTGTTGTTTGTAATGATAGAAATCGGTGTTGTAATGAGAGACATCGGTGTTTGTTTGTGTTGTTTTTTTGGTTTTGTTGTTAATGATAGGGACATCGGTGTTAAGGATAGACATCGGGGGTAATGATAGACATCGGTTGTTGTAATGATAGACAGCGGTGGTTGTAATGATAGGACATCGGTTGTAAGGTAATGATAGGGACATCGTGTAATGCTTAGACAATGGTTGTAATGATAGACGGTGTTGTAATGATAGGACAGCGGTTGTAATGAGTGTGGTGTTGTTGTTTTGTATGAGGTTGTAATGGATAGACATCGGTGTTGATTGATAGACATCGGTGTGTTTGGGTTTTTGTTGTTGTTTTGTACATGATAGACATCGGTTGTAGTGATAGGACATCGTGTTTTTTGGTTTGTAATGATAGACATCGGTTGTTTGGTTTGTGTAAGGTTTTTGTGTTGTTGTAAGATATAGACACGGTGTGTAATGGATAGACATCGGTGTAATGATAGAAATAGGTGTAAATGATAGACATCGGTGTTTTTTTGTTCGGGTCAAGGATAGAATCGGTTGTGTAATGATAGACATCGGTGTAATGGAGACGGTTGAATGATAGACATCGGTGTGGTTTGTTGTTGTAATGCTAGACATCGGTTTGTATTGATAGACATCGGTGTTTGTTTGTATGATAGACATCGGTGTAATGTGTAATGATAGACATCGGTGTATTCATTAGACTCGGTTGTTTTTGTAGGTAATGATAGACATCGGTGTTTTTGTAATGATAGACATCGGGTTTGTAATGATAGACATCGGTTTGTAATGATAGCATCGGTTGGTAATGATAGCACGGTTGTAAGTTTTTTTGTAATGATAGACATCGGTGTACTGTGGTTGTTTTGTAATGATAGACATCGGTGTTGTGTGTATTGATAGACATCGGTGTAGTGTGGTGTTTGTAGGTGTTGTTGTAATGATAGACATCGGTGTATTGATAGAAATCGGTGTAATGATAGACATCGGTTTGTAATGATAGACATCGGTGTATGTATGAGTATGTTGTTAATGAAGACATCGGTGTAATGTGTTCTTGTGTTGTGTAATGCTAGACCTCGGTTGTAATGATAGAACATCGGTGTTGTAATGATAGACATCGGTTGTAATGATAGACGGTTGTAATGATAGAATCGGTGTTGTAATGATAGGACATGTGTTTGTTAATGTTAGACATCGGTGTAATGATAGATAGACATCGGTGTAATGAAGACGGTTTGTTTGTTTTTGTTTGTTGTAATGATAGGACAGCGGTGTTTTTTGGTACTGTAGACATCCGGTGTATTGATAGACATCGGTTGTATGTAGACATCGGTGTAATATAAGACCTCGGTTGTAATGATTAGAATGGTGGGTAATGTTGTTGTGTTGTAATGATAGACCTCGGTTTTGTGTTGTAATGAAGACATCGTGTGTAAATGAAGACATCGGGTTGTTGTAATGATAGAAATCGGTTGTTGTATTTGTTTTTTTTTTTGTTAAGGTAATGTGTTTTGTAATGATAGACATCGGTTGTAATGATAGGACATCGGTTGTATTGTTGTAATGATAGGACATCGGTGATTTGTAGTGATAGACATCGGGTGTTTGTATGTAATGATTAGACATAGGGTTGGTGGTATTGATAGGACAGCGGCGGTAAGATAGACATCGGTGTAATGATAGGACATCGTGTAATGATAGACACGGTTTTTTGTAATGTAATGATAGGACGGGGTTGTTTGTAAGATAGACATCGGTTTTGTTTTGTAATGATAGACATCGGTTGTTGGTTTAATGATAGGAAAGCGGGTTGTTTGTTTTTATTTTTGTAATGTAAATGATAGGACATCGGTTGATGTATGATTAGACATCGAGTTGTAATTGATAGACATCGGTTGTGTAATGATAGAGGTTTGAATTTGTTGTAATGATAGACATCGGTGAGTTGTTGTTGTAATGATTAGACATCGGTTGATTGATTGTATTGTATTGATAGACATCGGTTGTAGTGTAATGATAGACTACGGTTTTAATGATCGACATCGGTGTATTGATAGACATCGGTGTTTTTGTTCTGTAATGATAGTGGTGTTAATGATAGACATGGTTTTGTTTGTTTGTAATGAAGGAACATCGTGAAGATAGAATCGTGTTTGTGTATGATAGACATTGGTGTTGTGGAATGATAGACATCGGTGTAATGCGTAGACATCGGGGTATTGATTAGACAGCGGTGTATGGGTATTGTAATGATAGACATCGGTGTAGTGACGACACGGTGTGTTTTTTGTTTTGTAATGATAGACATGTGTTGTGTTGAATGATAGACATCGGTGTCATGCTAGACATTCGGTGTATTTGGTAGACACGGTGGTAATGTAATGATAGACATCGGTGTAATGATAGACATCGGTTTGTTGTGTAATGATAGACATCGGTTTGTTGTTGTTGTAAATGATAGACATCAGGTAATGATACGACATCGGTTTTGGATTGATAGACAACAGTGGCTGATAGACATCAGGGTTTTTGTTAATGATCGACATCGGGTGGTTGTATTTTTGTTTAATGATAGGACATCGGTGTTGTACTGTTATTTGATAGACACCGGTTGTTGTAATGATAGACGGTGTTACTGTTTTGTTTCTTGTAATGATTAGACATCGGTTGTGGTGTAATTGTGTAATGATAGGACATCGGGTAATGAATAGACAAAAAATTTGCGGTGTATATGAGAGACATCGGTGGTAATGATAAGACAGCGTTGTTGTTTGTAATGTTTTTGTTTGTAATGATAGCATCGGTTGTTTTTTGTGTTTTTTGGTGTAATTGTAATGATAGACGGTGTTTTTGTTTGTTGCTTTTTTGTTGTATGTAAAATGATAGACATCGTGTGTAATGATAGACATCGGTTTTGTTTGTGTTTGTTAATGATTAGATCATCGGTTTGTAATTTGGTTTGTAATGATAACACGGGTATGCTAAGACATCAGGTTTTGTTGTTTTTTTGTAAATGATAGACATCGGGGTGGTTGATAGGAATCGGTGTTTGGGGTGTGTATTGTTAAATGATAGACACGGTGTTTGTTTTGTAATGTGATTGTAATGGATAGAATCGGTGTAATGATAGACATCGGTTTTATGGTAATGTAATGTATGATAGACATCGGTTGGTGTGTGTGTAATGATAGACATCGGTGTGTATGGAATGTGGTAATGATAGGACATCGGTTTTTGTTATTTATTGTTGTAAATGATTAGAAATCGGTGTAATGATCGACATCGGTTTGTTTTGTAATGATGACATCGGTTTAATGCTAGACATCGGTTTTGTGTATGTAATGATAGAATCAGTGTTATTGATAGACATCGGGTTTGTATTTGAATAGACATCGTGTGTACTGATAGACATCGGTGTTTGTAATGTTGTTTGTATGTTTTTTTTGTGTGTAATGATAGACATCGGTTGTTTGTAATGATAGACATAGTTTGTTGTGGTAATGATAGACATAGGTGTAATGATAGGACATAGGTCCCGACCCCCCTGACAGCATTATGTAATGTCGAATCCACAGTCCTGTGACCCTGATAGACATCGGTTGTTTTTTTGTTTGGTTGTATGTTGTGTAATGATAGACATCGGGGTAATGTTTGTAATGATGGTTTTGTAATAGAATGATAGACATCGGTTTTGTTTGTAATGTGTTTTGTAATGATTAGAAAACATCGGTGTAATGATAGACATCGGTGTATATTGCGGTAATGTAATGATAGACATCGGTTGTAAGATAGACATCGGTTTTTTTGTAATGATAAGGGGACATCGGGTTGTTTGTATTGATTAGACTCGGTTGTAATGTAGACATCGTGTAGTGTGTATTTGTTTTTTGTGTTTGTTTTTGTTGGTTTTGTGTTTGGTTTTTGTTGTATGATAGACATCGGTGTATGTATTGATAGACATCGGTGTTTTAATGATGATAGAAAGCGGTTTTTGTTATTTGTTTTGATACAGAATCGTGTTTGTAAATGACTAGACCATCGGTGTATTTTTGTATTTGATAGACATCGGGTGTTGTGTTGTTAACTGTAGGACATCGGTGTAAGGCTAGAAACGGGTTGTATTGTAGTGTAATGATAGACATCGTTTTTTTTGTTGTTGTAATGATAGAATCGGGTTGTTGTTGTAATGTGATAGACATCGGTTGTTTGTATTGATAGACATCGGTGTTGTTGTATTGTAATGTTAGACACGTTGTATGTTGTATGATAGACAATCGGTGTATGCTAGACATCGGCTGTTTTTGAATGGTAGGTTGTTGTGTTGTTGTATGTAATGATAGACATCGGTGTAATGAAAGACATCGGTGGTATTTTGTAATGATAGAACATCGGTGTTTGTGTAAGATAGACATCGTGTTAAGGATAGACATCGGTGTTTTGTATTGTTTGTAATGATAGAATCGGTTTTTTGTTGTTAATGATAGACATCGGTTTTGTAATGATAGACATCGTGTAATGATAGACACGGTTTGTCTGGATAGACATCGGTTGTGTGTAAGCTAGACTGTGGAATGATAGAAATCGGTGTTGTTGTGTATTGTTTGTAATGAAGACATCGGTTTTTTTGTATGTAATTGTTTGGTTTTTTGTAATGAAGGACATCGGTGTTGGTTGTTTTGTAATGTGGACCGCGGGTGTAATGATAGACATCGGGTAATCTAGAAGGTGTACTGATAGAATACAGTTGTATGGATAGCAACATCCGTGTCACTATGTAAGATAGAATCAGTGTATTGATAACCGGTGTTTTTGTAATGCATAAAAAGGGGAAACAAAAAAAAAAAAAAAGCGGGTGTAATGATAGAAATCGGTTGTAATGCTAGACATCGGTTTGTCTGTCAATTTGTAAGATGAGGACATCGGTGTAATGATAGACATCGGTGTAATGATAGACATCGGTTTTGTAAGGTAATGATAGACATCGGGAATGATAGAACATCGGTGTAATGTAGAACTGTTTTGTAATGATAGACATCGGGTTGTATTGAGAGACTCGGTTCGCTTGTATTGATAGACATCGGTTGGTTGTAATGATAGAATCGGTGTAATGTGTTTGTTGTTTGTAAATGATAGAACATCGGTGTAATGATAGACATCGGCTGGGTTGTGTGTACTGATAGGAACATCGTGTGTTGTTTGTTGTATTGATAGAATCGGTGTTTGGTTTGTATGATAGACAGCGGTGTTGTGTTTGGTTGTAATGATAGAAATCGGTGTGTTGTAATGATTAGACATCGGTTGTAATGATAGACACGGTGTAAATGATAGACATCGTTGGTTTGTCTGTGTAATGATAGAAATCGGTGTTGTTTTTTGTTGTATTTGTAATGATAGAATCGGTTTTGTAATGTTTATAGACGGTTTGTAATGAGAGACATAGGTTTTTGGTAATGATAGACACGGTTTTGTAATTGGTTTTTTGTAACTGATAGACATCGGGGGGAATGATTAGAAATCCGGTTTGTAATGTAATGCTGACATCGGTTGTGTTGTAATGATAGGAATCGGTGTTGGTTGTAATGATAGAACGGTGTTTTTTGTTTGTAATGATGACTCGTTGTATTTTGTTGTAATGAGTAGAAATCGGTGTTTTTGGATTGTTGTGTAATGTTTTTTTGTGAATGAGAGACATCGGTGTATTGTAATGATGACATCGGTTTGTAATGGTAGACATAGGGTGTGAATGATAGACTGGTGTAATGATCGGACACGGTGTATTGTAATGATAGACACGGGTAATGATAGAACATCGGTGTTGTGTTTTTGTAATGATAGACATAGGTTGTTAATCGTTGTGTAATGATAGACATCGGTTTTTGTGGTAATGATAGACATCGGGAGTAAGTCCAAAACTGCACTGAGTATAAACGAACGAGTATAAACCAACGCGAGTCACAAACCGAATCGAGTAAACTGACCCGAGATAAACCGTACCAGTAGAAACTGACTCGAGTATAAACTGACCTGACGTATAACCGCCCGCCGAGTATAACCCCAATCCGTGTAAAACCGACCCGAGTATAAACAGGACCGAGTAAAACCGACATCGAGTATAACTGACCCGAGTATAAACCGACCCGAGTAACCAACCCGAGTATAAACTGACCCGAGTATAAACTGAACTGAGTATAAAACCGACCGTAGTAAACCCGCCCCGAGTATAAACCACCCACGTAAAACTGACCGAGGATTAACCGACCGACCAATCAGAGTATGACCAGAGGAGGTACCTATTTTTACCTTTAAAGTTATCTCCACTCGTATTTTGAAGATTGGGAATCCAGTTCTATTGAAGAACGGAGGTAAAGGAGCTGTGCCTTCCCTCTGTTCTTCAATAGAACAAACAGGAGCCGAGGAAGGTAAGAAAACTTACCCGCTCGCTCGCTCCCCTGCGCTTAGTCTGACAAGTCCCGACAGACCTTGCTTCTATGGCATAGATTGCGCATGCACATAGAAGACAGGTACGTTGGGACCTGTCAGATACACGCGGGGGGGGGCGGGGGGGAGCGAGCGAGCGGGCGTAAGTTTCTTACCTTCTCTCCTGGCTCCTGTTATTCTATGAAGACGGAAGGTAAGGCACAGCTCCTTCTACCTCCGTTCTCTCATAGAACTGTATTCCCAAATCTTCCAAAATACTAGTGGAGAGAACCCTTAAAAAAGGGTAAAATGATTGCTCGAGTCTAACCTGAGGTAGTAATATGTAATGACCATATCTGCCTCTTCGGTGACACTCGCTGCTGTCATGCTCCCTTTGAGTCTTCGTCAGCGTTTCGCCCTTCAAATCGTGACGCATGCAGACTGTTACACCATACACGTCCACTATCGCAACGGGTTCACACATATTATTGTATGTCCCGGACTTCCCGCCGCCGCCTCACATAATCTCCACACGAGGAGAATAGAAGTGCAACTAACCATACAGTGACTTTGTAAAAGCACTACGTCCATCTAGTCCCAAACTTTATACCCTACCCTATGTCTGTTATACCAGTTACATAGTACATAGTATTGGAGATTGTTAATAACGTCCATTGTAGCACCAACCTTATCGATCCGTAAGTCTTGCCGAACGACCCGGTATAACAGTTGATCCCCCCCCCCCAGCTAGATAGGATGAAAACGTCCATTAGTCCAACCTTTAGGCCCATCCCATAACTGTCGTAAAGTTATATAAACATTGGAGTTGATACTAGCCATTCAACGATACGCTACCCAGAAGTTGTAAAGTATTGCTGTAGTGGTTGTATAAAGACATTACGTCCATCTAGTCCAACCTTTATCCCTCACCACCATAATGTCTGTATAACAGTTACATAGAACATATATTGGAGGTTGTATAAAGACATACGTCCATCTAGTCCAACCTTATAACCTTAACCCATAATGTCTGTATAACAGTTACATAGTAAACATAGTATTGGAGGTGTATAAAGACATACTCCATCTGTCCAACCACTTTATGCCCACCCAATATGTCTGTATAAACAAGTACCATAGTACATAGTATTGGAGGTTTGGTATAAGATCATACGTCCTTAGTCCAACCTTATAACCCTACCCATATGTCTGTAGTAACAGTTCATAGTAACATAGGTATGTGGAGGTTGTAATAAAGACACTACATCCAGTCTAGTCAACCTTAGTACCCTCACCCTAATTCTGTAATAACAGTTTACATTAGTAACATATGTATTGGAGCGTTGTTTAAAGAAAATACAGTCATCTAGTCCAACCTTTAACCCTACACATAATGTCTGTTTTACGAACATTTCATAGTAACTAGTATTGAAGTGATATAAGAAACAATCATCTAGTCCAACCTTTATACCACATACATAAAGTCTGTAATAACGTACATAGTAACTAGTATTTGGAAGTTATTAAGGAATCGGAATCAATCTAGTCCAACCTTATACCCTACCCGAAGTGTCCTGTAACAGTACATGAAAATAGTATTGAGAAGTAATATAAAGACAACTCACTCCATCTAGTCCAACCTTTTACCTACCTACACATAATGTCTGTTATAACAGTTACATAGTAACATAGTAATTGAGGTGGTATAATAAAGACATATCGCCCATCTGTCCAACCTTATACCCTCACCATAATTGTCTGTATATAACGAGTTACACAGTAACATTAGTTATTGGAGGTGTATAAGAATCGTCCATCTAGTCCAAACCTTTATACCTACCCATAATGTCTGTATAAAAGTTACATAGTAAAATAGTATTGGAGGTTGTATAAAAGACATACGTCCTCTAGTCCAACCTTTATACCCTACCATAATGTCTGTATAACAGTTACATGAGTAACATAGTATTGGGAGGTTGTTTTATAAAGACATCGTCCATCCAGGCCAACCGTTATACCTACCCAAATGTCGATAATAACAGTTACATGAAACATGTATTGGAGGTTGTATAAAGACATACGTCCATCTAATCCAACCTTTACCCTACCCATAATGTCTGTATAACAGTACATAGTAACATAGGATTGGAGGTTGTATAAAGAAATGACGTCCATCTAGTCCAACCTTATCCCTACCCATAATGTCTCGGTTAACAGTTACATAGTAACATAGTAATGGAGGTTGTATTAAAAGACTACTTCCATCTAATCCAACCTTTAACCCTCCCCATATGTCTGTATAACCGTTACATAGTAACCTAGTAGTTGGTGTGTATAAAGACAACGTCAATCTATCCAACCTTTATACCCTACCCATAATGTCTGTCCTAACAATACATAGTAAAATAGTATTGGAGGTGTATAAAGAAATTAACGTCCATCTAGTCCAACTTTATAACCTACCCATAATGTCTGTATAACGTTACATAGTAACATAGTATTGGGGGTGTATAAAGACATACGCCATCTAGTCCAACCTTTATTGACCTACACATAATGTCTGATATAACGTAATAGTTACAAGTTATTGGAGGTTGTGTAAAGACATACAGTCCATATAGTCAACCTTTATACCCTACACAGAATGTTGTATAACAGTTACATAGTAAACAGTATTGGAGATAGTAAATAAAGGACATAGTCCATTCTAGTCAACTCTATACTAACAAATGTCTGGTATAACGGTTACATAGGTAAACATAGTATTGGAAGTAATATAAAGAACATGAGCATCTAGTCAACCTTATACCTACCCATAAGTCTGATAAAAGGTAAATAGAAATAGTATTGGAGCTATAAAGACAATGTCCATCTAGTCCAACCTATACCCATACCCTAATGTCTGTATAACCAGTTACCTGTAACATAGTCTTGGAGGTGGATATAAAGGACATAACGTCCCAATCTAGCCAACCTTATACCCTACACAAATGTCTGATAACAGGGTAAACAGTAAACATATGATTGGAGGTTGTAGTAAAGACATACGTCCATATAGTCCAACTTTATACACTACCATAATGTCTGTTAACAGTAATAGTAACAATGAGATTGGAGGTTGTATTAAAGACATACGTCCGTATAGTCGAAACCGTTATAACCTACCTAATAATGTCTGTAATAACGTACATATAACATAGTATCGAGGTGGTTTCAAGACATACGTCCATCCGTCCAACCTTTATACCCTACCCATAATGTTGTATAACAGTTAATAGTACATAGTATATTGGAGGTTGTATAACGACATACGTCTCTAATCCAACCTTTATACCCTACCATTAATGTTGTATACCGTTACATAGTAACCTAGTTAGTTGGAGGTTGTATAGAAATACGTACATACTGTCCAACTGTTAGTTACCCAAAGTCTCTCCTAATTAATGTACAATGTATGGAGTTAAACAACACCCATCAATAGTTTACTCTGTCTCTAACAGTTACATAGTAACATCAGCATTGACGGTTGTACTAAAGGACAATACGTCCATCTATTCCACAACCTTATACCCTCCCCTAAATGTCGGTATAACAGTACATAGTAACATAGTATTGGAGTGTGTATAAAGAAATACGTCATCTAGTCCAAACCTTTATACCCTACCCATAATGACTGTTATAACCGTTACATAAGTAACATATATATTGGAGGTGGTGTCATAAAGCAGAACGATGGACATGTCCATGGCTAAGTTATGTCGAACCTTTGATACACCTAGGACCCATAGTCAGGATAATAACGAGTTACATAGTAAAATAGTATTGGAGGTTTGTATAAAGACACACGTCCATCTACGTCACACCTTATACCTACCCATAATTGTCTGTATAACAATTGTAATAGAACAAGTATTGGAAGATTGATGTAACGACATTACGTCCATCTAGTCCCACACCTTTAACCCCCCATAATGTCGTGTATACGAGTTACTCTAGATAACATAGTATTGGAAGGTTATATAAAAGAACATACGTCCATCTAGTCCAACTTTATACCCTACCCATAATGTCGTATAAACAGTACATAGTAACATTAGATTGGAGTGTATATAAAGACATACGTCACACTAGTCCAAACCTTTATACACCTACCAATAATTGTCTGTATAACAGTTACATAGAAATAGTATGGAAAGGTTAGTGTATAAAGACATACGTTCCCATCATCATCCAACCTTTATACCCTACACCATAATGTTCTGTATAAACGAGTTACACGAACCAATATTGAGGTGATATAAAGACATACGTCATCAGGTTCAAACCTTATACCCTTACCCATAATGTCTGTATAACAGTTACTAGTAAAAAAGTATTGGAGGTTGTATAAACATACTCGATCGTAGTTCACCCCTTTATACCCTACCCCTTAATGATCTGTATAACAGGTACATTGGTAACCATAGTATTGGAGGGTTGTATAAAGACATACGTCATCCAGTCCAACCTTATTACCCCTACCCATAAGTCTGCTATAACAGTGTACATAGTAACTTGATTGGAGGTGTATATTAGAACGACATACTCGTCAATTTCGTCCAACACTTTATAACCTTTACCCACTAATGTCTGTATAACAGTAAAGTTTAACACCTAGTATTGGAGGTGATATAAAGGACATACGTCCACCTCATAGTCAACCTTATACCCTCCATATAGTTCTGCCCCTAAAACAGTTACATAGTTAAACATAGTATTGGACCGGTTGTAATAAATAGACATACGTACCATCCTAAGTCCAACCTTTATACCCTCCACCCATATAGTCTTATATACAGTTACGATCAGTAACCAATAGTATTGACGCGTTGATCAAAAGTAAATACCGTCCATCATTAGTCCAACCTTTATTTACCTACCCATAATGCTGTTTAACAGTTACATAGTTAACATATGTAATGGAGGTTGGTATAACGACCATACGTCTTATCAGTTCCAACCTTTTATACCCTACCCATAATGTGCTTGTATAAAGTTACTTGCATTGAACACATAGTATTGATGGTTGTATGGAAAGAAAACGTCCATCTAGTCCAACCTTTTACCCTACACCATAATGTCCGGATAACAGTTACAAGTCACCATATATATGGAGAGGTTGTATAAGACCATACCGTCTCATTAGTCCAACCTTTATACCCTATCCATAAGTCTGTATAACAGTTTACATAGTAACATAGTAGTGGAGGTTGTATATAAAGGACTAAGTCCATCTAGTCCAACCTTTATACCCTACCATAATTGTTATAGCAGTTACATGTAACATAGTATGGAGGTTGTATAAAGACAACGTCCATCTAGTCCAACCTTATGACCCTACCAATAATGTCTGTATAACAAGTTACATAGTAAATAGTATGGAGGTTGTTATATAAAGACATACGTCCATCTAGTCAACCTTTATTACCCGTACCCATAATGCTGTATATAAAGTACATAGTAACATATAGATGTGGAGGTTTATAGACAGACATACGTCCATCTAGTCCAACCTTGAACCATTACCCATATGTCCGTATAACAGTTACTATGTAACTGTATTGGAGGTTGTATAAAGACAATAGTCCATCAGTAGTCCAACCTGTTAACCCTTCCCATAATAGTCTGTTATAACAGTACATAGTAACACAGTATATTGGAGGTGTATATAAAGCATACGCCATCATAGTCCAACCTCACCTATACCACTACCCATACATGTGTCTGATAACCAGTACATTAGTAACAAACGTATTGGAGAGCCTGATATACAAGACGTACGTCCATATCCTAGTCCAAACTTTGTATGACCCTACCATATAATGTTGTTATAAGTACATGAGTACATAGTATTGGAGGTGTAATAAGCAACTGTCCAGATCTAGTCCAACCTTATACCCTACCCATATGTCTGATTAAACAGTTTACATAGTAACATTAGTATTGGAGTTGTATAAAGCACATACGTCCATCTAGTCCAACCTTATACTACCCCATAATGTATGTCAACAGTTACATAGTAACATAGTAGAGGTTGTATATAAAGACTAGTCCATCAGTCCAACCTTATCCTACCCATAATGTCTGTCTAGTATAGACGCTTTTTCAGGGCCACTTTTAAATCTATTCAATGAAACTTGCCATACCACATCTGCTGGAAGACAGTCCACAGTGTCACGTTCTCACTGTAAAGAAACCTTTCCAACCTGAGATGAACTTCTTTCTTCCAAACCTAAGCGTTGGCCTGCTCTCCAGTTGTAAACAGCCCAACCCCACAATTACCCCCCACAGCAAGTGCACCCCCCGTTTATAGAAATTTATATATTGACCACAGACATTATAAATCTACAGATTATTCACTACGTCTTCCAACCATAACGATCATACACAAAGGTTCTCTGTTGGTGAAACTAAGAAGTGCCGTAAGGACAAGACCATCACGAACCACAGGACAAGTGGCCCTGAAACGCGGCAGGGTCGGGCGCGAGGCCCCGCCGGCACAGCTATCTGCGGAGCACTGGTGTCGACCTCTGCTGCCGCGCAGCTTTCTCCCCTGGTCATCACACATGTCTCCTTCCCTCCTTGTATTATCCC
This sequence comes from Hymenochirus boettgeri, assembly GCA_019447015.1. Classification (NCBI taxonomy): domain Eukaryota; kingdom Metazoa; phylum Chordata; class Amphibia; order Anura; family Pipidae; genus Hymenochirus; species Hymenochirus boettgeri. The sequence continues at coordinate 107,769,334 of CM033476.1, read as the reverse complement.
CACTCTGGACTTCGCTGTCAAACAAAGAATTTTGCAAATTCTCCTCTTGCGTAAGTGCCACATTTTCCATATCAGTAAACGCACTCCCCTGTACCACGCTTGTTTATGCCAAAACTGTAAAACCGTGCTGCTATAGGACTGAGGAGTAGAGGTTACTATTGTACGGAAGGTGCGGCTAGGGTTAGTAGTACAGGGAGCCCCAATGTGATACCTTGGGGGGGCCCATAGAAGTACTATAAGGGACAGAATCTGTAATAGACTGCGTTCTATGAATCAGAAAATTAAACCATGTGTGGGAATCTAGGTTCAGCTCGATGTAGGAAGCCGGAAATAGGGTGAATCTGGCTAGGAACCACTAGAGGAACTGAGATGTTACCCTGGTGTACAGAACAGAGTACGATCGCATCAACCAGGTCCAAGGAATTCCAAATGAAGACCACGGGAAATCATGCTACTCCAAATAAACAGGAAACAAAGGGCAGGTATGGAGTAGGTACAGGTAACATAGGGCAGGTATGGAGTAGGTACAGGTAACATAGGGCAGGTATGGAGTAGGTACAGGTAACACCTATCATTACAGCCGATTCTATCATTCACCATGCATCATTATCAAACACCGATGTCCTATCATACACCATGTCTATCCTTACATACAACATACAACCGATGTCACATTACTGTATTATGATAATAAACACATTACTGTAATTATGGTAATAAACACATTACTGTAGTTATGATAATAACACATTACTGTGATATGCCTAATAAACACATTACTGTAATTATGGTAATAAACACATTACTGTAGTTATGATAATAACACATTACTGTAGTTATGATAATAAACACATTACTGTAATTATGGTAATAAACATTACTGTAATTATGGTAATAAAACACATTACTGTAGTTATGATAATAACACATTACTGTAGTTATAATAATAACACATTACTGTAGTTATGTAATAAACACATTACTGTATTATTATCATAACATATTACTGTAGTTATGTAATAATAAACACAACTACTGTAGTTATGAATAATACATTAATGTAGTTATGATAATAAACACATTACTGTCGTTATGGTAATAAACACATTACTGTAGTTATGATAATAAACATATTACTGTAGTTATGGTAATAAATACATTACCGTAGTTATATAATAAAACACATTACCGTAGTTATATAATAACCCATTACGTATTGGTAATAAACCATTACCGTAGTATGATAATAACACTTACCGTAGTTATGATATAAAACACATCTGTATTAATGATAAAAACACATTACTGTAGATATGATATAAACCATTACTGTAAAGTTATGATAATAAACACTTACGTAGTATGATAATAAACACATTACTGTAGTTATGATAATAAACACATTACTGTAGTTATGATAATAAACACATTACTGTAGTTATGGTAATAAACACATTACTGTGTTATGGTATAAACACATTAACTGTAGTTATGATAACAAAACACATTACCGTAGTTATGGTAATAAACACATTTACTGTAGACATGATAATAAACACATTACTGTAGTTATGATAATAAACACATTACTTTACTGAGTTTATGATAAACACACATTACGATTATGTATAACCATAACGTAGTTATGTATAAAAAAACACATTACCGTATTTATGATAATAAACACATTACTGTTAAGATATTATAAACACATTACTGTAGTATGGTAATAAACACCTTACCGTAGTTATGATAATAAACACATTCGTATGATAAACTTACTGTAGTTATAATAAACACATTACCGTAGTTATGATACTAAACACATTACTGTATTTATAATAATAAACACATTACTGTATGATGATAATAACACATTACTGTAGTTATGAGATAATAAACACATTACCGTAGTTTACATAATACCACACTACTTTTTGTAGTTATGACAATAAACATATTACTGTAGTTATGGTAATAAACACATTACTGTAGTTATGATAATAAACATATTACTGTAGTTATGGTAATAAACACATTACTGTAGTTATGGTAATAAACACATTACTGTAGTTATGACAATAAACATATTACTGTAGTTATGGTAATAAACACATTACTGTAGTTATGATAATAAACACATTACTGTAGTTATGGTAATAAACACATTACTGTAGTTATGGTAATAAATATATTACTGTAGTTATGATAATAAACACATTACTGTAGTTATGATAATAAACATATTACTGTAGTTATGGTAATAAACACATTACTGTAGTATGATAATAAAACACATTACTGTAATTAGGATATAACATACTATATTGATTAAACACATTACTGTCAGTTATATTATAATAAACACATTACTGTAGTTATGATAATAAACACATACTGTATTTATGATAATAAACATACGTATACTGACTAGTTCTGATTTGAATAAAACACATTACTGTTAGTTAGATAATAACAATTACTGTAGTGATAATAAAACACATTACCTGTAGTATGATAATAAACACATTACGTATTGATAAAAACACATTACTGTAGTTATAATAATAAACACATTACTGTAGTTATGGTAATAACACATTACTGTATTATGATAATAACACATTACTGTAGTTATAATAATAAACACATTACTGTAGATATGATAAAACACATTACTGTTTTATAATAAACACAACTGTAGTTATGGGTATAAACACTATTACGTAGTTATGGATAATAAACAATTACTGTAGTTATGATAATAAATACATTACTTTGTATTATGGTAATAAACACATTACTGTAGTTATATAATAAACACTTACTGTAGTTATGATAATAAACACATTACTGTAGTTATGAAATAAATACATTACTGTAATTATGGTAATAAACACAATTACGTAGTAATGAATAAACACATTACTGTAGTTATGATAATAAATACATTACTGTAGTTATGGTAATAAACACATTACTGTAGTTATGATAATAAACACATTACTGCTGTAGATATGATAATAAACACATTACTGTAATTTATGGTAATAAAACACATTACCGTAGTTATGATAATAAACACATTACTGTAGTTATAGATAATAAACACATTGACTGGAGTTTGATGAAAAAACACAATACTGTAGATATATAATAAACACATTACTGTAGTTATGATAATAAAACACATACTGTAGTTATGTATAAAAAACACATTACTGTAGTTTGGTAATAAACACATTCTGTAGTTGTGATAAAACACTACGTAGTTTGTAATAAACCATTACTGTTAGTTACTATGGTATAAACACATTACTGTAGCTATGATATAAACACATTACTGTAGTATGATAATAACACTTACCGGTAGTTATGGTATAACACATTCCTGTAAGTTATGATAATAAACACATTACTTTAGTTATGATAATAAACACAATACTGTAGTTATGATAATAAACACATTACTGTAGTTATGATAATAAACACATTACTGTAGTTATGGTAATAAACATATTACTGTAGTTATGATAATAAACACAATTTAGAACTTACGGGTAATGATGTTGATTATTCATAACTACGGAATGTGTTTATTATCATAACACAGTAGATTGTGTTATTATTCGATCGAATTACATAAATGTGTTTATTATCATAACTACAGTAATGTGTTTATTATCATAACTACAGTAATGTGTTTATATCATAACTACAGTAATGTGTTTATTATCGTATCTACAGTAATGTGTTTATTATCATAACTACAGTAATGTGTTTATTATCATAACTACAGTAATGTGGTTTTATTATCATACCTACGGTAATGTGTTTATTATAAACTACAGTAATGTGTTTATTATCAATCTACAGTAATGTGTTTATATCATAAACTACGTTAATGGTGTTATATCATAACACGTAGTGTTTATACCATATACGGTAATGTGTTATTATTATAAACTGGTATGGTATTTATATATCACAGTAATGTGTTTATTACCATAAACTACAGTAATGTTTATTATCATAACTACAGTAATGTGTTATTACCATAAATAACAGTATGTGTTTATTACACAATACGTAGTAATGTGTTTATTACCATAACTACGGTAATTGTGTTTATACCATTATCTACAGCATTAATGTGTTTATTACATAACTACAGTAATGTGTTTTATTAAACTACAGTATGGTTTATTATCATAACTCAGTAATGTGTTTATTATCATAATCTACAGTAATGTGTTTATTATTATAACTACGTAATGTGTTTATTATCAATAACTACAGTAATGGGCTTTTTATTATCATAACTTACAGAATGTGTTTACCATAACTACGGTAAGTGTTATTATCATAACTACAGTAATGTGTTTATCATCATAGTATAGTAATGTGTTTATTAAACTACGTAATGTTTTATACAAACTACAGTAAGTGTTTTATAATCAACTACATAATGTGTTTATTACCAAATACAGTAATGTGTTTATTATAATAACTACAGTAATAGTGTTTATTATCATAACTACAGTATGTGTTTATTACCATACTAAGTATAGTGTGTTTATTTCATAACTCCAGTAATGTGTTTTATATCTAATCAATGTATAACTACAGTAATGTGTTTATTATACATAACTACGAGTAATGTGTTTATTACCATAATTACAGTAATTGTGTTTATTATCAATTATCTCTACACAGTAAAGTGTGTTATTAGTCAGAACTACAGTAATGTGTTTTATTACCATAACTACAGTAATGTATTATATGCATAGTGCATAACTACAGTAATGTGTTATATTCATACTACGTAATGTGTTTATTACATAATTACAGTAATGTTTATTTCATAACTACAGTAATGTGTTTATTATCATAACTACAGTAATGTGGTAGTAAACTACGGAATGTGTTTATTACCATAATAAGTAAAGTGATAACCAATACGTAATGTATTTATTATCATAACTACGAGTAATGTGTTTATTATCATAATCGGATATGTGTTTAATGTATCAAAAACTACAGTAAGTGTGTTTATTATAAAGACAGTAATGTGTTTTATCATATCTACAGTAATTGTGTTTATTATTATAACTACAGTAATGTGGTTTTATCATAATACAGTAATGTGGTTATTACCATAACTACAGTTAATGTGTTTATTATTATAAATACAGTAATTGTGTTTTCCGTAATGTGTTTATTATCATACTACAGAATGTGTTTTATTATCACTAACAGTAATTTGTTATTATCTAACTAACAGTAATGTGTTTTTATCATAAATACAGTAATCGTGTTAGTTCATAATACAGTAATGTTTATAGATAAATACAGTAAATGTGTTATTTATCATAACTACAGTAATGTGTTTAATTATAATAAACTGACAGTAATGTGTTTATTAGATAAATACAGTAATGTGTTTTATTATCATACTACAGTAATGTGTTATTATTCATACCTACAGTAGGTGTTTATTATCTAAAAACTACAGTAATGTGTTTTACTATCATAACTACGTACTGATGTTTATTATCATAACTACAGTAAGTGGTTATATCATACCTACAGTAATGGTTATTATCATAACTCAGAAGTGTTTCTTACATAATACGTAATGTGTTATTATATAACTACAGTAATGTGTTTAATATCATAACTTACAGTAAGTGTTATTATCATAACTACAGTAACGTGTGTTTATTACATAACTACAGTAATGTTATTTTATTATCATAACTACAGTAATTGTTTATTATCATAACATACAGTTAATTGTGTTTATTATCATTAATACAGTAATGGACATCAGTTTGTATGATTAGACATCAGGTTGTATGTTTGTAATGATAGGACACGGTTGGTTGTTGTCGTATTGTTGTTTTGTTTGTAATGATAGACATCGGTTTGTTGTAATGATAGACATCGGGTGTATTGTAGACATCGGTGTAATGATAGACTCGGTTTGTAATGATAGACATCGGTATTTAATGATAGGACATCGGTTGTGTTGTATTGATAGACATCGGTTTTGTATTAATGATAGACATCGGTGTAATGAGTAGACATCGGTTTTGTTATTGATAGACCATCGGTGTTGTAATATAGACAGCGGTGTGTGTAATGATAGACATGGTGTTGTAATGAAGACACGGGTCATGATAGACATCGGTTGTAATGATAGCATCGGTGTAATTGTTGGTAATGATAGAAATCGGTTTGTAATGATAGACATCGGTGTGTAACTGTAGTGTTTATTGTTGTATGAATGATAGACACTTGTGTTGTGTTTTGTTTGTAATGAAGAAGGTTGTTGTAATGATTAGACATCGGGTTTTTGTTTGTATTGTTTGTAATGATAGAATCGGTGTAAAGATAAGACGCGGTCTGTTTTGTTTTTGTAAGATAGACATCGGTATGATAAGACACGGTTGTTAATGATAGACATCGGTGAATGATAGACATCGGTGTAATTGTTGTATTTTAAATGTGTTTTTTTTTGTTGTTGTTTGTTGTGGTAATGATAGACATCGGGTATTTTGTAATGATAGACAATCGGTGTAATTGTTTGTATTGTTTGTTATGTTGTTTGTAATGTAATGAGAGACACGGTTGTAATGATAGACATCGGTGTAATGGATAGAAACGGTTGTTGGTAATCGTATTTAATGTTGTTGTTGTAATGATAGACATCGGTTTTTGTTTGTATTGATAGACAGCGGTGTATTGATCGACATCGGTTTTGTTGTGTAATGATAGACATCGGTGTATGTAGACATCGGGTGTTTGAATGATAGACACGGTGTGATAATGATAGACATCGGGTTGTGTATTGAAGGACATCGGTTTGTAAATGATAAGGACATCGGTGTTTTGTTGTAATGATGAAATCGGTGTTTTTTGTAATGATAACATCGGTGTAATGATAGGACATCGGTGTTAGGATTAGACATCGGTGTGGAATAATGATAGACATCGGGGTTATTTTGTATTGATAGACATCGGTGTTGTTGTTTGTAATGAGACATCGGTGTTTGTATGTACTGTTTTTTTGTTGTAATGATCGCCTCGGTGTTTTTTGGGTTGATATTGATAGACATCGGTTTTGTAATGATATGTTGTAATGATTAGACAGCGGTGTATTGATCGACATCCGGGTTGTAATGATAAAGACATACGGTTGGTTGTATGATGAGACATAGGTGTATGCTAGATAGACATCGGGTAAGATAGACATCGGTGTTTTGTAATGTGTAATGATAGACATCGGTTTGTAATTGTAATGATGACATCGGTGTGTAATGATAGAACATAGGTGTTGTAATGATAGAAATCGGTTGTTGTTGTTGTAATGATAGACATCGGTGTTAATGATAGACATGGTTGTAATTTTGTTGTTTGTTGTTGTATGTAAATGATAGACATCGGTTTGTTTTTTGTTTGTATGTAATTGTTTTGTAATGATAGACATCCGGGTTTTATGATAGACATCGGTTTTTTGTAATTGATAGACATCGGTGTTTGTATGTGTTGTAATGATAGACATCGGTGTATGTAGGACATCGGTGGTAATGATAGACATCGGTGTTTGTAATGATCGGAACATGGTGTTTGTTGTGTAATGATAGACCATCGGTGTATTGATAGACATCGGTTGTAATTTGTTGTTGTAATGATTAGGAACATCGGTTTGTAATGAAGACCATCGGTGTAATAATGATAGACATCGGTGTTGTAATGTAGACAATCGGTGTTGTTGTAATGATAGACCATCTTGGGGTATGTGATAGACATCGGTGTTTGGAATGATAGACACGGTGTTTGTTTTTTTTGTTGTAACTGTAATTTTGTAATATAGGCATCGGTTTTTGTTGTTTGTGTTGTATGATAGACATCGGTGTATTGATATGGGACTTCGGTTTGTTTGTATTGTATGATAGACATCGGTGTAATGATAGACATCGGTGTAATGTTTTGTAATGGATAGAATCGGTGTTGTCTGTTGTTTTCTTGTATGAGAGACATCGGTGTTGTTGTACTGAAGACGGGTGTTTTGTAATTTGTTGTAATGATTAGACACATCGGTGGTGACTGATAGACATCGGTTTTGGTTGTACTGATAGACATCGGTGTTTGGTTTGTAATGATAGACATCGGTGTAAGCTAGGACATCGGTGTTGTCTGTGTAATGAATGATGAATCGCGTTGGTAAGGTATTGTAATGATTAGCATCGGTGTTTTGTATTTTTTGTGTATTGTAATGATAGAAATCGGTGTTTGTATGTAATTGTAATTGTTAATGATCGACATCGGTGTAATGAGAGAATTCGGTGTATGAATGAAAGACAGCGGTTGTAATTGTTGTTTGTTGGTGTAATGAATAGACATCGGTGTTGTAATGATAGACATCGGTGTATGTTTTGTAATCTGTTGTAATTTGGTGTATTGTATGTATTGTAATGATAGACATCTGGGTATTGTTTGTTTTGTAATGATAGGACATCGGGTTGTGATGTTTTGTATTGTTTGTTGTTTGTAATGATAGGACATCGGTGTTTGTTTTTTTTTTTTCTTATGTTGGTATTGAATGTGTGTTTGTGGTTTGTTTGTAATGTGTTGTTGGTTGTTGTAAGGATAGCATCGGTGTTTTAATGATAGACATCGGTGTGTTTGTTGTAATGTGGGTAACTTTTGTAATGTGTAATGATAGACATGGTTTTGTGTGGAATGATAGACATCGGTGTGTATTGATAGACATCGGTCGTATGATAGACATCGGTGTAAATGATAGACATCGGGGTTGTTGTAATATAGACATCGGTTGTTTGTGTAATGTATTTGTAATGATAGAAATGGTTGTTTGTAATGATAGAATCGGTGTTTGTAATGATAGACATCCGGTGTTTTTGTGTGTAATGAGAGACATGGTGGTTGTTTGTTATTGATAGGACATCGTGTTGTATGTAATTTGTAATGATCGACATCGGTGTACTTTTGTGTTTGTACATGATAAGACATCGGTGTTTGTATGTGTTTGTAATGATCAGCATCGGTTTGTTGTCATGATCGGAATCTTGTTTTGTAATTATAGACTCGGTTTTTTTTTTGGGTGTTAAGATAGAATCGGGTTTTTAGTGATAGACATCGGTTTGTTTGTTGTTGTTAATGATAGACATCGGGGTTGTAGTTTGGTTTGTTTTGTTGTCATGTTTGTTGTAATGATAGACATCGGTGTAATGATAGACATCGGGTAATGAAGACATCGGTGTAATGATAGACATCGGTGTTGTAATGTTGTAATGATAGACATCGGTTTGTTGATTGATAGACATAGGTTGTTTTAAGGATAGACATCGGTGTAGGGTAATGATAGACCTCGGTGTGTAAGGATAACATCTGGGTTGTATTGATAGACATCGGTGTTGTAATGATAGACATCGGTGTGTAATGATAAGACATCGGTTTAATGATAGACATCGGGTTTTGTTTGGTTTTGGTAATGATAGACATCGGTTTGGAATGAGGACATCGGTGTTTTGTTTGTTTGTAATATTGTAATGATAGACATCGGGGTAAGGATAGGACATGGGTGTTAATGTAGGACATCCGGTGTTTGTTTGTATGTTGTTGTAATGCTAGACAATCGGTTTTGTTGTAATGATAGACATCGGTGTATTGATAGGACATCGGTGTAAGATAGACATCGGTTTTGTATTGATAGACATCGGTTGGTGTCTTGTAATGATAACATCGGGTTTTTTTGTTTGTTTGTTGTAATAATGATAGACATCGGGAATGATAGACAACGGTGTGTTTGTAATGATAGACGGTGTTTTGAATGATAGACACGGTTTGTAATTGATAGTGACATCGGTGTAGTGAAGACATCGGTTTTTGTATTTGTATGTTAATGTTTTGTAATGATAAAATCGATGTAATGATTGACATCGGTTGTTGGTGTTGGTTTTGGTTTCTTTTTTGGTTGTAATGATATAAGACATCGGTTTTGTAAGATAGGACATCGGTTTTTGTTGTATGTCTGTATTGATCGACATCGGTGTAATGATAAGACTCGGTGTTTTAAGGTAATGATAGACATCGGTGTATTGTAATTTGTTGTGTGTAATGATGACAATCGGTGTTTGTAATGATAGAACATCGGTGTTGTGTAATGGATTAGACATCGGTGTATGATAGGAAATCGGTTGATTGATAGAAGCGGTTGTAATGATAGACATCAGTTGTTATTGATAGACATCGGTTGTTTTGTAATTGACGACATCAGTGTATTGATAGACATCGTTTTTGTTGTAATGATAGACATCGGGTGTTGTTGTGTTGTTGTAATGATAGACACGGTGTTTTGTAATGAATTAGACATCGGTGTTGTAATGATAGACCTCGGTGTTAATGAGTTTTTGTAATGATAGACGGTTTGTTTGTATGTTATTGTAATGATAGACATGGTTCTTGGTATTGATAGACAGTCGGTGTATGATAGACATCGGTTGTAATGTTTGTAATGATAGACATCGGTTGGATTTGTGTAATGATAGACAGCGTTGTATGATAGAGGTTTTTTGTAATGATAGACATCGGTGTGTGTTTGTAATGTTTTTGTATGTAATGTAATTTGTTGTTTGTATGATTAGAATCGAGTGTTTGTAATGATCGACATCGGTGTAATGTATGATAGACATCGGTGTAATGATTAGACCACGGGTTTGTAATGATTGTGTAATGATAGACGGGTTGTAATGATTTAATTGTAATGGTGTGTTTGTAATGATCGACATCGTGTAATTGTATGTATTGAATGATAGAATTCGGTGTAAGTGATAGGACATCGGTTTGTTTGATGGTGTTTGTGTTGTTGTAATGATAGACATCGGTTTGTATGATGAATCGGTGTGTTTCTGTAATGTTTGTAATGATAGACACGGTTGTTGTTAATGATAGACATCGGGTTTTGTAATGATAGACATGGTGGTATTGTGGATTTTAATAATGTAGACATCGGTTTCTTGTTGTAATTTGAATAGACATCGGTGTTGCGTAATGATAGACAGCGGGGTCTGTAATGATAGACATCGGTTTTGGTTATGTTGTAATGATAGAATCGGGGTATGTGTTTTTGTTGTGTGTGTATGTTTGTAATGAGAGAAATCGGTTTGTTTTGTGTTAATGATATAGACATCGGTGTTGTAAGATAGACATCGGTGTAATGGTAGACATCGGTGTGTATATGATTAGGACATCGGCCCTTATAAGATAGAATCGGTTTTGTATGATAGACATCGGGTTGTTTGTTGTAAATGATAGACTCGGTGTTTGGTGTAATGATGACATCGGTTTTGTAATGATAGACATCGGTGATGTAATGATAGACATCGGTTGTTTGTTGTAATGATAGACATCGGTGGTGTAATTTGTAATGAGAGGACATCGTGTAAGTGATAGACATCGGTTGTTGTAGTGATAGACATCGGGTGTTGTAATGATAGACATCGGTGTTTGTAATGATTAGGACATCGGCTGTGTGTTGTAAGGAGAGGACGTGTTATTGTGAATGATAGGACCTCGGTGTCAACTGTATTGATAGACATCAGTGTAATGATAGACATCGGTTTGTTTTGTGTGTAATGATAGACATCGGTGTATGATTAGACATCGGTTTTGTAATGATAGGACATCGGGGTAATGATAGACATCGGTGTTAATGAAATAATGATAGACATCGGGTTGTTGTAATGAAGACATCGGTTATTGATAGACATCGGTGTATGATAGACATGGTGGTAAATGATAGACATCGGTGTACGATGAGACTCGGTTGTATTGATAGACCATCGGTGTATTGATAGACCGCGGTTGTTGTAAGGACTTAGACATCGGTGTGTTGTAATTTAGACATAGGTGCCATGCTTGTTGTTTAATTGTATGTAATGATATTTTTTTGAAATGGGTGTGTTGTTTGTGTTTTTGTAGTATTGTATGTAAGTTGTAATGATGAGACATCGTGGAATGATAGACATCGGTGTTTTTTTTGTTTGTGTAATGATAGAATCGGTTGTAATGATAGACATCGGTGTATTTTGTTTTGTAATGATAGAATCGGTTTGTTAATGAAGACATCGGGTATGTTGTAAGTATGACATCGGGTTGTATATTTGTTACTTGTAATGATAGACACGGTGTAATGAAAGAAATACGGTATTGTATTTTGTGTAATGATAGACTCGGTGTTGTTGTTGTTTGTATGTAATGATAGACATCGGGATTGATAGACATCGGTGTAATGATTAGAACATCGGTTGTAATGATAGGACTTCGGTTAATGATTTAGACATCGGTGTAATGATAGACATCGGTGTTGTATTGATAGGACAATCGGGGTAATTGTTGTAATGATAGACATCTCGTTGTACAGATAGACATCGGTGTAATGATAGACCTCGGGGTAATGGATAGACACGGTGTGTTGTGTAAGGATAGACATCGGTTTTTGTATGATAGACATCGGTGTTGTAATGATACGACATCGGTGTTGTATGATAGACATCGGTTTTTGTTGTTGTAATGATAGACATCGGTGTATTGATAGACATCGTTGTATGTTGTATTTTGTATGATGTTGTTGTAATGATAGACATCGGTGTTTTTGTAATGAGACATCGGTTGTAATGATTAGACATCGGGGTTGTATGATAGATCCCGGTGTTGTGTTTTGTCTTTGTAAGTAGACATCGTGTAATGATAGAACATCGGGTTGTTAATGATCGACTCGGTGTTGTAGGTATGATAGACATCGGGTAATGATAGAACATCGGTGTTTTGTGTTTGTTTTGTTTGTATTTTTGTTTTGTATTTGTAAGATAGACATCGGTGTTTTTGTAAGGATAACATCGTGTTGTATTTTGTTTGGATTGATAGGGACATCGGTTGTTTGTAATGATGACAATGGTGCTATAATGATGTAATGATAGACATAGGGTTGTAATGATAGGACATCGGTGTTTGTAAGATGAACATCGTTTACTGATAGACACGGTGTCTTGTAAGTTGTTATTGTTGTTTTTGTCTGTAATGATAGACATCGGTGTTGTAATGTTTTGTAATGTAGACATAGTTGTAATGATAGAATCGGTTTGACTGATAGAAATCGGTGTGTTTGTAAATGAAGGACATCGGTTGTTCTGTAATGATAGAAATCGGTGTTGTGTTGTAATGATAGGACATCGGGTGTGTAAGATTAGACATCGGTGTAATGTTGTATGTAGAATCGGTGTAATGATGACATCGGTGTAAGGATAGACATCGGTGTTTGTCTTTGTAATGCTAGACATCGGGTGTAATGTTAATGATAGACGTTGTTGTAATGATAGACTCGGTGTAATGATAGACATCGGTGTTGTTTGTATTGATAGAACGGTATTTGGTTTGTAATGAGAGACATCGGGGTAATGATAGACATCGGGTGTATTGTAGACATCGGTGTTGTATTTGAGGACATCGGTGTGTTGTAATGAAGGACATCGGTTTGTTGTTAATGATAGACATCGGTGTTTGTATGATAGACATCGGTTGTAATGAAGACATCGGTGTATTTTGTAATGATAGACATCGGTTGTTTGTAATGATGACGCGGTTTATTGATAGGACATCGGTTTTTTTGTTTGTAATGTTTTGTGTTAATGATAGCATGGTTGTTGGAAGTGTAAGATTAGACATCGGTTGTTTGTGTAATGTAATTGTGTGTAATGTGTTGTAATTGTATGTAATGTAATGATAGACATCGGTGTGTTGTTTAATGATAGACATCGGTTTGTTGTAATGATAGACATCGGGTGTGTTAGGAATGATAGGAATCGGTTTGTAATGAGAGGACCTCGGGTAATGATAGACATCAGTTGTGTTAATGTAGACATCGGTGTTGTTGGTTTGTGTGTACATGATAGACTCGGTGTTTTTTGTTGTATGTTTTTGTAATATAGACATGGTTGTTGTGGATTAATGAATGATAGTAGACATCGGTGTTAATGATAAGGACATCGGTGTTGTTTGTTTGTAATGATGACATCCGGTGTTTTGTTTTGTGTAATTTATTTTTGTATTGTACTGATAGGACATCGGTGTATGTAGTTTGTAATGAAGGACATCAGGTGTAACCCCTGTCATGAATCAGAACATCGGTGTTAATGATAGGACATCGGTGGTAATTGATAGACATCGGTGTAATGATAGACATCGGCCCCCCCCTGATGTTAATGGATAACAGCAGGTTTGTATGATAGACAGCGGGTTGTTGTAATGATTAGACATCGGTGTATGTTTTGTATGTTGTAATGATAGACATCGGTTGTATTGGATAGACCTCGGTGTAATGATTAGCATCGGGTTGTAATGATTGTCCCAATGATAGAAACGCGCCCCCCGTACCCCATCCCCCCGATACGCCAGACCATCGGTGTTTAGTATTGATATTGATATCCAGACATAGGCTGTCCTGTAATGGTAATGATTGTGTGTGTTGTTCCCTGTACCCCCCTCCTGAATGATAGATGTGGAATGATAGACACGGTGTAATGATAGACATCGGTGTTGTAATGATAGGACAGTATGTATTGATAGACATCGGGTATGTAGGAATCGGCTGTATAATGATCAGACATCGGTGTATTGATTAGAACATCGGTGATTGAAGACATCGGTGTATGTTTTTTGTGTTTGTTTTGTAATGATTAGACGGGTGCTTGTTGTAATTATGTAATGTAGGAAATCGGTTTTGTGTGTAATGATATACATCGTTTTTGTGTGTGTGTTGTAATGATAGCGGTTGTTTTGGTGTTGTAATTGGTACCATTTGTGTTGGTATTGATATGATAGACATCGGTTCTAATGATAGACATCTGGTGTTTGTTGTAATGATTTTTGTTGTGTTGTTTTGTTCTGGTTATGTTTGTGTATGTAATGTAGACATAGGTGTTGTTTTGTTGTTGTCATGATGACATCGGTTTTTTGTTGGTTTGTATAATGATAGAACACGGTGGAATGATAGACATCTGTTAATGATGAGACATCGGTGTTTTTTGTTGTAATATGGTAATGATAGACATCGGTTTTTGTAATTGTAGACATCGGTGTTAAATGATAGACATCGGTTTGTTTTGTGTTTGTTGTTGTAATGATAGACATCGGTGTAATGATAGAATCGGTGGTATACATGATAGGACGTGTTAATGATAGACATCGTCCCTGTTTTGTAATATAGACACGGTTGTATTGAGTAGACACGGTGTTGTTTGTAATGATAGACATCGGTGATTGATAGACATCGGTTTTGTTGTAATGATAGACCTCGTTGTAAGGATAGACATCGGTTGTTTTTTGTGTTGTAATGATAGACATCGGGTGTGTTTGTAAAATGGGATAGACATCGGTTGTGTGTTGTTGTAATGATTGTAATGATAGACATCGGTGTAAATGATAGCATCGGTGTTATTTGTGTAATGATAGACATCGGTTGGTTTGTGTCATGTTTTGTTATGTTTTGTTTTTGTGTATTGGTAATGAGAGAAGGTGTTGTAATGATAGACACGGTGTAATGCTAGACATCGGTTGTATTGATAGACCATCGTTGTGTAAAGGATAGACATCGGTTGTAATGATAGAAATCGGTGTATTGAAGCATCGGTGGGTGTAATGATACCGACATCGTGTAATGATAGACATCGGTGTTGTAATGATAGACATCGGTGTTTTGTTTGTAATGATAGACATCGGTGTTGTT
Source organism: Hymenochirus boettgeri (assembly GCA_019447015.1). Taxonomy (NCBI): domain Eukaryota; kingdom Metazoa; phylum Chordata; class Amphibia; order Anura; family Pipidae; genus Hymenochirus; species Hymenochirus boettgeri. Next base: position 107,753,523 of record CM033476.1, on the reverse strand, counting down.
TTGTTTTGTGTTGTAGTTGTATGTTTTGTAATGATAGACATCTGGTGTGTTTTTTGTAATTTGTTTGTTGTACTTTTGTGTAATGATAGAAATCGGTTCTGTGTATTGTTTCTGTGTAATGATTGTGTGTGTGTCATGATAGACATCGGTGTATTGATTAGAGTCGGTGTTGTTGTTTGTAATGATAGACATCGGTGTTTGATAGACATCGGTGTATGATGACATCGGTTTGTAATAATGATAGACCTCTGGTGTTGCTGAATGATAGACATCGGTTTTTGTATTGTAATGTGTAATGATAGGACATCGGTGTATTGGTGTGTTTTTTTGTATTGTTGTTTGTAATGATAGACATCGGTTGTCTGTTGCAAGGTGTTTGTTGTTGTTTTTTGTACTGTAGGACATCGGTTGTAATTGATAGACGGTGTAATGTTGTTGTAGTGTTAATTTTGTAATGCAGAGACATCGGTTGTTTTTGTAATTGTAAATGTGATAGACATCGGTGTTGTTTGTAATGATAGACATCGGGTGGTTGTTGTGTAATGATAGACATCGGTTGGGTAAGATAGACGGGTTGTAATGATAGACACGGCCCCTGTAATGATAGACATCGGTGTTGTATTGATAGACAATCGGTGTATTGATAGACATCGGTGTAATGATAGACATCGGTGTATTTTTTTGGAATGATTAGGACATCGGTGTTTTGTTTTTGTTGTAATGCTTAGACATCGGGTGTTAAGGTTTGGTTTGTTGTAATGAGAACATCGGTTAATGTTAATGGATAGACATCGGTTTTTGTTTTAATGATAGACATCGCGGGTGTTTGTTTGTATGTAATGTAATGATAGACATCGGTTGTTTTGTATGATAGACATCGGTGTTTAATATAGGACACGGGTATGCTAGGACCTCGTGTTGTTGTGTTTGAATGATAGGACATCGGCTGTATTGATAGACATCGGTGTTTTGTTGCTAATGTAATGATAGACATCGTTTTGTATTTGTTGTGTGTGTTGTACTGAAAGACATCGGTGTAGGTTGTTGGTTTGAAGGATTAGACAACGGTGTATTGTTGCTTGTTTGTAATGATAGACGGTGTGTAATGATAGACATCGGTGTAATGATGAGACATCGGTTGTAGTAATGAATAGAATCGGTGTTGTATGTAAGAGAGAATAGGTGTAATGTATGATTAGACGCGGTTTTGTTGTGTAGATAAGACATGTGTGTAATGATAGACGGTGTAATTGGTGTAAGCTAGACATAGGTGTTGTTGTTTTTGTAATGAGAGGACATCGGTGTATTGATGACATCAGCGGGGTGTAATGTTTGTAATATAGACATCGGTTGTTGTAATGAAGACATCGGGTTGTATTGATAGACATCGGGTGGTTGTAATGATAGATGGTCTGTATGTATTGTAATGATAGACATCGGGTAATGATAGAAGCGGTTGTAATGATAGAAATCGGTGGTTGTAATGATAGACATTGGTGTTGTATGTATATGATTAGACATCGGTGTTGTAATGATAGACATCGGTGTATTTTGTTGTTTGGTATGATAGACATCGGTGTGTAAAATGATAGACATCGGTTTGTTGTTGTAGTGATAGAAATCGGTTGTAATGATAGACATTGTTTGTAATGATAGACATCGGTTTTGTTTTTTTGTTTGTTAAGATAGACATCGGTGTGTATGATAGACATCGGTGTAATGATAGACACGGTTGTGTTTGTTGTGTATGATAGACATACGGGTTTTGTAATGATAGACATCGGTGTTCATGATTAGACATAAGGTGTAATAATGATAGCATCCGGTGTATTAAGACAACAGTGTATTATAAGCATCGGGTATGATAGACATCGTTTTGGAATGATAGACATCGGTTTTGTATTGATAGGACATCGGTTGTGTTATGTTTTGTAATGATAGACGGTTGTGTGTGTGGTTTGTTGTTTTGATGTTGTAATTTGTAATGATAGACACGGTTGTATGTAATGATAGACATCGGTGTTGTGTAATGATAGACATCGGTTGTTTGTGTGTAATGATAGGACCATCGGTGTGTTTTGTATGTAATGATAGACATCGGTGGTATGATGACATCGGGTTTGTAATGATAGATGTAATGATAGACGTTGTTGTAATGATAGACATCGGTTGTTTGTTGTTGTAATGATGACATCGTTGTTGTTGTGTTTTGTTGGTTTTGTTGTAATGATAGAACGGTGTTGTACTGATAGACATCGGGTTGTTTGTTGTTGTTATCGTAAATGATAGACATCGGTTTTGTATGTTGTTGTAATGTAATGATAGACATCGGACTGTATTGATAGACATCTGTTGTTGTTGTTGTTGAAGTGATAGACATCGGTGTAATTGTTGTTTGTTGTAATGATAGACATCGGTGTATATGATAGAACAGCGGTGTTTGTGTTTAATTGTTTGTAATGATAGACATCGGTGATTGTAATGATAGAAATCGGTGTTGTGTTGTAATGTAATGATAGCCATCGGTGTTTTTTGGTTTTGTTTGGTTGTAATGATAGACAATCGTGTGTAATGATAGACATCGGGTGTTGTAAGAGAGCACATCGTTGAATGAAGACATCGGTTGTAAGTGATAGACCATCAGTGTATTGATAGACATCGGTGTTGTATTGAGAGACATCGTGTAATGAAGACCATCGCGGTTGTTGTTTGTAATTTTGTAATGATGATGAATCGGTGTAATGATTGTAATGAGAGACATCGGTGTAAATGATAGTGTAAATGATTAGACATCGGTGTAATGATTAGACATCGGTGTGTGTTTGTAATGATTAGACATCAGTGTATTGGATAGAATCGGTGTAAATGAGTGGTTTTTGGTTTTTGTGTATGATTTTTGTATGTATGTAATGTAATGATAGACATCGGTGGTTTTGTTTGTGTTGTAATGATAGACATCGGTTGGTAATGATAGACATCGGTTGTTGTTGTGTTTTGTTGTAATGATAGACATCGGTGTAATGATAGACATCGGTTTTTGTGGGTTGTCATGTAGACATCGGTGTAATGATAGACATCGGTTTGTATTGATATTGTTTTGTTATTGATAGACATCGGTGTGTAATGAGAGGAATCGGTTTTTGTTGTATTTGGTTTTTGATGTAATGATAGAATCGGTGTGTTGGTATTGATAGACATCGGATTGTTACTGATAGACATAGGGTTTTGTTTGTAAATTGTAATGAAGAAATCGGTTGTTTTTTGTGTATTGTTGTTTTTTTGTTTTGTAATGATGACTCGGGGTATTGATAGACATCGGTGTTATGATTAGTATTGTAATGATTAGACATCGGTCTTTTGCTTGTTGTAATAATGATAGACATCGGTTGTAATGATAGACCTCGGGTTTGTTATGTGTGTAAGGAATAGACAATCGGTTGATTTTGTTGTAATGATAGAAATCGGTGTATTGATAGACTCGGGTGTAAGGATAGACATCGGGGTTTTGTAATGATGGACATCGGTTTTTTTGTATTATAGACATCGGTTGTGTTGTACGAAGGGACATCGTGTAATGATAGGACAGCGGTTGTAATGTAGACACGGTGTTGTAATGATAGAATCGGTGTAATGTGATTAGACATCGGTTGTACTTGGTAATCGTTGTTGTTTGTAATGATAGACATCGGTGTGGTGGTAAATGATAGACATCGGTTTAAGATAGACATGGTGTTGTTTTGTAAGTAATGATAGACATCGGTTTGTATTTGATAGACATCGGTGTGTAATGATAGACGGGTAATGATGGTGTTAATGATGAATCGGCTTTTTTGTAATGATAGACATCGGTGTGTTTGTAATGACTAGACATAGGGTTAATGGATGGAAATCAGGTTGTAATGATAGACATCGGTTTGTTGTTGTGTTTTTGTATTGTGAATGATCGACGGTTTGTTGTTTTTGTAATGTAATGATAGGACATCAGTGTATTGATAGACAGCGGCTTAATGATAGACATCAGTGTGTAGTGATAGACATCGGTTGTTTGTACTGATTAGACATCGGTTTTTGTAATGATAGACATCGTTGTTGAATATGTTTGTGTTTGTAATGGATCAAGACATCGGTGTATGTAATGATAGACATCGGGTATTTGTTGATAGACATCGGTGTTGTTTTTGGTTGTAATGTAGACAATCGGTTTTGTTGTTGTAATGAGTAGACATCGGTTTGTTGTGTAATTTTTGTTGTACCGTAATGTATGTAAATGATAGACATCGGTGTAATGATAGCCGGTTGAAAGAAGACATCGGTGTATTGATGAATCGGTGTATTGAGAGACATCGGTGTGTAATGATAGACCTCGGTTTGTATGATAGACATCGGTGTTTTTTTTTGTTTGTTAATTGTCTGTTTGTTTGTAATGATAGACATCGGTGTAATGATAGACATCGGTTGTTTTGTATTGATAGACATCGGTTGTATGATAGAATCGGTGTAATGATAGACATCGGTGTAATGCTAGATCATCGGCTGGTTGTTTGTGTTTTGTAAGGATAGAAATCGTGTTTGGTGTTGTAATGTAATGATAGACATCGGTGTTTGGAATGAGAGACATCGGGTTTGTATGATAGACATCGGTGTGTAATGTGGTTTTTGTAGGTCTGTGTGGTAAGGATCGACGGTTTGTAATGATAGACACGGTGTTGTTTGTTTGTGTGTTGTTGTTTTGTAATGATAGAATCGGTTTGTAATGATAGACATCGTGTATGTAATTTCTTGTAATGATAGACATCGGTGTAATGTTTGTAATGTTGTAATGATAGACATCGGTGGTAATGTGTAATGATAGACATCGGTGTAGGTAAGTGATAGACATCGGTTGTAATTTGTGTGTAATGATAACATCGGTGTAATGATAGACCATCGGCTTGTACATTTGTAAGTTGTAAATGATAGACATCGGTTGTTGTTTTGTAATGATAGACATCGGTGTTTGTGTAATGTTTTGTAATGATAGACATCGGTGTAATGTGGTTTTTGTTGTATGTGTGTGTAATGATAGACATCGGTGTTTGTATGAGAGACATCGGTGTAATGATAGACCATCGGTGTGTATTTTTTGTAATGATAGACATCGGTTGTGTGTTGTTTGTTTTGTATTTGTTGTAATGATAGACATCGGGTAATGATAGAATCGGTTTGTCTTTGTAATGATAGACATCGGTTTGTTTTTTGAATGATGACATCGGTGTGTCAATGATAGACATCCGGTGTATGATAGAATCGCGTTTGTGTGGTTGTAATGATAGACGGGTGGTAAGGAGGAATTTTTGTTTTTTGAATTGATAGGACTCGGTGTATGAGAGACATCGGTGTAGTGATAGAACGGTGTTTTGTTGTAATGATAGACAGGTGTTAATGATAGCATCGTGTATTGATAGGAACATCGGTTTGTTGAATGAATGATAGATGGTGTAATGATAGACATCGGTGTTGTTGGTGTATTGTTTGTAATGATAGACATCGGTTTTGTGTAATGATAGACCATCGGTTTTGGTTGTTGTTGTTGTAATGATAGACATTGGGGTCAATGATAGGACATAGGTTGTTTGTCTGTTTGTAATGATGGACACGGTGTTTGTATTGATAGACATCGGGTTGTTGTTTGTTGTAATGATAGACATTGGGGTATTGATAGGACATCGGTTTGTTGTAATGATAGAATCGGTGTAATGAGTGGGACATCGGGGTGTTTTTATGATGACATCGGTGAATATAGACATCAGGTTGTAAATGTTGTAATGCTGAAATCGGTGGTTGTTTTTGTTTGTTGTGTAATGATAGAAATCGGTGTAATGATAGACATCGGGTTAACGATAGAAATCGGTGGTGTTGTATTGTAATGATAGACGGTGTATTGTGATGATAGACATCGGTTGGTATGTGTATTGATAGACATCGGGTAATTGTTGTTGTAATGATAGACATCGGTGTTATGTTTGTACTTTGTTTTGGAATGATAGGACATCGGTTGTAATGATAGACGTGTAATGTTTGGTAATGATAGACATCGGTGTATTGATAGAATCGGGTTTGGTAATTGTATTTTTGTAATGATAGACATCGGTGTATGTGGTGTATTTTTTTTTGGTTGTAATGATTAGACATCGGTTTGTATTGATAGACATCGGTGTAAATGATTAGACATGGTTTGCTTTGTATGACTAGACATCGGTGTGGGTTAATGTAATGATAGACATAGGTGGTTGTTTGTGTTGTAATGATATATTGTTTTGTTGTCGTGTGTATGTAATGATAGAACATCGGGTTCTTATAGGACATCGGTGTAATGATAGAAATCGGTGTATTTTTTTTGTTGTAATGATAGACATCGGTTGGTAAAATGATAGACATCGGTTGTTGTTGTAATCGTAATGAAGACAATCGGTGTTTGTAATGATAGACATCGGTTGATTGTGATAGGACAGCGTTGTTTTTTTTGTAATGATTTAGACCATCGGTGTTTGTAATTGATAGTTGTTAATGTAGACATCGGTTGTAATGATGAATCGGGGTATGAGAGACATCGGTTGTATGATAGACATCGGTTGAATGATAGACATCGGTGTAATGTTATTTGTGGTAATGTAGACTCGGTGTATGTTTTGTATGTTGTAATGTTTGTAATGATAGACACGGGTTGTCAGGTTGTGTAATGATTAGACATCGGAGTTGTAATGATAAGACATCGGTGCCGTTGTAATGATGAGACATCGGTTTGTTTTTGTTTTGTTGCTGGTAATGATAGACAAGCGGTTTTTTGTAATGGATAGACATCGGTCTTTTGTGTGTGAATGATTAGAAATCGGTGTGTTTTTGTTGTTGAATGATTAGACATCGGTTGATGTTGTAATGATAGACATCGGTGTTGTAATGATAGACATCTGTTTGTTTTGTGTTGTGTGTAAGATAGACATCGGTTGGTTGTAATGATAGACATGGTGTTAATGAGAGGCTCGGTGTAATTGATAGACATCGGTGTGTTTGTAATGATGACATCGGTGTATTGATAGACATCGGGTGTAATGATAGAAATCGGTTGTATTTGTAATGATGACAGCGGTGGTTTTTTGTTTGTATGATAGACATCGGTTTTGTAATGATAGAATCGGTTTGTTTTGTGTAATGATAGACCATCGGTTGTATTGATAGACATCGGTAGTGTTGTTTTTTTGTTTGTAATGGATAGACATCGGGGTAATGAAGACATCGGTTTGTGTGTGTTGTTGTAATGATAGGACATCGGTTGTATTTGTTGTTTTTGTAAGATAGACATCGGTGTTTTGGGTTGTAATGATAGAATCGGTGTAGGTAGACATCGGTCTGTATGTTGTGGTAATGATAGGACACGGTGTATGATAGAACCTCGGTGTAATGATTAGACATCGGTGTAATGATAGACATCGGTTTGTAATGATCGACATCGGTGTAGGTTTGTAATGATAGACATCGGTTTGTTGTTGTGTTGTATGTAATTGGTTGTTGTAATGAGTTGTAATTGTAATGTAATGATAGACATGGTGTGTTAATGATAGACATCGGTATGTTTGTTTTTTTTGTTTTTGTTTGGTGCTGTAATGATCGACATCGTTGTAATGATAAGGACATCGGTGTGTGTAATGATAGAATCGGTGTAATTGTTTGTTGTAATGATAGACATCGGGTGTATGTAATGAGAAGACACGGTAATGATAGACATCGGTTTTGTAATGATAGACAGCGGTTATGTTGTAATGATAGACACGGTGTTGTGTTTGTTGTGTAGTATGTAAGGATAGATCGGTTTTTTGTTTGTTGTAATGATAGACATCGGGTTGTTAATGTTTTTTTTTGGTGAATGTTGTAATGATAGAACATCGGTGTTGTTGTTTTGCTTGTGTTATGATAGGAATAGGTTGTCTGTGTTTTTGTATTGTATTTTGTAATTGATTAGACATCGGTTTGTTTTTGTTGTAATGATAGACATCGGTGTAATGATAGACATCGGTTGTATTGATGACATCGGTTGTGTAATGATTAGACATCGGTTTGTTTGTAAATTGATAGACATCGGTTGTGTTTTTGTCTGTTTTTGTTAATGATAGACCATCGGTGTTTGCTTTAATGATAGACACGGTGTAATGATTAGACTCGGGTTTGTGTAATGATTGTTTTGTGGTGAATGATAGACTCGGTGTAATGATAGACATCGGTTTTGTGTGTTTTTGTTTGTAAAATTGTTGTAATGATAGCCATCGGTGTAATGATGGTAGACGGTGTGGTTGTAATGATAGACACGGTGTAATGATAGACATCGGTGTTGTATTGATAGACATCGTGTTGTGTAATGATAGACATCGGTGTGTATTGATAGACATCGGTGTTTGTAATGGATAGACATCGGGGTAATGTAAGATAGACATCGGTGTAGTGATAGAATCGGTGTTTGAAGACATCGGTGTAGGTTGTTGTACTTGTTTTGAATTTTGTAATGATAGACATCGGTGTATTGATTAGAATCGTTTTTGTTTGTAATGTTTGTAATGTAATTATTAGACATCGGTGTATTGATAGACACGGTGTTAGTTATGATACATAACACATTACGTAGTTATGATAATAACACATTACTGAGTTATGGATAATAAACACATTACAGTAGTTATGGTTAATAAACACATTACCTGTAGTTCATGATAATAAACACATTACTGTAGTTATGAGTAATAAAACACATTTACTGTAGTTATGATAATAAACAAATTATGTAGTTATGATAATAAACACATTACTGTAGTTATAAAACACATTAAGTAGTTATGATAATAAACAAATACTGTAGTTATGGTAATAAAAACATTATGTAGTTATGATAATAAACACATTAATGTAGTATGATAATAAACACATTACTGTAGTTATGGTATAAAACACAATGTACTGTTAGTGTATGGTATAAAAACACATTACTGTAGTTATGTAATAAACACATTACCGTGGTTATGATAATAAACACATACAGTGTTAGTTATGATAATACATTTACTGTAGTTATGATAATAACAAACATACTGTAGTGATAAAAAATTACGTAGTTATGAAATAAACACATTACGTGTGGTAAAAACATTACTGTAGTTATGATAATAATACACTAAATAAACAGTAATGTAGTTATGATTAAAAAACACCTTACTGTTAGTTATGATAAGACATCATTACTTAGTTATGATAATAAACACATTACTGTAAGGTAGGATAAAAAACACATACTGTAGTTTAATGTAATAAACACTACTGAGTTATTAATAAACATATTACTGTTTAGTATGATATAAACACATTACTGTAGTTATGATAATAAACACATTACTGTAGTTATGGTAATAAACATATTATGTGTTATGTATGATAATAAACACCTTACGGTTGGTTATGAAATAACCATACTGTAGTTATGATAATACATTTACTGGAGTTATGATAATAAATACACAACTGAGTTATGATAATAAACACATTACTGTAGTATGATTATAAACAATACTCTGTAGTTTATAAATAACACATAATTCGTTAGTTATGATAATACATGACTGTATTATGATAATAAACACATTACCGTTAGTTGATGATATAAAACACATTATGTAGTTATGATTAATCATAAACTACCGTATTTTATAAGAAAACCAATACCTTAGTTAAAACACATTACCGTAGTTATGATAATAAACACATTACCGTAGTTATGATAATAAACACATTACTGTAGTTATAATAATAAACACATTATTGTAGTTATGGTTATAAACACATTACCGTAGTTATGGTAATAAACACATTACCGTAGTTATGGTAATAAACACATTACCGTAGTTATGATAATAAACACATTACTGTAGCTATGATAATAAACACATTACTGTAGTTATGATAATAAACACATTACCGTAGTTAAACACATTACTGTAGTTATAATAATAAACACATTACCGTAGTTATAAAAATAAACACATTTTCGTAGTTATGATAACAAACACATTACTGTAGTTATGATAATAAACACATTACCGTAGTTATGATAATAAACACATTACTGTAGTTATAATAATAAACACATTACCGTAGTTATGATAATAAACACATTACTGTAGTTATAATAATAAACACATTACTCGATACTTGCGTATAGGTATATAGACAGTTTTACTCGCAGAATATTCATACATCTTTATAGGTTATAGCCATTTTCCTCGAACGTTTCGAACATTCGATATTGTGGAAGTCCGGAAATATCGAAAATCCGGGCCCAGGAAGTTTCGGAGATGCCATGTACTTCGAACTCAAATTTTCGGCTTGAACCTCGGTTTTGATTTCAGCCATCCTATCTACCCAATCCGAAATATGTTTAGTATTTCCGCTAACGCCTCGAATGTATGATCTATTTTGATTTTCCTCTCGGTATAGTTCTGTTTTCGGTAACCCTCAAAAGTATCGATCGTTAACCCTCGCATTGGCCGACCCCTTGAATTAGTTTGGCGCAAAACCTTTTACAGTACGTTTACATTGTTAGTTTAATCTGTAATCGCCTAACTATCAGCTCTCCCCAATTGACTTAATGGGTCCGAATCAAACTTTGAACTTTAAAGAACTTTTAACTGAAAGTTCGGGCCAAGTTTAGTCAGTTCGTCCACTCGACCCGCTATCACCAGGTCTGGCCTTGACACTCCCTGCAGAGAGTTAGTACCATTGCCAGGTCCTGGAGCCCTGCAAAGTGGCAGGGTTTTAACCAAACCTCTGCTTCCACATCACACAGGATCAATGTTTGTGTCTAAGCTCGTGCGCACACCACACACTCAGTCAGTTAAATCGTAAGCCCGCAGAAGTCCTGGGTAATGGCATTTGTAGCACAACCATCAGGGAGATTCAATAAACTTTCTTATGTAAAAATGGTTCGCCCAACCAATCAATTTTTTTTAACGTTTAATGATGTCTACATCTGATTGGTTTGGACAAAATTAGCACCAGTTTTAATATTAGCGATACGAACATTTTATTGAATAACCCTGATATTTGGATACTTACTCTGCCCACCGCTGACAATAAATTAAGAAAAACCTTTTCAGTGATCTTGGCTTCTAGTTGAAGGTATCACACCAAGGTTAATATGTTGATGGCTGTCTGAACATCCATGAGTACCGTTTTTAGACTCCAACGACTGATTCGGACAATCAGACATGCTGTTCAGTTCGAACATAGTGCAAGCCTTCTATAATGAACCCCCAGGTCCTTTGCAGGGAAATATTGATGGAGCTATGAGGTTGCTGATGATACTTCAAACAAACCAACTGGGTCGCGAATGTGGAAAAACCATTTGATGAGGTCGCAAATTTGTCTTGCGTGTACCAATAGAAAACACACAGCTACTAATGAAACTCTTTGTAAAACCTTTCCCATCTAACAGTAGCAATCGCCTGCACCGAGCTGGCACAGACTCTATCTGCAAAAAAATACAATGCCACGGAGTCCAGTAAAATCTTGGAATCACAGCTCTGGATCCAGGTAGAACTGATTGGACCATGGAACAACTGATTCACAATTCATCACCCTGTCCTGTCACCTACATCAATAACATTGCCAGCTTTGAACTGTTTTGGTCCACACATTGTTCTCTGTTCCCCTACACCTCCGTTCAGAGGTCATTTTGGTAAAACAAAGGGCGTCCCTCCAAACCAATCCCCCAACCATATAAGGAAGGCACTTGACATTTGGTTAGATTGAAAACATTATGCAAAATATATTGAAAAATGTTAGTTTCCTTCCTAAAATGCTGATATGTGTTCATTCTAATTATGGAGTTTTCTAAATATAGATTTGTTTAAATTTCTCTGCGTTTTATCATAGTAGTGTAGCCATGTTAGACCACGGCAGAGGCCCTATAGTAGACCATAGTAAGTAGACCATAGCCGGTAACCAATAGTATAGACCATATCATGTATACACAATAATCCGTAGACCAAGGTAATTAGAACCTAGTAGAGACCAATAGCAGGTGGACCATAAAAGTTAGAACCATTACAGGTAGACCATAATAGTAGGACCATAGTAAGTAACCCATAGCAGGTAGACCTAATAGTAAACCTAGCAGGTAGACCATAATAAGTAACCCATAGTAAGTCACCAAAGCAGGAGACCATAGCAAGTCGACCATAGCAGGTACGACCATATAAAGTAGACCCAATAGCAGGTATACCCATAGTGTAGACCATAGCATGTATACCAATAATAAGTAGAACCTAGTAAGTAGCCATCACATTTAGACCATAGTAAGTAGACCATAGCAGTAGACCATAATAATAACCATATAAGTAGAACCAAAGCAGGTAGACCATGTAGTAGACCATAGCAGGTATACCAAGTCCGTAGACAATAGCAGGTAGACCATAGTAAGTAGACCATAGCAGGTAGACCATAATAAGGAATCATCATGTAAGTATACCATATCCAGGTAACCATAGTAATTAGACCCTAAGTAAGTCGAACCCTAGTAGTAGACATAACGGTCGAAACCATAGTACGTAGACCATTAGAGCAGTAGACCATAATAGTAGACCATAGTAATTAGACAAAAGCAGGTAAGACCATAGTAAGTAGACCATAGCAGGTAGACCCAATAAGTAGATCCCATAGCGTAAGTAGACCATAGCAGGTACAAGAACCAAATAAGTAGACCATAGCAGGTAGACCAGATTCATAGACCATAGCAGTAGCACCATATAAGTAGAGACCCTGAGCAAGGTATGACCATAATAAGTATCATATAGTAGACCATAGCCGGTAGACCAAGTAGTAGACCATTAGTAAGTAGACCATAGTAAGTAGATCCATCACAGGGTAGACCATAGTAAAGTGCCCATAGCATAGACCATATTAAGTAGACATAGCAGTAGACCATAATACGTTATACATAGTAGGTCGACCATATAAGTAGACCATAGCAGGTAGACCATAATTAATTATACCATAATTACGGTAGACCATGTAAGTAGACCATAGTAGGTAGACCATAATAAGTAGACCATAGTAGGTAGACCATAATAAGTAGACCATAGTAGGTAGACCATAATAAGTAGACCATAGTAGGTAGACCATAGCAGGTAGACCATAGTAAGTAAACCATAGAAGGTAGACCCCTGCAAGTAAGAGACATAGTACGGTAACCAAAGTAATAGAAGACCATAGTAGGTAAACCAAAGTAAGTAGACCATAGTAGGTAGACCATAGTAAGTAGACAGTAGTAGTAGACCATAGTAGGTAGACAGGGCCGTCTCTAGAATTTTTGGCACCTGAAAAAAAATCCAAATGCTGCCCCCCTCGCCGTACCGCCAGAAGGGGTGGGGTTTTATAATTGAAAGTGGGTGAAGCTGTGCCCAGATGTGGGATGTGGCTTGTCCAGAAGTGGGAGGGGCTTTATACACATAACTGTAAATCATAAAAAAAAGACTGGTATTTATAAGAAGGCCACATGAACTGTTAAAAATAGAAAACACCAAAAAACCAACATTGGGGGGGGGGAGAAATGTATTTCTGGTCTCCCAAACAAAGGAAGGGGGGCCCCACTAAACTCTATAGTCCGCAGCATTCACTCCCAGTATGTTCAACTAACATTCAAGAGTATACTCACTCGGTGCAGAAGAACTATGGAGTCCTATGATGTTGACAATCTCTCTTCACCTGTATCCCCACAAAAGGGGCTGTTAAAACATGGAGAACACGGCATCCCAGACAGCACTCTCACCAGCAAAAACTGATCTTAACCCAGAACAATTTCCTTACTGACTTGTTTCTGAATCCCCTATTCAAATACTGGGATAAAAACATGGATGTGCTATGGGATACCAGTTTCATCACCCATTGTGGCAACCTTTACATGGAGGAGTAGAAAACAGCTCTATAATACTTTAAGGCTCATAGCCACCTCCAGCCACTGGTTCAGATTGTTGATGACACCTGGGTTAAATCCACTCAGAAGAGTACAAGCTTTCGCATTAAAACATAATGCGGTAGACCAAACAGCAAATGTACAAGGGAAGATACAAAACAACAAACTAACTGCTTTCTTGGACTGCTTGGTAGGTCTAGGGAGATGGTAAATTGAAGGAGAGGTTTACGACCCCCAACACAGAGCACAGATTCAGTATTCATGTTGACTCCGCACCACCCTTTAGAATCAAAGCTTGGTGTCATCAGAACCCTGCAACACAGAGCCTAGAACATCCCCCCACTAACACAGAGCTGAGACATCCCACACTAGCACAGAGCTGAGAACATCCCCAACTACACAGACTGAGAACATCCCCACTAGCGGAACGAGCTGAGAACATCCCCACTAGCACATATCTGATAAACATTCCCCACTAGCACAGAGCTTAGAACTCCCCACTACACAGAGCTAGAGAAACATCCCCACTACACGAGCTGAGAACATCCCCACAGCACCGAGGCGAAGGCGAAAGAAATGAACCCATCTCATAGTAGCGCCTTAAACCTTGTGGATATCCAGACTGGACCTTTGGTCAAAAAGTAGAAGGAAAGAAAAGAACAACGAATACCAAACAGTGCAGGGGAAAAGCAAGACAGGAATGCAAACATGGTCATCCAAGGTCCACAGTTGAATCTAACTGAATACAACAAGCTATACCCATGACCAGAATGATGAGAAAACCTTCACAAGCTTTAGGATCATAGTAGAAGACAATAGTAACAGTACCCTATAGTAAGTAGACAACATATAAGTAAACCAGAGTATGGTAGCAATAGTAAGTAAACCATAGTAAGGTAGGCATAGTAATTAAGACCAAGTAGTAGATCAAACTAAGTGGAACTATAGTAGTAGACCATAATAATTAGAACTATAGTAAGTAGACCATAGTAGGTATACCATAGTAGTAGACCATAAGTAAGTAGAACCATAGTAGTAGGTAGACCATAAGTAGTAGAACCTATAGGTATACCATAATTAAGTAGAAGAAAGTAGACCATAGTAGGTAGACCATACTAAATTAGCTTAGTAATAGACCATAGTGGTAACATAGTGTTAGACCATTAGTAGACCATAATAAGTAGACCATAGTGGTAGACCATAAAGTAATAGACCTATAAGTAGACCAGAAGTAAGTAGACCATAGTAGGTAATCCATAAGTAAGTCGACCATGTAAGTAGACCATAAGTAGTAGACCATAGTAGGTAGACCATAAGTAAGTAGACCATCGTAGGTAACCATAGTAAGTAGACCCTGAGTAGGTAGCCCATAAGTAATAACCATAGAAGGGTGATCCATAAGGTAGTAGACCATAGTAGGTGACCATAAGTCGAGTAGACCATAGTAGGTGACCGTAAGTAAGTAGACCATAGTAGGTAGACCGTAGTAAGTAGACCATGTAGGGATACCATATTAAGTAGACCATAGAGTTAGAACCATAAGTAAGTCTGAACCATAGTAGGTAGACCTACGTAAGTAGAGCCATAGTAGGTAGACATAAGTGTAGACCATAGTAGGTAGACCATAATAAGTAAAGACATAGTAGGTAGACCATAGTAAGTAGACCAGAGTGTAGACCATAAGTAAGTAGACCATAAGTAGTAGACCATAAGTAATATACATAAGTAGGGAGACCAAGTAAGTAGACCATAGTAAATGTACGCTATAAAGTGAATAGCCCTAAGTAAGTAGACAACAGACTCGTTAGGAAATGGACTCCCAGCCTAATACCCACCTACCATTTGATTTATTCATGATGACATACGATTCTTTGGTTTGTTATTTCCTGAAAAGAGCACAAGACTGTAAATCCAGATAACATCACACAACTCTAAAGGACCATGAGAGCTCGAATGTTTTAGATAATTATTAACTAATATAGTGTCATAATTCCCACAAAGAGAAGACAAAAAATTATCTTTTTAAAAATGTTGACATTGTGGTCCACTTAATTCCTAATTATTATTATTATTATATTATTATTATTATTATTATGATTATTATCTTATTAATTATTATTTTATATTATTCTACTATTATTATTATTATGATCCATTATTATCATATTATTATTATCATTATTAATTATTATCATTATTATCATTATTATCATTATTATCATTATTTATTATTATCATTTTATTATCATCATTATTATGTATTAATTCTATATTATTATTATTACTTTATATTTATTATCATTATTATCATTATTATTATTATCATTATTATTATCATTATTATTATTATCATTATTATTATTACTCATTATTAGTACTTATTATTATCATATATTATTATGATATTATTATTACATATTATTCTTATCTTATTTCATTATGATCATTATTATTATCATTATACTTATTATCATTATCATTATTATTATTATATTATTATTATTATTATTATTATTATTATTATTATTATCATTATTGTCATTATTATCATGATTATTTTATATCTATTATTATTTATTATCATTCTGGATTACTTATTATTATTATTATTATCATTATTATTCTTAATTATCATTATTATTTATGTATATTATTATATTATCATTGTATCATTATTATCATTATTAGCTTATTTTATTATTATTATATTATTATTTATTAATATATTATTATGACTATTTATTATTATATTACTATTAGTATTATCATTAACATATTATATTATTGTTTCAATAATATACCAAAATTGCCATGCTCTTTAATTCAAGATGACCCATATATAGATATAATATACAGTTGACAGTTACAGGGGAACGCATGCATAAATACAGGTGTGTAGCACTGAACAAGTGGTGATTATCAGAGGCCCTGTCCCAGTGAGCTTCACAATTTAAACTCTAAAGGGTAAATTAGTTAAGACATAAAAGACGAAAGGCTCACTCTAATTCCTATAGATGGCAGTACAGTAGTCGGTGTAGTCTGACTGGGATGGATTAGGCGTGAATAGATTTTTGGTAGCATTGTGTGAGAGAAGGAACGAATTGAAGATTTGGAGATTGAGGTTGGGATTGACAGCGTTTGGCTAATGAGTTCATTTGGTGTGAATGATTTGAATCTGGTATTATCCACACCACATTTTGGGGATATTGGGGTTCAATTGTAAATGATGCTATTTTTCAGTTAGGGGAAAGATAAAGTTTCATTTTTTGTTTCCATTTTCAGTTTAAAGTAGTTCAGGAGGATAAAAGCAAAGAGAAACAATAAGACGTGGGGATGTAGAGTGAGAGTGGAAGGAGCAAGGGAGGAGATTGGAGTGTGAGAACACTAAAACATCCTTCATGAGTAGGAAGAGATCCAAGTAGCCTTGATACTAACGGGATCTAATGTAACAAAGGTGAACCAAGTCTCAGTGTTGGAAGATCGGTCAAGACGAACAAGTCGAAGACCTTTTGGATTCACACTAGAGATCATTTCAGCACTTCAGTGTATAACTGGGTATTTTGGGCACATGTGGGGGGGGGGTGGGATGACCAAGTCTTCGGTTGTCTTCTTCCGGTAGGTTAGTTGTGAAAGGGGGCAGGGGGACAGGCTGGCAGGTGGAGCTATGGGTCCGAGAAGTGTTTACTCCCATTGGAGTTAAAGGTGGTTTGAATGGGGAGGGAATCTGTAGTTGAGGTACCGGTAACAAAGGCGGTATGTAGTTAGGTCAGGTAACAAAGGGCAGGTATGGAGTAGGTACAGGTAACAAAGGGCACGTATGGAGTAGGTACAGGTAACATAAGGGCAGGTATGGAGTAAGTTAAAACAACACAGGTTATCAAAGGGCCGGTATTGAGTATGTCAGGTAACAAAGGTCAGGTAAGGAGTAGGTACAGGTACAAGGCAGGTAGGAGTAGTTACGGTAACAAAGGGCAAACGTATGGAAGTAGGTACAGTAACATAGGCAGGTATGGAGTGGTCAGGTAACCAAGGGCAGGTTCTGGATAGGTACAGGTAACAAGGGCAGGTATGTCGTAGGTAAGTACAAGGGCACGTATGGAGTAGGTAACAGGTAACATAGGGCAGGGTATGGAGAAGGTACAATGTAGAACAAAGGCAGTATGGAAGTAGTACAGGTACGAGGGCAGTATGGAGTACTGGTTACAGGTAACACGGGAAGTTGGAAGGGTACAGGTAACAAGGGCAGTATGTAGGTAGGTCAGGTTAACAAGGGCAGGTATGGAGTCGGTACCAGGTAACAACGGGCACGTATGGAGTAGTAGCCAGAGTGTACATAGGCAGGTATGGAGTAGGTACAGGTAACAAAGGGCAGGGATGGAGTAGGTACAGGTAACAAAGGGCAGGTTATGGAAGTAGGGAACAGGTACAAAGGCAACAGCTATGAGTAGGTACAGGGTAACTCTAGGGCAGGTTCGGAGTAGGTACACGGTCACAAAGGCAGTATGGATTGGTTACAGGTAACAAAGGAAGGTATGGAGTATGTACAGGTAACAAAGGGCACGTTGGAGTAGGTAAAGGAACAGGCGCAGGTAGGCAGTAGGTTGACAGGTAACAAATGGCAAGGTATGGAGTGGTACAGGTTAACTAGGGCGTGTAGGAGTAGGTACAGGTAACAAAGGGCAGGTTATGAGTAGGTACAGGTAACAATAGTGGCAAGGGTATGGAGTAGGTACAGTACAATGGGAGGTATGGTAGTGGTACAGTAACAAAGGGCACGTATGTAGTAGTGTACAGGTAACATAGGGCAGTTATGAGTAGTACAGGTAGCAAGGGCAGGTATGGAGTAGGTACAGTACATAGGGACAGATGGAGTAGGGTACAGGAACACAAGGGCGGTATTGAGTAGTGTAGCAGGTAAAAAGGTGCACGTATGGAGTAGGTACAGGTAACAAAGGGCAGGTATGGAGTAGGTACAGGTAACAACGGGCCACGTAGAGTAGTAAGGTAACAATAGGGCAGGTTGGAGTAGGTTACAGGTTAACAAAGGGCAGTTATGGAGTAGGTACAGGTAACATAGGGCAGGTATGGAGTAGGTACAGGTAACAAAAGGCAGTTAGGAGTAGGAGTACAGTAACATAGTGGCAGGTATGGAGTACGGTACAGTAAAACCAGGGGCAGGTATGGAGTAGGAATAGCGGTAACAAAGGCACGTATGGAGTATGTACGGTAACATAGGGCAGGATGGAGTCAGGTACAGGTACAAGGGCAGTATGGAGTAAGGTACAGGTAACATAGCGCCGTATAGGAGTAGGTACAGTAACAAAGGGCAAGGTATTGGAGTAGGTACAGGGTAACATAGGGCGTATGAGTAGTACAGGTCAAAGGGCGGTCATGGCGTAGGTACAGGTAACCAAGGTGCAGATATGGGTAAGTACAGGTAAACAAAGGGCAGGTTATGGAGTAGGGTCAGGTACAAAGGGCAGGTATTGAGTAAGGTACAAGGTACAAACGGGCACGTATGAGTAGGTACAGGTACAAGGGCAGGTAGGAGTGATGTACAGGTAACAAAGGGCAGGTATGGAGAGGTAAGCTAAACAAAGGGCAGGTATGGAGTAGGTACAGGTAACAAAGGGCAGGTATGGGATGTTACAGGTTAATAGGGAGTGTACAGGTACGTAGGCGTAGAGTCGCCAGAACAAAGGGCAGGTATGAGTAGGTACAGGTAACGATGGGCGATAATGATAGTATCAGTAACATAGGACAGGTATAGGTAGGTACAGGTAACAAAGGGCAGGTATGTGAGTAGGGTACAGGTAACATAGGGCAGATATGCAGTATGGTACAGGTAACATAGGGAGCGTATGGAGTCAGTACAGTTAACCAAAGGGCAGGATGGAGTAGGTACAGTAACAAGGCACGTAGGAGTAGGTCAGTAACAAGGCCAGTGTAATGGAGTAGAGTACAGGTAACAAAGGCACTATTGATAGGTACAGTAAACATAGGGCAGTATGGAGTTAGGTTACAGGTAACAAGGTCAGGTATGGAGTAGGGACAGTGTAAATAGGGCAGGTCAGTGTAGTAGGTACAGGTGTAACACAGGGCAAGGTATGGAGTAGGCAGGTAACATAAGGGCAGGTATGGAGTAGGTAAGGTATAGGGCAGATATGGAGTAGGTACAGGTAAACATAGGGCAGGTATGGAGTAAGGTAACAGTAAACAAAGGGCAGGTATGGAGTAGGTACAGGTAACATAGGGGCCGATGTAGTATGTACATGGAGTGGAGAGAATAACAGGGCAGATGGAATAGGCCATAGGGCAGAGTATGGAGTAGGTACAGGTAACAAGGGCAGGTATGGAGTAGTAAGTTACAGGCGAATATGAGAAGGACAAGGCAGGATAGTAGGTACAGTAAACAAAGGCCGGCGGCGTCAGCGGGGGGGGCGGCAGGGGGCAGGTAGGGGAGGCAGGTGAAGGGCACGTATGAGTAGGTACAGGTAACAAAGGGCAGGTATGGAGTAGGATACAGGTAACAAGGGCACGTATGGAGTAGGTACAGGTAACATAGGGCAGGTATGGAGTAGGTACAGGTAACAAAGGGCAGGTATGGAGTAGGTACAGGTAACATTTTTGGGGTCAGGATGGATAGGTACAGGTAATAAGGTCGTGTAGAGTAGGTACAGTAACAAGGGCAGGATGGAGTAGGGGTACATGTGACAAGCGGTCTGAGTGTCAGGTACAGGGCTGAGTAGGTACAGACAAAGGCATAGGAGTGGGTACAGGGCATTAGGGAGGTAGGAGTCGGCAGGTAACAAAGGGCACGTATGGAGTAGGTACAGGTAACAAAGGGCCGGTATGAGTCGCTACACGGTAACATAGGGCAAGTATGAGTAGGTACAGTAACAAAGGGCAGGTATGGAATCTAGGTACAGGTAACATAGGGCAGGGATGGAGTAGGTTAACAGAAGGGGTAAATAGGGTCAGGTATGGAAGTACGGATGGCAGGTATATGAGTAGGTAAGGGTCAACTAGGGCAGGTATGAATGGACGGAGTACGGGTAGGGGAACTTAAATATAGAGGGGGTGTAGGAGAGACTGTGTGGGGAGTTGAGGGAAACCGTTTATAATTTGTCAATTTACTGAATTAACGGTATAGGTGGTGGAAATGGTAGCATGGTGATGGTCTGGATCTCTAGGTCAGAGGTCAGAGCAGTAGGGCATAGTTGAACAAGTTTACGGGGAGAGCGGAGAGTGAATGGGGGTCAGTTCTGGGTCTGGGGTTGGTGGCCGGGGAGTATGAGAATCAGATCAACTGCAGAAAGGTCAGTTGCGCATGGCCAACTATGAGCGAATGGGGTTTTTGATTTAGGGGTGGGGGAGAGTTAAACACTCAACGAGACTAGGATGTAAATTTGGGTTCGAATTAGAATCAATATGAGGTTGTTCGAAAGTCCCCGACGAACTTTCGGAACTCCCAAATTTCACACGGAACCGCCTGATTGGTTATAATCTTCGAATGTTCTCGAAAATTGAAAAGTAGACGATTGATGGCCACAAGAGAAAAGAGACCCTCCCCTTAGAGCTTACAATCTAGTTTCATTTTCATAGGAGGCTGTGTTATTGGCCAAGCAGACTTTAAAAAGTTGAAAGGAAGAATACAGGACAAACTGGCAGAAGGTGATTATTTTAATAGAAATGTCCGGCTGCCTCATCATTAATACAGGCTCCAAACCAACAAACTTCAACCTCCCAAAAGAAAATAAAATGCAGCGAAATGTCCTTTGAATTAAATTCGAGATGAAATTCAAATTAAAAAAAGGAAAATATTTTAAAACGTTTCCCTGGCGCTGAAATTATTTGTATGAAAAGGAAAACGCTATTCGCGATTTGTGGGTCTCACAGAAGAAGTTGTGAGGTTGCCCGTTATTAGTTTAGCATCCTGTAGGTGTGTCCGGGATCAGTACAAGAAAACTCCAGCCCAGGTCTGTGAATATGAACTGGAGAGAAAACATCGTAGACTGGATGTTCCACCAAACCTACATCACTGAACTACTGCCTGCACACAGTATAAGCTGCGTGTAACGCTCCTGCTCTGGTTCTTTCTACAGGCAGATCCAATTTCTCAAAGGTTTGAAACTTGGTTAAAGAGCCATAACCACCTGGGATCTTAAGTTGAATTTCTAGAATTTAATGACAGCGCTTGTGTTCTACAGTAACTAATGCATGGAAATGTAACAGAATATAGCAAAAGGTGCCGTGATGGAACAGTCATCTAGAAACATACAACTGGGACTTTATAGTCATCTAGAAACATACAACTGGGACTTTATAGTCATCTAGAAACATACAACTGGGACTTTATAGTCATCTAGAAACATACAACTGGGACTTTATAGTCATCTAGAAACATACAAACTGGGACTTTTAGTATGCTAGAAACATACAACTGGGACTTATAGTCATCTAGAACGAAACATACAACCGGGACTTTATAGTCATCTAGAAACATACAAACTGGACTTTATAGTCATCTAGAAACATACAACTGGGACTTTATGTCATCTAGAAAACATACAAACTGGGACTTTATAGTCATCTAGAAACATACAATGGGATTTATAGTCATATAGAAACATACAACTGGGACTTATAGTATCAGAAACAACAACCGGGACTTTATAGTCATCTGAGAAACATACAACTGGGACTTTATAGTCATCTAGAAACATACAACGGACTTTATAGGTATCTAGAACATACAAACTGGGACTTTATTAGTCATCTAGAAACATACAACTGGGACTTTATAGTCATCTAGAAACATACAACGGGACTTTATAGTCATCTGAAACATACAACTGGGACTTTGTATTTTAAGTCATCTAGAAACATACAACTGGGACTGTATAAGTATCTAGAAACTACAACTGGGACTTTATAGTCATCTAGAAACATACAACTGGGACTTTATAGTCACTAGAAACATACAACTGGGACATATAGCATCTAGAAACATACAACTGGGACATTTATAGTCATCTAGAAACATACAACTGGGACATTATAGTCATCTAGAAACATACAACTGGGACTTATGTCATTAGAAACTACAACTGGGACTTTATAGTCATCTAGAAACATACAACCGGGACTTTATAGTCATCTAGAAACAAACAACAGGGACTTTATAGTCATCTAGAAACAAACAACTGGGACTTTATAGTCAACTAGAAACAAACAACTGGGACTTTATAGTCATCTAGAAACATACAACTAGGACTTTATAGTCATCTAGAAACAAACAACTGGGACATTATAGTCATCTAGAAACATACAACTGGGACTTTATACAGTCATCTAGAAACATACAACTGGGACTTTATACAGTCATCTAGAAACATACAACTGGGACATTATAGTTATCTAGAAACATAGAACTGGGCTTTATAGCCATCTAGAAACATACAACTGGGACATTATAGTCATCTAGAAACATACAACTGGGACTTTATATAGTCATCTAGAAACATACAACTGGGACTTTATAGCCATGTAGAAACATACAACTGGGACTTTATAGTCATCTAGAAACATACAACTGGGACATTATAGTCATCTAGAAACATACAACTGGGACTTTATACAGTCATCTAGAAACATACAACTGGGACATTATAGTTATCTAGAAACATAGAACTGGGCTTTATAGCCATCTAGAAACATACAACTGGGACATTATAGTCATCTAGAAACATACAACTGGGACTTTATATAGTCATCTAGAAACATACAACTGGGACTTTATAGCCATCTAGAAAACTACAACTGGGACTTATAGTCATCTAGAAAAATACAACTGGGACATATAGTCATCTAGAAACTACACTGGGACTTTATAGTCATCTAGAAAACTACAACTGGGACTTTATAGTCATCTAGAAAACATACAACTGGGACTTTATAGTCATCTAGAAACATACAACGGGACTTTATAGTCATCTAGAAACATACAACTGGGACTTTATAGTCTCTAGAACAAACAACCGGGACTTTATAGTCATCTAGAAAAACAACCGGGACTTTATAGTCAACTAGAAAACAAACAACTGGGACTTTAGTCATCTAGAAACATACAACTGGGACTTTTAGTCATCTAGAAACAAACAACTGGGACATTATAGTCATCTAGAAACATACAACTGGGACTTTAACAGTCATCTAGAAACATACAATGGGACTTTATACAGTCATCTAGAAACATACAACTGGGACATATAGTTATCTAGAAACATAGAACTGGGCTTTTAGCCATCTAGAAACTACAAAGGGACATTATAGTCATCTAGAAACATACAACTGGGACTTATAGTCATCTAGAAACATACAAATGGGACTTAAGCATGTAGAAACATACAAATGGGACTTATAGTTATCTAGAAACACAACATGGGACTTTATAGCCATGTAGAAACATACAACTGGGACTTTTAGTTATCTAGAAACAACAAATGGACTTTATAGTCATCTAGAAACATACAACTGGGACTTTATAGTCATCTAAAAACATACAACTGGGACTTTATATAGTCATCTAAGAAACATAAACTGGGACTTTATAGCATGTAGAAACATTACAACTGGGACATTATAGTTATCTAGAAAAATACAACGGGGACTTTATAGTCATCTAGAAACAAACAACTGGGACTTATTGTCATCTAGAAACATACACTGGGACATTATAGTCTCTAGAAACATACAAACTGGGACTATAGCATCTAGAAACAAACAACTGGACTTTATAGTCATCTAGAAACATACAAACGGGGATATAGTCATCTAGAAAACATACAACTGGGACTTTATAGTCATCTAGAAACATACAACTGGGACTTTATAGTCATTCTAGAAAAAAACAACTGGACTTTATAGTATCTAGAAACAAACAACCGGGACTTTATAGTCATCTAGAAAAATACAACTGGGACTTTATAGTCATCTAGAAACATCAACTGGGACTTTATAGTCATCTAGAAAAAACATACAACGGGACTTTATAGTCATCTAGAAACATAAAACTGGGACTTTATAGTCATCTAGAAACATACAAACTGGGACTTATAGTCATCTAGAAACAAACAACTGGACTTTATAGTCATCTAGAAAACAACAAACTGGACTTTATAGTCATCTAGAAACATACAACTGGGACTTTATAGTCATCTAGAAACATACAAATGGGACTTATAGTACAGAACATACAACTGGGACTTTATAGTCATCTAGAAACAAAACAACCGGACTTTATAGTCATCTAGAAACAATACAACTGGGACTTTATAGTCATCTAGAAACATACAAGGGACTTTATAGTTATCTAGAAACATACAACTGGGACTTTATAGTCATCTAGAAACATACAACGGACTTTATAGTCATCTAGAAAAATACAACTGGGACTTATAGTCATCTAGAAACATACAACTGGGACTTATAGTCATCTAGAAACATACAACTGGGACTTATAGTCATCTAGAAACATACAACTGGGACTTTATAGTCATCTAGAAACATTACAACTGGGACTTTATAGTCATCTGAAACATACAACTGGGACTTTATAGTCATCTAGAAAACATACAACTGGGACTTATAGTCATCTAGAAACATACAACGGGACTTATGTCATCAGAAACATACAACTGGGACTTTATAGTCATCTAGAAACATACACAATGGGACTTTATAGTCATCTAGAAACATACAACTGGGACTTTATAGTCATCTAGAAACATACACTGGGACTTTATAGTCATCTAGAAACATACAACCGGGACTTTATAGTCATCTAGAAACATACAACTGGGACTTATAGTCATCTAGAAACAACAAACGGACTTTATAGTCATCTAGAAAAATACAACTGGGACTTTATAGTCATCAGAAACATACAACTGGGACTTTATAGTTATCTAGAAACATACAACTGGGACTTATAGTCATCTAGAAACATACAACCGGGACTTTATAGTCATCTAGAAACATACAACTGGGACTTTATAGTCATCTAGAAACATACAACTGGGACTTTATAGTCATCTAGAAACATACAACTGGGACTTTATAGTCATCTAGAAACATACAACTGGGACTTTATAGTCATCTAGAAACATACAACTGGGACTTTATAGTCATCTAGAAACATACAACTGGGACTTTATAGTCATCTAGAAACATACAACTGGGACTTTATAGTCATCTAGAAACATACAACTGGGACTTTATAGTCATCTAGAAACATACAACTGGGACTTATAGTCATCTGAAACATTACAACTGGGACTTATAGTCATCTAGAAACATACAACTGGGACTTTTAGTCATCTAGAAACATACAACTGGGACTTTATAGTCATCTAGAAACATACAACTGGGACTTTATAGTCATCTAGAAACAAACAACTGGACTTTATAGTCATCTAGAAACAAACAACTGGACTTTATAGTCATCTAGAAACATACAACTGGGACTTATTAGTCATCTAGAAACATAAAACTGGGACTTTATAGTCATCTAAAACATACACGGACTTTATAGTCATCTAGAAACATACAACTGGGACTTTATAGTCATCTTAGAAACATACAACTGGACTTTATAGTCATCTAGAAACATACAACTGGGACTTTATAGTCACTAGAAAACATAAACTGGGACTTATAGTCATCTAGAAACTACACACGGACTTTATAGTCATCATCTAGAAACATACAACTGGGACTTTATAGTCATCTAGAAACATACAACAAGGAGCAGTGTCTGATTTAATAGATAGATTCAGATTATGCCAAACATCTGTTACGAAGTTCTTATTGTTTTACTAGAAATTGTTTACAAAAGTGGTCTTGACTTTTTTTCACCCTTGCATGAACTTATAATATAATGTGCCGTTAGAACATAATGTTATTTGGGACAGACTCACTAAATGGTAAAGTATTAATTTGTGACATCACTGAAACAGGAAATGATGCAATATCCCACGTGAAAGAACCAGCCACATTAAACAATCCAAATGAGATTCCATCTCCTGGGTAAAAGGATCCATGTTACTACACCCCTAGGGAATGTGACATTATGCTGAGTTCCTTGTACAGAATGGTCCCACATGCTAATTTGCCTGGTTAATGTTCTCATTAGAAAACATCCTATTGCCCCCAATGCCTGTAGTAAGGTTCAGAGTTGGCTTTTTGCTGTTGAACACCTCAGTCCTGCAGAAACTTGGCTCACGGAGACGGTGAAAACATTTTTTAATGAATCACTATTTTCCTGGCGAACCACAAGTTAAAAAAAATAGAAATCCATTTGCTCTAATACGCAAGAGGAAAGATTTTGTTTACAGCACCTTGATCTCCCCTCATATTCCTCATAAACAGACCTGCTCTTGTTTATGGAGACGGTTTAAACGAGGCAGGTCATAGCTGGACCATTACATATCCACATAGAAAGAAATTCTACTCAATGCATCGTCAAGAAAATCTACCAGCTCATTCATTTTCTCAACTCATGTGTTTCCCAATATGTATCAATTAATAAAAAAGACCTACAAAGGGAACTCCAGACCCCAGAACAGTATTTAAATATATAATATAAACAGAATATCCCAGTGAACTGTCATTGGATGGTCCTAAAATATCACAGATTCTGTATCTAAAATCTCCTCCATAACACAAAGGCACAACTGTGGTTTATGGCCAGAAAGGAACTGGCCATAAACCAATTCCTTTCTGGCATGATTATAACCGCCAGCTAACAGCGTACGATAATGCGATACCGAATCGCGGAAGGGAATTTGCCCCAAGTGATGGCAGTGATATGGGTAAGTCTCCCCCAATGGGTATAAAATAAATGGAGTATCCAGATGCTTCATCCTCTGTTTATGGGGGGTCCTGATAGGGAGATCAGGTGAGGAAAGGTTCCATCTCTCTGTGCCATTTTTAAATAAACCATATGAATAGAGATGGACGAAAATCCTGAAGTTTGGTTTGTTTCCGAAATGAGCCCATTAAAGTCAGTGGGCGAAAATAGTTTAAAATGTTCTAGTACATTACAAATAGTGATGGCCCAGTTCACGGATCCGAACCCAATTCCGCTGGGGATTTACCTCGTTCTCGAACGGCGGATATCGCGGATTTTCCTGTTTTCCGCCTTCCGAACTTTTCCAAACAGCGTTTTCGAAAATTTTTCGAAATTACGAGGATTTCATGTATTTTCGGAAACGTGGGAAAATACAGATTTTCCCACATTTTCGAAAATACGGAAAATCCTGGTAATTTCGAAAAAATAAGTATTTTCACACATTTTCGAAAATACGAGAAATCCTCGTAATTTCGAAAATTCTCAAAAACGCGGTTTGGAAAAGTTCGGAAGGCGGAAAACCGGCAAATCCACGATATCCGCCGTTCGCGAACGAGGTAAATCCGCGAACTGGGCCATCACTAGTTATCGTCGAAATGGTACATTTGAGTGTTAACACTGAGATGGCGCAATCGAAGGTTATCGCTGAAACGATACATTCGATCGATACATTCAGATCCCCCACGCTTGTTCCCAAATCTGGTAGTTCACACTGGCGATACTTTCCCAGGTCTACAACTTGAAACATTGTTAATGTAAAGGAATTGGGTCTATAATTCCTTAATTAACCCACTGGGTGAGATATTGATGGGGAGCTGCAGTGATATCAGGAGCTCCTTCTACAAAAGGATTTTTTTTGACTTTGCCAACCTGTATCTGTGCAAACAGAATATAAAGGACAATTTCTCATTATTATTCTGTGACAAGCGACTTCCCTGCCTTCCATGAGGTCTGATTGACGGGCTTGATACATTTTTTGTTTCGAAGTGGAGAAGGCTAATCCTAAGACTTTCCATTTGATCTTCCATTAATAAACAAGCCACCAGGAGCATTCTGGGCCAGGCAAGGTCTTACACAGAGGAGAAATATTTCCCTGTCCAGCTCCCATACCAAGCATGGACTGAACTTGTAGTCATGTTATCATTTCTATCCCTCTATATAAAGGGAACACTGTAAGGGGAACGCACACACAAGATGTAGGAAATCCCGTTGATGTGCCATTCATCCTTACTGTGGCTCTCGGCACGATATGTCTATTTATATATTAAAGGAAAGGAATTTCTAAACCTCGACCAAACCTGTAGGATAAGAAAATTACATTTCTAAATTATGGATTTATAAAATATATATATATCCTGTTCGGTATTTCATAGAATGTAAGCTTCTCGCTCCAGGATACATTACAGTCTCTGCTCTAAGCTACAAGAACCTGGACAAGCCCATCTCTTTACTGTTGGGGATTGTGCTGGCAGGTGGAGGTTGTTTTAATGAGGGCACGTGGACAACCAGACTGAACGAATGGTTTGATCCACCGGCAATTCCCTCTAAGTGT
This sequence comes from Hymenochirus boettgeri, assembly GCA_019447015.1. Classification (NCBI taxonomy): domain Eukaryota; kingdom Metazoa; phylum Chordata; class Amphibia; order Anura; family Pipidae; genus Hymenochirus; species Hymenochirus boettgeri. The sequence goes on along the minus strand of CM033476.1, from coordinate 107,724,072 downwards.
CTGATAAACTGTAGACGATTCATTTTCTTTTTTGGTTGGTCCCCAAGATACATTGAAATCCCTTTAATAACGAGTCATGGTTAATTCTCTATGAGATATAAAAATCTTATTCCATCTGTAGAGGAATTTGGTTAATCCCTGGAAATATGTCTAACAGCAGTGCGAGAAGTCAAAGCAATGTTTGTCCGTACAGTGAAATATCCACATATTCTACATTCCAAAGGGGAAGAGAAATTCTGTGTATGTGATACTGAGAATCTGTATGTGACATTGGGTAGATTAGAAATACATTACAAATACGAGAAAACCATCTACATTTTAATGTACCAATGACTGAAAAACATTATTGGAAATGTGAGGCTGGATACGAATATTAACCCACTGGGTGAGAGATTAATAAGGAGCTACAGTGATGTCAGGTGCTCCATCTACAGATATGGACCCTTTAAGTCTTAACAAAAGCCTAGATGTTTCCCACCCAACTCTCCCTGTCCTTCCATCTTATTTAAACAAACAGGAATATCACACACAGAAATACCTGATAAATAACAGTTTATTAATGGTTCTAGGGCTACCCTCCCCAATGTCTATACACCGATGTCAATACACCGATGTCTATCATTACACCGATGTCTATCATTACACCGATGTCTATCATTACACCGATGTCTATCATTACACCGATGTCTATGCATGTAACCGATGTCTATCTTACCCGAGTCTCAATCACCGATCTTATTACACCCGATTGTCTATCTGTACACCGATGTCTATATTACAACCGATGTCTATCATTACACCGATTGTCTATCATTACACCCGATATGTCTCATCTACCGAGTAGTCAATTACACCGAGTTATCATTACACCGATGGTCTATCAATTACACCGATGTCTATCAATACACCGAGTGTCTACCATTACACCGAGTCTCATACCGTGATCATTACACCGAGTCTTCTACAACCATTGTTTCATTACACCGATGTCTATCATTTCACCGAGTCCTATATTACACCGATGTCTATCATCACCCGATGTCGTATCATTACACGATGTCTATAATACACGATGTTCATTCGAGCTTCTTACACCGATGTCTATCATTACACCGATGTCTTCATTACACCGTGCTATCATACACCGATCTCTTACACCGATGTTCATTTACACCGATGTCTATCTTACACCGAGTCCTAATCATTACACCGATGTCTATCATTACACCGATGTCTATCATACTACACCGTGTCTGTATCATTACACGATGTATCTATCATACGATCCGTTCTATCATACCGATGTCTATCAATACACCGATGTCTATCATTACCACGATGTCTATATTACACCGTTCTTGTCTATCATTACACCGATGTCTAGTCAATACACCGATGTCTATCATTTACACATGATGTCTATCATACCCGATGTCTATCTTCCCCCCCCCACCGATGTCTATCATACACGATGTCTATCTTACACGTGTTATATTACCGATGGCTATATCACGATGGTAATCATTACACCGATGTCTATCATTACACTGATGTCTATCATTACACCGTGTATTACACATCTATCATTACCGATTGTCTATCAATACACCGATGTCTATCAATTACACCTATGTCTATCAATCCACCGATGCTTCTACCCGTCTTAATACACCGATGTCTATCATTACACCGATTGTCTATCATTCACCGAGCTTCTATCATTACAACGATGTCTATACATTACACCGTCTATCATAACACGATGTCATCATTACAACTGATTGTCTATCATTACACCGATGTCTATCATTACCTCGATGTCTATCATAACCGAGGGTCTATCATTACACCGATGTCCTATCATACACCGAGTCATCATACACCGATGTCTATCATTACAACGATGTCTATCATTACACTGATTTCTATCATGTACACCGATGTCTATCATTACACCGTCTATCATTACACACGAATGCTTTCCCGATTATCATTACACCGATGTCTATCATTACACCGAGTCTATCATTACACCGATGTCTATCATACACCGATTGTCTATCATTACACCGATGTCTATCATTACACCGATGTCTATCATTACACCGATGTCTACATTATACGGCGGTCTATCATTACACCGATGTCTATCATTACACCGATGTCTATATACACGATGTTCATACACATGTCTATATACACGATTGTCTATCATTACACCGTGTCTATGCGTACACCGATGCTATCATTACACCGATGTCTATCATTACACTAGGTGACATTACACCGATGTCTATCATAACGATGTCTTCAATACACCGATGTCTATCATTACAAACCGATGTCTATCATAACCGATGTCTATCATTACACGCGTCTATCATTACACGATGTCTATCATTACACCGATGTCGATCATTTACACCGAGGTCTTATATCATTACACCGATGTCTATCATTACACCGATGTCTATCATTACACGATGTCTATCATACCACCGATTGTCTATCATTACACGAGCTACATTACACGTCTATCATTACCACGATGTCATCATTACACCGTCTATCATACACCGATGTCTATCATTACACCGAGTCTATCATACCACGATGTCTATCATTACACCGATGGTCTATCATTACACCGATGTCTTCTTACCTCGTGATCATTTACACGACGATGTCTATCATTACACCGATGTCTATCATTACACCGATGTGCTATCATACACCGATGCTATCATTACACCGATGTCTATTTACAAGCGATGTTATCATACACGAGGCTATCATTACCGATGTCATCATTACACCGATGTCTATCAATACACCGATGTCTATCATTACACCGATTGTCTATCAATTACACGATTCTTCACCCGATGTCTATCATTACACCGCTGTCTATCATTACACCGATGTCTATCATTACACCGATGTCTATCATTACACCGATGTCTATCATTACACCGATGTCTATCAATACACCGATGTCTATCATTACACCGATGTCTATCAATACACCGATGTCTATCATTACACCGATTCAAATTAAGTCTACATTACACCGATGTCATCATTAAGTGTCTTCATACACGAGTCATCATACACCGATGTCTATCATTACACGATGTCTATCATTACACCGATGTCTATCATTACACCGATTTCGATCATTACACCGATGTCTATCATTACACCGATGTCTATCATACACCGATGTCTATCATTACAACGATGTCTATCATACACCGATGTCATACATTACACCGATGTCTATCATTACACCGCATGTCATCATTACACAGATGTTATCATTACACGATGTCTATCATTACACCGATGGTCTATCATACACGATGTCTATCATTACACCGATGTCTATCATTACACCGTGCTATCATTACCACCGATGTCTCATTACACGTGTCTATCATACACCGTCATCATTACACCGATGTTCATCAATACACGATGTCTATCATACACCGATGCTATCATTAACCGATGTCTATCATTACACCGATGTCTATCATTACACCGATGTCTATCATTACACCGATGTGCTATCATTACACCGATGTCATCATTAACGATTCTACAATACACGAGTCTATCATTACACCGATGTCTATCATTACACCGATGTCTATCATTACACCGATGTCTATCATACCGAGTCATCATTACACCGATGTCTATCATACACCGACTGTATCATTACACCGATGTCTATCATTACACCGATGTCTATCATTACACCGATGTCTATCATACACATGTCTATAATTACACCGATGTCTATCATCACCCGATGTCTATCATTACACCGATGTCTATCAATACACCATGTACATACACCGATGCTATCATACACCGACTATCAATACACGATGTCTATCATTACACCGATGTCTATCAGACACACATGTTTCATTACACGATGTCTATCATACACCGATGTCTATCAATACACCGATGTCTATCATTACACCGATGTTATCATTACACGATGTCTATCAAATTACACCGATGTTCTATCATACACCGATGTCTATCAATACACCGATGTCTATCATTACACCGATGTCTATCATACACCGTCTATCATTACACGATGTCTAGTCATTACACCGATGTCTATCATACACCGATGTCTATCTTACACCGATGTCTATCATTACACCGATGTCATCATTACACCGATGTCTATCCATCAACCATGTCTATCATTACAGATGTCTATCATACACCGATGTCTATCATACACCGATGTCTATCATACACGATGTCTATATACACCGATGCCTATCATTACACCGATGTCTATCCTTACACCGATGTCTATCATTACACCGATGCTATCATTACAACCGATGTCTATCATTACACCGATGTCTATCATTACACCGATGTCTATACATACACCAGTCTATCATTACACCGATGCTTATCATTACACCGATGTTATCATTACACCGAATGTCTATCATTACACCGATGTATAGCATTTACACGATGCTATATACACGAGTTATCATTACACCGATGTCTATCATTACACCGATGTATATCATACCCGATGTCTATCATTACACCGATGTCTATCATTACACCGATTGTCTATCATTACACCGATGTCTATCATTACACCGATGTCTATCATTACACCGATGTCTATCAATTACACCGATGTCTATACAGTTGTACAACCGATTCTATCATTACACCGATCATCATTACACCGATGTCTATCATTACACCGATGTCTATCATTACACGATGTCTATCACAACAATTCACTACCGATGTCTATCATTACACGAGGTCTATCCATTACAACGATGTCATCATTACACCGATGTCTATCATTACACCGATGTCTATCAATACACCGATGTCTATCATTACACCGATGTCTCTTATCATTACACCGATGCTATCATACACCGATGTCTATCATTACACCGATGTCGCTCATTACACCGATGTCATCATTACACCGTCTATCATACACAGTCTATCAACACCGATGTCTATCATACACGATGTCTATCATACACGATGTCTATCATTACACCGATGTCTATCCTTACCCGATGTCTCATTCACCGATGTCTATCATACCAGTTCTATACACGATTTATCATTACACGATGTCTATCATTACACCGATGTCTATCAATACACCGATGTCTATCATTACACCGATGTCTATCATTACACCGATGTCTATCAATACACCGATGTCTATCATTACACCGATGTATCAATACACCGATGTCTATATCCACCGATGTCTATCATTACACGATGTCTCATACACGAGTAATTACACCGATGTCATCATTACATGTTACTAACATGTATCATACACGATGTCTATCATTACACCGATGTCATCATACACCGATGTCTATCATTACACCGAGTTATCATACACGATGTCTATCATTACCGATGTCTATCATTACACCGGTCTATCATTACACCGATGTCTATCATTAACGTCTATCATCACCGATGTCTATCATTACACCGATGGCTATCATTACACCGATGTCTATCATTACACGATGTCTATCATTACACCGGTCTATCATTACACCGATGTCTATCATATACACCGATGTCTATCAGTACACCGATGTCTATCATTACACCGATGTCTATCATTACACCGATGTCTATCATTACACCGATGTCTATCATTACACCGATGTCTATCATTACACCGATGTCTATCATTACACCGAGTCTATCAATAACCAGTCTATCATACACCGATGTCATCATACACGATGTCTATCATTACACCGATTTGTCTATCAGTACACCAATGTCTATCATTGATCACCGATGTCATCATTACACCGATGTCTATCATTACACCGATGTCTATCATTACACCATCTGATCACTTACACCGATGTCATCATTACACCGATGTATCATACACCGATGTCTATACATTACACCGATGTCTAAATCCACCATTATATCAGTTTTACAACCGATGTCTATCATACACCTGTCTATCATTACACCGAGTCTATCAATACACCGATGTCTATCATTACACCGATGTCATCATTACACACGATGTCTACATTCCACCGATGTCTATCAATAACCGATGTTATCATTACCACCGATGTCTATCATTACAACGATGTCTATCATTACACCGATGTTATATTACACCGAGTCTATCTTACACCGATGTCATCATTACACCGATGTCCATATTACACACGATGTCTATCTTACACCGATGTATCATTACACCGATGTCTATCATTACACCGAATGTCTATCATTACACGATTGTCTATTCATTACACGAGTCTATCATACACGATCTATCATTCACGATGTCTATCATTACACCGATCTTGTCTATCATTACACCGATGTCTATCATTACACCGTATCATACAACGATGTCCTATCATTACAACGTGTCTATCCTTACACCGATGTCTTCATTACACGATGTCTATCATTACACCGATGTCTATCATACACGAGTCTTCAGTACACCGATGTTATCATTACACCGATGTCTTCATACACACGATGTCTATCATTACACCGATGTCTATCCATTACACCGATGTCTATTCATTACACACGATGTCTATCATTACACGATGTCTATCATTACACCGATGTCTATCAAGTACACCGATGTCTATCATTACACCGATGCTATCATTACACCGATGTCTATCATTACACCGAGTCTATCATTACACCGATGTCTAGCATTACACCGATGTCTATCAATACCGATTGTCTATCATTACACCGATGTCTATCATTACACCGATGTTGATCATTACACCGATGTCTATCATTTACACCGATGTCTATCAATTACACGATGTCTATCATTACACCGAGGTCTATCAATACACTGATGTCTATCATACACCTGTCTATCATACACGATGGTCTATCATTACACCGATGTCATCATTACACCGATGTCTATCATTCACCGATGTATATCATATTACACCGATGTCTATCATTTACACCGTCTATCATACACCGAGTCTATCAATCACCGATGTCTATCATACACCGATGTCTATCATACACCGATGTCATCATTACACCGATGTCTATCATACACCGTGTCTATCATTACACCGATGTCTATCAGTACAACGAGGTCTATCATTAAACCGATGTCTATCATACACCGATGTCTATATTACACCGATGTCTATCAATACACCGATTGTCTACATTACCCGATTCTCTTCTACACGATGTCTATCAATACACCGATGTCTATCATTACACCGAGGTCTAGAATCTACAACGATGTCTATCATTACACCGATGTCTATCATTACACCGATGTCTTATCATTACACCGATGTCTATGTCAATACACACGATGTCTATCATACACCGATGTCTATCATTACACCGATGTCTATCATTACAACCGATTGTCTATCAATACACCGATGTTATCATTACCACCGATGGTCTATCATTACACCGATGCTATCAATACACCGATGTCTATCATTACACCGATGTCTATCATTACACCGATTGTATATCAGTACACCGATGTTATCATTACATACGATGTCTATCATTACACGATGTCATCATACACCGAGTATATCTTACACCGATGTCTATCAATACAGTATTCTTATCATTACACGATGTCTATATACACCGAGGTCTATCATTACACCGAGTCTATCATTACACCGATGTCTATCATTACACCGAGTCTTCATTACACGATGTCTATCAATACACCGATGTTATCAATACACTGATGTCTATCATTACACCGATGTCTATCATTAAACCGAGGTCTATCATTACACCGATGTCTATCATTACACCGAGTGCTATCATTACACCGATGTCTATCATTACACGAGGTCTATCATTACACCGATGTCTATCATACAACGATGTCTATCATTTACACCGATGTCTATCAGTACACCGCATGTCTATCATTACACCGATGGTCTATCAAGATACACGATGTCTATCATACACCGATGTCTATCATTACACCGATGTCTATCATACACCGATGTCTATCATTACCGATGTCTATCATTACACCGATTGCTATCATTACACCGGTCTATCATTACACCGATGTCTATCATTACACCGATGTCTACATTACACCGATGTCTATCATTACACCGATTGTCATACTACACCGATGTCTATCATTACACCGATGGTCTATAATTACACCGTCATCATTCCCACGATGTCTATCATAACACCGATTGCTATCATTAACCGATGTCTCATCATTACACCGATGTCTATCAATACACCTGTTGTCTATCAATTACACCGATGTCTATCATATGATGTTTCATTAACCGATGTCTATCATTACCGATGTCATCATTACACCGAGTCTATCATTACACCGATGTCTATCAATACACCGATGTCTATCATTACACCGATGTCATCATTACACCGATGTCTATCATTACACCGATGTCTATCATACACCGATGTCTTATCATTACACCGATGTCTATCAATACACCGAGTCTATCATTACACCGATGTTCTATCATTACACCAATGTCTATCATTACACCGATGTCTATCATCATTACACCGATTGTCTATCATTACACGATGCTTATCATTACCGATCTATCATACCGAGTCTATCAATACACAGATGTTATCATTACACCGATGTCTATCATACACCGATGTCTATCAATTACACCGATGTCTATCATTACACCGATGTCTATCATACACGTCTACATTACACCGATGTCTATCATTACACCGATTGTCTATCATTACACCGATGTCTATCTTATTAACCGATGTCTATCATTACACCCGATGTCTATCATTACACGATGTCATATCATTTACACCTGTCTATCATTACACCGTGTCTATCATTACACCGATGTCTATCATACACCGATGTCTATCTTACACCGATGTCTATCATAACACCGATGTCTATCATTACACCGAGTCTATCAATACACCGATGTCTATCATTAAACCGATGTCTATCATTCACACGATGATCTATCATTACACCGATTCTATCATTACACCGATGTCTATCATTACACGATGTCATCATTACACCGATGTCTATCATTACACCGAGTCTATCATTACACCGATTGTCTATGTTAAACCGATGTCTATCAATACACCGATGTCATCAATTAACACCGATGTCTATCATTACACCGATGTCTATCATTACACCGTCTATCATTACACCGATGTCTATCATTACACCGATGTCTATCATTACACCGATGTCTATCATTACACCGATGTCTATCATTACACCGTCTATCATTACACCGATGTCATCATTACACCGATGTCTATCATTAACAGCCGATGTCTATCACATACACCGATGTCTATCATTACACCGATGTCTCATACATGTACACACGATGTCTATCATTACACCGATTGTCTATCAATACACCGAGGTCATATCATTACACCGATTGTCTATCATATACACCGATTGTCTATCATTACACCGATTTGTCTATCATTACACCGATGTCTATCATTACACCGATGTCTATCATTACACCGATGTCTATCATTACACCGATGTCTATCATTACACCGATGTCTATCATTACACCGATGTCTATCATTACACCGATGTCTATCAATACACCGATGTCTATCATGTACACCGATGTTATCAATACACCATGTCTATCATTACACCGATGGTCTATCATTACACCGTTCTATCATACACGATTCTCATCCATTACGTCTATCATTACACCGATGTCTATCATTACACGATGTCTATCATACACCGATGTCTATCATTACACCGATTGTCTCGATGACAATACACCGATGGTCTATCAATACACCGATGTCATATCAGTACACCGATGTCTATCAATACACCCGATGTCTATCATTAACCCGATGTTATCATTACACCGATGTCTATCATTACACCGTGTCTATCTTACACCGATGTTATCATTGACACCGAGGTCTATCAATTACACCGAGTATCATTACACCGATGTCTATCATTACACCGAGTCTATCATACACCGATGTCTTACGTGTCATTACACGATGTCTATCATTACACCGAGTATATCATTACACCGATGTCTATCATTACACCGAGTCTATCATTCACGATGTACATCACGATTGTCTATCATTACACCGATGTCTATCTTACACCGATGTCTATATTACACCGTATCATTCGTGTTCTACATCACCGATGTCTATCAATACACCGATGTCTATCATTACACCGATGTCTACATTACACCGATTGTCTATCAATACACCGAGTTCTATCATTACACCGATGTCTATCATTACAGATGTCTATCATTACACCGATGTCTATCAATACACGATGTCTATCATTTACACGATGTCTATCATTACACGATGTCTATCATTACACCGATGTCTATCAATACACCGATGTCTATCATACACCGATCATTGTCTATCATTACAACGAGTCTATCAATACACCGATGATTTATTGATATTTATCTATATTACACCGATGTCTATCATTACACCGATGTCTATCATTACACCGATGTCATCATTACACGATTGTCTTCATTACACCGATGTCTATCATTACACGATGTCTATCATTACACCGATGTCTATCATTACACCGATGTCTATCATTACACCGATGTCTATAATTACACCGATGTCTATCATACACGATGTCTATCATTACACCGATGTCATCATACACCGATGTCTATCATTACACCGATGTCTTCTATCATTACACGATGTTATCATTACACGATGTCTATCATTACACCGATGTCATTCATTACACCGATGTATATCATTACACCGATGTCTATTCATTACACCGATGTCTATCATTACACCGATATGTCATCAATACACCATGTCTATCATTACACCGATGTCTATCATTACACGATGTCTTCATACACCGAGTCTATCAATACACCGATGTCTACATTACACGTGTCTATCATTACACCGATGTCTATCAATACACCGATGTCTATCAATACAACGATGTCTATCATTACACCGATGTCTTCATTAACACGATGTCATCAATACACCGATGTCTATCATTACACCGATGTCTATCATTACACCGTCTATCATTACACCGATGTCTTCAACACCGATGTCTATCATTCACCGATGTCTATCATTACACCGAGTCTATATTACCCATGTCTATCTTACACCGATGCTATCATTACACCGATGTCTATCATACACCAGTCATACACGAGTCTATCATTACACCGATGTCTATCATTACACCGATGTCTATATTACACCGATGTCTATCATTACAACGATGTCTATCATTACACCGATGTCTATCATTCACGATCTCATTACACCGATGTCTATCATTACACGATGTCTATCATACACCGATGTCATCAACAATGCTATCATTACACCGATGTCTATCATTACACCGATGTCTATCATTACACGATTGTCTATCATTACACCGATCTATCATTCACGATGTCTATCATTACACCGATGTCTATCAATTACACCGATGTCTATCATTACACGATGTCTATCATTACACCGAGTCTATCATACACCGATGTCTATCATTACACCGATGTCCTCAATACACCGATGTATTCATTACACCATGATTTCATCATTACACCGTGTCTTCATTACACCGATGTCTATCATTACACCGATGTCTATCATTACAACGATGTCTATCAATTACACCGATGTCTATCATTACACCGATGTCATATCTTACACCGATGTCTATCATACACCGATGTCTATCAATACACCGATGTCGATCATACACGATGTCTATCATTACACCGATGTCTATCATTACACCGATGTCTATCATTACACCGATGTCTGATCATACACCGATGATATTACACCGATGTCTATCATTACACCGATGTCTATCATTACACCGATGTCTATCATTACACGGTCTATAATTACACCGATGTCTATACAGTACACCGAATGTCTATCATTACACCGATGTCTATCATTACACCGATGTCTATCCTTACACCGAGTCTATCATTAACTGATCTATCATTACACGATGTCATCATTACACCGATGTCTATCATACACCGATGTCTATCATTACACCGATGTCTATCATACACCGATCTTCAATACACGATGAATATCATTACACGATTGTCTATCATACACCGATTGTCTATCATTACACCGATGTCTATCATTACACCGATGTCTATCATTACACCGATGTCTATCATTACACCGTGTCTATCATTACACCGATGTCTATCATACACCGATGTCTATCAATACACCGAGTGTCTATCATTACACCGAGTCTATATTCAATCGATCACTAACGATGTCTATCTTACACCGTTTCATTACACCGATGTCTATCATTACACGATTGTCTATCATTACACCGATGTCTATCATACACCGATGTCTATCATTAACCGATGTCTATAATTACACCGATGTCTATATTAACCGATGTCTATCATACACCGATGTCTATCATTACACCGATGTCTATCTTACACCGATGTCTATCATTACACCGAGTCTATCATTACACCGATGTCTATCGATTATACCGATGTCTATCATTACACCGATGTCTATCATACACGATGTCTATCATTACACCGGTATGTCTTTACACCGATGTCTATCATTACACCGATGTCTATCATTACACCGATGTCTATCATTACACCGATGTCTATCATTACACCGATGTCTATCATTACACCGATGTCTATCATTACACCGATGTCTTCTACAGTCTATCATACCGATGTCTATCATACACCGATTGTCTATCATTACACCGATGTCTATATACACGTGGCTATCATTACACCGATGTCTATCATTACACCGATGTCATCATTACACGTTTCATTACACCGATGTCTATCTTACCCGTTATATCATTACACCGATGTCTACATTACACGATGTCTATCATTACACCGATGTCTATCATTACACCAGTCATCATACACGAGTTATCATACACGAGTCTATTCATACACCGATTCTATCTATCACCGATGTCTATCAATACCGATGTCATCATTACACCGATCTCATCATTACACCGATGTCTATCATTACACCGATGTTCTATCATTACACCGATGTCTATCATTACACCGATGTCTATCATTTACACGATGTCTATCAATACACCGATGTCTATCATTACACGCATCTACACGATGTCTATCATTACACCGATGTATCAATACAACGATGTCATCAATACACCGATTGTCTATCATTACACGATGCTATCATTCACCGAGTCTTCATTACACCGATGTCTATCATTACCCAGTCTACTTACACCGATGTCTATCAATACACCGATGTCTATCATTACACCGATGTCTATATAAACGAGGTCTATCATTACACGATGTCTATCATTACACCGATGTCTATATACAAACCGATGTCTTATCATTACACCGATGTCTATCATTACACCGTTATCATTACACCGATGTGGTCTATCATTACACCGATGTCTATCATTACACCGATGTCTATCATTACACCGATGTCTATCATACACCGATGTCATCATTACACCGATGTCTATCATTACACCGATGTCTATCATTACACCGTGTCTATCATTACACGATGTCTATCATTACACACGATGTCTATCATTACCACCGATGTCATCATTACACCGAGTTCATCATTACACCGATGTCTATCATTACACCGATGTCTATCATTACACCGATGTCATCATTACACCGTGTCTATCATTACACCGATGTCTATCATGACACCGATGTCTATCATTACACCGTGTCTATCATTTTTTACACCGATGTCTATCATTACACGATCGTCAATATACCGATGTCTTCATTACACCGAGTCTTCATTACACCGATGTCTCATCATTACACCGATGTCTATCATTACACCGATGTCTATCATTACACCGATGTCTATCATACCGATGTCTATCATACACGTATCGTCAGTGTCTATCATTACACCGATGTCATCATTACACCGATGTCTATCATTACACCGATGTCTATCATTAACCGATTGTCTATATTACACCGATGTCTATCAATACACCGATGTCTATCATACACCGATGTCTATCATTACACCCGATGTCTATCATTACACCGATGTATCATTACACCGATGTCTATCATTACACCGATTGTCTATCATTAACCGAGTCTTCAAATTTCAACGATGTCTATCAATACACCGATGTCTATCATTACACCGATGTGTCTATCATTACACCGAATGTCTATCATTACACCGTGCTATCATTACACCGATGGTCTATCATACACCGAGTCTATCATTACACCGATGTCTATCATTACACCCGATGTCTATCATTACACGATGTCTATCATTACACCGATGTCTATCATTACACACGATGTCATCATTACACCGATGTCTATATTACACGATGTCTATCATTACACCGATTGTCTATCACACAGTATCATTACACCGATGTCTATCATTACACCGATGTGCTATATTACACCGATTGTCTATCATTACACCGATGTCTATCATTACACCGAGTCTATTCGGTGTTTTCAATCATTACACCGTCGTCTATATTCATTACACGATGTCTATCATTACACCGATGTCTATCATTACACCGATGTCTATCATGACACGACGATTGGATCATTACCACGTGTCTATCAATACACCGATGTCTATCATTACACCGATGTCTATCATTACACCGATGTCTATCATTACACGAGTATAATACACCGATGTCTCTATCATTACACGATGTCTATCATTACAACCGACTGTCTATCATTACACCGATGTCTATCATACACCGATGTCTATCATACACCGATGTCATCACGATGACAACGATGTCTATCATTACACCGATGTCTATCATACACCGATGTCTATCATTACACGAGAGTCTATCATTACACCGATTGTCTATCATCATTACACCGATGTCTATCAATACACCGATGTCTATCAATACACCGATTGTCTATCATTACACCGATGTCTATCATACACCGATGCTATCATTACACGATGTCTATCATTACACACGATGTCTATCATACACCGATGGCTATCATTACACCGAGTTATCTACACCGATGTCTATCATTACACCGATGTCTATCATTACACGATGCTATCATAACCGATGTCTATCATTACACGATGTCTATCATTACACCGATGTCTTCATTACACCGATGTCTATCATTACACCGATGTTATTCATCGATGTCTATCATACACCGATGTCTATCAATTACCCGATGTCTATCAATACACCGATGTCTATCCTTACACCGATTGTCTATCATACACCGTGATTGTCTATCATACACCGATGTCTATCATTACACGATGTCTATCTTACACGATGTCTATCATTACACGATGCTATCATTACACCGATGTCTATCATACACCGATGTCTATCATTACACCGATGTCTATCAATACACCGATGTCTATCATTACACCGATGTCTATCAATACACCGATGTCTATCAATACACCGATGTCTATCATTACACCGATGTCTATCATTACACCGATGTCTATCATTACACCGATGTCTATCATTACACCGATGTCTATCATTACACCGATGTCTATCATTACACCGATGTCTATCATTACACGATGTCTATCATTACACCGATGTCTATCATTACACCGATGGTTATCATTACACCGATATCCTATTACACCGATGTCTATCTTACACCGATGTCTATCATTACACCGTCTATCATTACACCGATTGTCTATCATTACACCGATGTCTATCATTACACCGATGTCTATTCATTACACCGATGTCTCATCATTACACCGATGTCTATCATTACACGATGTCTATTCATTACACGATGTCTATCTTACACGATTATCATTACACCGATGTCTATCATACACCGATGTCTATCATTACACCGATGTCATCATTACACCGATGTCTATCATACACCGATGTCTATCATTACACCGATTGTCTATCATTACACCGATGTCATCATGATCACCGATGCTATCAAACACCGAGTCTGATCATGTATACACCGATGTCTATCATTACACCGATTGTCTCATCAGTACACGATGTCTATCATTACACATGCATGATGTCACACTGCTATGATAACACATTACTGTAGTTATGATAATAAACACATTACTGTAGTATGATAATAACAATACATTACTGTAGTTATGATAATAAATACATTACTGTAGTGATGATAATAACACATTACTGCTAGTTATGATAATAAACACAATATATGATGTTATGATAATAAATCAACATTACTGTAGTTATGGTAATAAAACACTGGTAATAAACAATACTGTACGTTATGATAATAAACACATTACTGTAGTTATGATAATAAACCACAAATTACGTAGTTATGATAATAAACACATTACTGTATGATGATAATTAAACACATTACTGGTAGTTATGATAAGTTAAAAAGTAATGATGTAGTGATGAGAATAAAACACATTACTGTAGTGTATGATAATAAACACACATTACGAGTTATATAAAAACAATTAGATGAACAAACATTACTGTAGTTATTTTGATAATAAACACATACGTAGTTTGATAATAAACACATTACTGTAGTGATGATAATAAACACATTACTGCTATTATGATTTAATAAACACTTACTGTAGTTATGATAAGTAACACATTACTGTAGTGTATATAATAAAACACATTACTGTAGTATGTAATAAACCCAGTACTGTAGTTATATATAATAAAACATTACTGTAGATTACAATGGTAGCATATGGTAATAAACCATTACTGTAGTTATGATAATAACACATACTGTAGTGATATAATAAACACATTACTGCTAGATATGCAATAAACAACATACTGTAGTTCAATAATAAACACATGACGTTGTAGTATGGCTATAAACCATTACCGTAGTTATTGGATAATAAACACTATATGTTAGTATGAAATATAAATACATTACTGTTATTATGGATAAAAACACATTACTGTAGTTATGATAATAAACACATTTACTGATAGTTATGATAATAACAACAGTATGTAGTATGAAAATAAATACATACGTATATGGTGGCTTAAATAAACACAGTACTGTAGTAAATGATACATAAAACTTACGGTAGTTATGATAATAAATACACTACTGTAATTATTGGTCTAAACACTTACTGATAGTCTATGATAATAAACACATACTGTAGATATGATAACTAAAACACATTACTGTTAATTATGGTATATAAACACAGTACCGTAGGTATGAAAAAAAACACAAGTATGTAGGTATGATAAATAACACATGACTGTAGTTATGAATAATAAAAAAACACAATACTGTAGAGATTGATAATAAACACATTTATCGTGTATGATAATAAACACATACTGTAGTTGATTAAACAAGTATTATGTAAAAACCACTTACTGTAGTTATGGATAATAAACCATTACGTAGTTTGTGATAATACACACATTACTGTAGTTGATGGAATAAACACATTACGGAGCATACATAAACGTAGTTTATGTGGATAATAAACACATTACTGGTAGCTATGATAATAAAACATTACAGATGATAATAAACAGACTGTATTAGTATGATAATAACACTACGTTTGAATTACACTGTAAGTTATGGTAATAAAACACTTACGTAGTTATAATAATAAACACATTAGGTCTTCGATACTACCATGATGTGTATATAATAAACACAGTACTGTAGTTATGATAGTAAACACATTACTGTAGTTAGGATAATAAAAACACTTTGACGGTAGTGCTGTATAATAAACACATTACTGTAAGATTATGGATAATAACCACATAAGTAGTTATGATAAAATAAAACACATTACGTAGTTATGGTAATAAACACATTTACTAGTAGGCATAATGTAGTAGGATAATACAATATATTACTGTAGTTATGGTTAAAAACATTAACTGAGTTATGATAATAAAACATACCGGCCAGTCTATAATAATAAGCACATTACCGTAGTTATGTAGTAACACCAATGTACCGTAGTGATGATACAAAACACATTACTGTAGTTATGATAATAAAACATTATGTCGAGTATGGATAATAACCACATACTGTTAGTTATGATAATAACACATTACTGTAGATATGATAATAAACCATTACATTAGTTGATAATAAACACATTACGTGTATTTATATAATAAACACATGTACTGTAGATATGATAATAAACACATTATGTTAGTTATATAATAAACACATTACTGTAGTTATGATAATAAACACTATGTATGTAGATTAATAAACACATTACTGTGTGTGTGAGTAATAAAATTGACAGTAGTTATGCCAGAATAAACACCTTACGTAGTTATGATAATAAACACATTACCTTTATGAAACACATACTGTTATGTAATAAACACATTACGTAGTTATGATAATAAAAACATTACGAAGGTTCAGGTTATGATAATAAACACATTACATGTTATGATAATAAACACATTCTCGTAGTTAGACTATAAAACACATTACGGTAGTTATGTAATAAACACAGTACTGTCGGTTATGGTAATAAACACATTACGGTGATATAGACATATAATGAGAATAAACCACATTACTGGTAGTTCATGGTTAATTAACACATTACCGTAGTTATGATAATAAACACATTATAATGTAGATATGATAAAACACATACTGTAGTTTGGTAATAAAACAATTACTAGTTCTTGGATAATAAAACACATTACTGTAGTTGACGATAATAAACTCATTACCGAGTTATGATAATAAACACAATTACAGTAGTTATGATATAAAACATTACTGCTAGTTATGATAATAACACATACTGTAGTTACGATATAAACACATTACCGTGTTATGATAAGAAACACAGTACTGCTACTTATGAGTAATAAACACATTACTGGTAGTGTATGATAATAAAACAATTACTGTAGTTACGATAATAAACACATTACTGTAGTTTGTTATAATAAAACACATTTACGTGTTATGATAATACAACACATATGTAGATATGATAAATAGCGTTATTACACCTCCATTTCCAGACAACAAAAGTCCATAGTAAAAGGCATTATATTCAATTTTTATAATATAACTTACGTAGCAAAATTATTCCACATATAAATGATTTTCCGCAATACAAATTGAGATAATTGACACATTAGCAGCGGAAGACTTTTCAATGACTGGGGGTGTGGAGAACTATTGCTATAGGGTCTGTGACTGCAGTGGGGGGGCCCCGAAAGTGACATAGTTGGGGCCCAGAAGAGTTTTCTCATGAGTATCCCTGATTGTTTATATGTGAACATTAGTAATAAAAATGAGTAGTTAATTTTGCCTTCAAACCAGCAGGAGGATCAACACCAGGGGGCGTGTAATTTTAAAACAACGGCACATGGAATAAAAATGGGGATGTTAGAGACGTGGTGTCAAGTTTAACAGTCAGGGAGATCTCAGCCGAGGCCAAAGCCGTACTGAATTGGACAAGACATTAAGGCGCCATTAAAAGACCACATTTTGAGGTCACAAGCATTCATATAAGTAAAATCGGTTGTGGTCCACGAGAGGTGGGAATGTGATGCTAATATTGATGGCGTGGCCAGAGACGAGAGAGCACTATAGGGCGATAGCCGTCACGAACTTTAATCACAGTCTGTACAGAATCATTACGTATTTCCCATTATACACAGCATAACGAAGGTAACGGTAAATAAACGGTATATCTGGAAGGTTTTGCTTATTCATCTTTTATTCAGATTGGCGATAGTTTCCCCGCCGGCGCAGACACGGTTAATAGTTTATATTCTTGCATTGGGTATAAAGTAAATTAAATAGGTGGTGACGTAAATCAATAAACAACGTAGCTAATCAACACTTTCAATCTCCCGGCGGTCAATTGGTCACAGGCGGAATGTGACCGCACGTGGCAACCTAAAGGGACCATCCTAAAAAGAAGGGAATTCTCCTAACGCTATTTCAGCAGTGGGGCCGCGACCGTACAAAAACCACGGAAATGAAAATACCAGACGGTCGAACGAGTAAGCACCGTATCTGTATCCAAGAAAACCCGAACTACGAGGAAGTTAAAATTAGTAATGGGACGAGTCTATTCCCAGAATAACAAGGCCTTGGAATTGGTTCTTTGGAGAATTTGTGGTGGGTCGAGGGTTAGGAAAGGGGTTTCACGTTGAACGAAATGTTGTGAATATTCTGTCTCAGCCCTCATCTTGGTATATTCAGTGTTAAGCCCTCTCGGTATTAGGGGTCTGCGTGTAAATACATACGGAATTTTGGCAGACAAATCGCAACGCAAAGGCATGGTAATATAGGTTGTAAATCACAGCAGCAACGCCATTTCACAGACGTACGTTTTATTTCGTGGCTGTTTTAAAACATCGACATGATTATTTTAAAAAAAATAAAATAAATTACACAGACAAGAGATTCCATCGATTTCGCCCAATCGTTCACACCAGCCGAATAGCTAAGGAGTAGAAGTACTGCGAGCGAAATCGCCCCAATATTAAAAGTCAGATTTCATTAATCACAATGTCCAACTTTAAATAACGTACCGGCATTTTGTCTATTTGCGGTTGTGCCCTTTAATAACGTTGATTTTATGCGAGAAAATATTGACCCCTTGACTGCTTGTACCCAAACGGAGGGAGGAAATGGATCGTCATATATCCCTGACAATTTAACTGGAAAGGACGGTAAGTATGCAGCCAAAAGTAGCATCCATAGAGAGTGCGCCCATGGGCCGATATGGTGGATGTGGCCAACGTTGGTTTGGAGGACAACGTTGGTTGTGGGCCCCAATGAAATGCCATGCAATTTTTTTTGTCCATATCTTTTATTTAATTTTTATTTTTTTTTTTTTGACCGAAACACTGAACTATCTGTAGATTGCCCCTGAAGAATTAGAATGGTATGATACACAGCCACTTACGAGAAAGAACATCACATGGGGGCTTTGTAGGGTCTGCACCCCTTTAGGTGGGTTCACCTCCGCATACCAATCTTCCCATCAGAACTGACAACCAATCACTAAACCCGACTGGTGAGAGAGGTAAAATACCACGCGAAGGCCCATGGTAAACACAATAAACAACGGATATTTTATGGACATTTCTACAAAATTCCCGTTATCCCACAGATCCATCACGTTGTAAGTGTTGACGTTTCTTTGGATTCTTTTCTTCCTGTAAGTTGAGATTTCAAGTCAAACCGAGTCTCCGATCCGTGAAACACCCTGCGATCCTGGTTACTCTCACACAATGGGGCTGCAGTGCGCGACTGTCTGATTTGATGCAGGCAGAGGGGATGGGTAAGGGGGATGGTTGGTATTTTATTTTGTTTGTATTTTCTATAGAAAGTTTTGTGTAATAGAAAACACAATGTTCAGACAGTAGATGATGATAAAGAGATTTACAGCGCTCAAACCCAACTGGGAGGTAACGTTAATCTAGTGGGGCGGCTTGTGTGATTGGGCAATAACAGAGACTGCAAGTGGCTGGTCCCCATGTTGTCCCACTGTGTCATTAAAACACTTCATAGGGGGCTCTGGTGTGTGCTCGGGGTGACGTACAGAAATGAACAAATAAGAAAACAAGCGCGGCTGTTTGCAATGCAGTGGGCAAATAAAACCGACTTTGTCATCGTTCTGTAATCGACAGGTAAGAGGGAAAAACAATTTAGAGCTGTTAACATTGAAACAAAGAGGAAAATATAAATGACACTTTTAACAAGGATGGTGTTTTTTCGAAGGCTTTTTATACAGCCGATAACATGTTTCTAGCCCAGACCAATGCGGTTAATAGAGAATATTTAGTGCATCCCAACAGATGAAAGGAAGATAGAGAGGACACAAAATCAACCCTAACCCGAGTTGAGATAAACTATATAAGTTGGGACAAACTCAAACTATCGAACTAGCTTCGTTTTTCCAGACTCGCCCAGTGGATTTTCGATAATTACGATTTATGGCCGTTCGCTAACCCTAGAATGTATATCTCTAACTTGAAGTATCATCTGTTTTCAAAATACTACAATGTACGGATCGTTTTCGCTAACCCTAGAATGTGTGTTCGCTAGCCCTGTAAATGTAGAATTCGATGTCAGTACCTCGAAGAGTAGCATTCGGTTCCGTACCCTCGAAAGTATCGTTCACTAAACCCTCAAAAGTAGCGTTCGTTTTCAATAATCCCCTCTCTAATCATAGTTCTGATCCCATAATAACTGGAGTGATATGAAATATTCCCCTTTCCAATCATAGTCTGAGCCCCATAATAACTATGATATGAAAATCCCCTTCCCAATAATAGTCTGATCCCCATAATAACTATGATATGCACAATATCCCTTCTCAATCATAGTCTGATCCCATAATAACTATGATATGAAATATCCCACTTATCAATCATAGTCTGCATACCATTACTAACAATGATATGAAATATCCCCTTCTCAATCATAGTCTGATTCCCCATAATAACTATGATATGAAATATCCCCTTCTCAATCATAGTCTGATCCCCCTAATAACTAGATATGAAATATCCCCTTCTCAATCATAGTATGATCCCCATTAATAAATATGATATGAAATATCCCCTTATCAATCATAGTCGATCCCCCCCATAATAACTATTATATGAATATCCCTTTCTCAATCATAGTCTGATCCCATAATAATATGATATGAAAATCCCTTTTCTCAAATCATAGTTATGATCCCCATAATAACTAGGGGATATGAAATATCCTTTCTCAATCTTAGTCTATCCCCATAAAACTATGTGATTAGAAATATTCCCATTGCCAATCCTAGTCTGATCACCATAATAACTATGAGATGAAATTCCCTTTCACAATCTTAGTCGATCCCCATAATAACTATGATATGAAATATCCCCTTCCCAATCATAGTCCGATCCCCATAATAACTATGATATGAAATACTATAACAGACCTTTATAAATATGCCCCAATAATAACTTATGATATTAAATATCCCCTTCCCAATCATAGTCCGATCCCCATAATAACTATGATATGAAATACTATAACAGACCTTTATAAATATGCCCCAATATGTAGAATTACCTAGGTATCAGCAATATAGATAATTAATTCAAATAACAATAATAAAATCCCCCTTTACTTTACACCATGGCTAGTTAAATGTCAATATCATCCATTGCTTCCTGTCCAATCACATTGTTTCTTTTTCATTCTATTTAACATAAAATAAACAGAACAGGAATCAGCCCACTCCTCGCTATAGAGTTTATTCTGTGCACCGATTGCACAGATCAGCTGGTGTATAAATGGAAATATTAAAGGTCCTGTAAGTTGTGACGTCCTTGTAAATAGTTACTGTACGTTCCCGGTGAACCTTCTGTGAGATTATTGAATGTAGAAAGGAGAAACCCTCTGGCAACTGAAAATAAAGGAATGTCTCAGTGTTTACTCAGGTTACTCAGGAAAGCTGCAACAATGAATTATAATAAAAAGAGAAATCTCCCATTACGGCAATGATGTAGCGCTGGCTGAACACGTGAAATAAATTCAAACTGGTCTCAGGCCAATAAACAAGTCTGGGCAGCCAGGGGTCAGAGGCGGGGCACATCTGGGGAAAAATATAAAGGAATCCAATCCAACTACATAATATATCTTTATTATACCATGTACCATATATACTCGAGTTTAAACAGACATGAGTATAAACCAGCTAGAGTATAAACAGACAGAGTATAAGCAGACCGAGTATAAACAGACACGAGTATAAACCGACCCGAGTATAAACTGACCCGAGTATAAACCAACCCGAGTAAAAACTGACCCGAGTAAAAACTGTCCAGAGTATAAACCAACCCGAGTATAAACTGACCCGAGTATAAACCAACCCAGGTAACAAAGGGCAGGTATGGAGTAGGTACAGGTAACAAAGGGCAGGTATGGAGTAGGTACAGGTAACAAAGGGCAGGTATGGAGATTCAGCACTTCAGTGTAGATAACGTGGAGTAGTTATGGCAGCAGGTGATGAACCAAGTCTACGTTGTCATTCCGGTAGGTTAGTTGTGAAAGGGGCAGGGGGACAGGCTGGCAGGTGGAGCTGATGGGTCCAGAGAGGGTTTACTAAGCATTGGAGTTAAGGTGGTTTGAATGGGGAGGGAAATTCTGTAGTGAGGTACAGGTAACAAAGGGCAGGTATGGAGTAGGTACAGGTAACAAAGGGCAGGTATGGAGTAGGTACAGGTAACAAAGGGCATCGGGGGCCAGAGTAGGCGATTTTATGTACAATTGGACATACATCAGACATTTTCATCGATTTGCCGAAAAATTGTACCTTTTCTAGTCTTACGTGCGAACATTAGATCGTAATACGATGGAAAGTCGTTTTTTTAAGGGATTGGTAAACTGATTGTGGGTTTTCTGACCGTTCGATTAAATGGAAGTAATGTAACCTCCAAATGACGACGACATCGACATTAATCACAAACAAATGAATGTCGAACACTATTTATTGACAATCTGTCTATCAAAGTATTGGCCGGATTTAGATCTAATACGATCGCTAATAGTGTATGGCCCACCTTTATGTTTATATACCGACAATTATGGGTCAGCTTGGAATTGCAACCTTGGCCATGGGAGTACAAGTGAGCAATAAGGTCCATGTCAGTGATGTCCCTGGGGCTGTCCCTGTTCATTACTACAAATTTTAAGGGAAAAGGGGCCGGTTTAATTTTCACCCAAAATAACCCCTTCAATGGTGGTCAGTAGTTTCTATGTAATTTTGTGCCCAAGCCCACCGAGGAACCCACAGGAGGACCCCTTCCCTCAATGGGAGATTTTAGGAGACGGAGATATTTTCATGGGACGGTTACTTGGAACCGAAGTGACTCCTGCGCATCAAAGAGAGGGAGGAGGACAAGGCGTTTTAGTTGACGGACCGATGTGTGATCAAGGGTCTGCTACAACGTTCAACGACCGAGGCACGGCCCAGAAAGCATGTGAGCTATGCTGGGAATGTGTCCGTAGGGTCTTACACAGCTTCCTTGTTCTGCCAGCTATTTATTCACACTACAAACACCTTTCAAACAGCTTGCAGGCCGAGGATCAGCGTGGCACACAACCGAAGGTGCGAAATCAACGTTTATGGATGTGAGCTGGGACGTGGAGCCCAATGTCCGAAACGAAACTGCTATGTGTCGTTCCCTTAATGAGGCTCCTAAGTTGTCTAATGACCAGGTATGTTAAATCCTTCGCAAGGGAAAACTGATAGCGGGTAAATCTTGGTAAATACGGTTCATCTGGTAAATACGGTAAAGAGTGGTTAATACCGTATATTCATCGCTTTGTTCGTGGAGTTGTTTATGGACGGCGATTTTTCTGTTCTATTATTTTCGTGAGCAGGTTGTGTGTAACCGCAAGATTCCCAACGCCGTAATTCGCCAGCTAGAGGCCTTATCGTTATAGGACTCCTCACAGAGGGGGCTGTGTGAGTGTAGCTAGGTCATACCATATGGCCAGTGTGATACAGCACCGACACAGGGATATCTATTATTTTGCCCGTCGCTTTCCAAATTTAAATGTGACCAGAAAAAAAAAACCCTGTTCTATTTACCAATGGCCGTGTGGCGATTAAAGATTAATGTAAATAAATGACTTCCCACCGCTCGTGGAGAGGTAGATTTGCTCGACTAAGCTAAAACAACACACGATGAAACCTTTCATTTGAATAAACTACACAAATGATTAACCCTGTTCATTGTAATAAACGGACACAAATGAGTAACCATGTGCAGGTGAATAAACTACACAAATGATAACCCTTCATTATAATAAACCTAACACAAATGGTAACCCCTTTCATGATAATAAACTACACAAAGGAAGTAACCCTTTCATTTTTTATAAACGACACAATGATAACCCTTTCCTAGTTTACATGTACGGTAAACTACACAATGATGTACTGTAAATCGCTTGTTGCGTCCCCTCATTGGGAAGCAAACAGCAAAATGCTTAACCCGTCCATGTACTAATAAACACGAATTGACTACGACACACGCTGATTAACCCTTTCATTTTAATAAAACTACACCAATTTTGTCCTCTTTGTGCATGCAATGATTTTTGTTATTCTGTTCAGGATTCCCGTACCGTCCAGAACGCTGAGACGTACTACACCCCATCGTAGATCGTGTCGCTATGCCGCTCAGGGCAGACATACGATACCGTGTCATCCATCACGGTGTATGGACGGCCTCGCACTACACCGAAGCCTGCGATATACTGTGAGTTTACTGTTCGAGGACGATTAGTCTTAATGAGTGGACGAAGCACTCGAAATGTCCTCAGTATCCAGTGGATTATCGATCATTTTAATAGAGCCGACGGACATTATACTCCACACGTTACTGTAAATTCTATTTGATAGCTTCAAGAGTGGGCTTTATCCTCCGCTCACGTTTATGTACTTTAATTGCAGTCATCGTTCCCGACGCTTTAGAAAGTGTTGAGATACCGACAGAGCACATAATGGCAGCGCCCGCAGATAGAGTCATATAAGTGCCACGTTCAAATCGGTTCGCCGACACCAGTTCTATGACCCCATGTGCCCCTGACACAGTTCTTATCAAAATATCAGATATCGGGTCACACATAGCGGTGGCCCATGACACAGGCTGGTGAATTGTTGAAACTGGGACAAGCGTCCACTTTAGAGGGAGGCTCTTGCACGATGAGTTAAGCGCACCATTGTCACCTAGTAGATGTGATATTGTGAATATTTATTACTGAAAGTGAATACGCCAAGAAGACTATACGTGAAATTTTCATTCTATACCACAAGCAGACGTGTTTCCTGTATGCTGTAGTCGTCTATGCTGACGATTGTCGTGACAAAAGAATTGAGTCGACTAAGATTATAATAACATGTTACATTAAAAAGCATTAATTATAACCAATGGCCAGATGAACGAACACGAGCCTCGAGCCGAGATTTTTCGGATTATTTCACTAATCTTCGATGATAAGTCTGATGGGAATCGCTCAGAGACACTTTAACATCGAGCCCGACGCGCGCTTATGTTTTCCCGACACCGACCCCACTAATCGGCTGTCAGGGGTTGTAATCCACACCTTATTTAAAGGATGAAAATAGATACTTTTCCATCTTACAAGGACGCAGAGCCGCCTCAGAAAGTGGTAACGGTGCCGCCGTTGCTCAGAGACCTCTTTAACATGATAACAGACAGCGATTCCCTATATTGCCACGTCGCTATGAGACTCTTGTAATAGTGTGCATGATTCAATTCTGGGTTAGGTAGTTCACCCCCAATCATGCATTCTCCGAATGTCCCATCGCGCACATCTTTGCTTTTGTAGTGTTGGACTAACAGCGTTCCCAAAGGTACTACTAGAATCGCAAAACTAGAATTTAACTTACAGCTAGACCTTTTGCCGAACGACTTGTCATGGAACCAGTTGCTTGGTCGTCAGGATCCGTTAGGAGCTACAAGATTGCAGGCGTCTTACATCCAGGTAAGATAAAGAGCACATATTTGTCACTAGGACAGCAGATTGTGCTCTCATCTCCAAGGACTATCTAGCATATCTGTAGCAGAGTGCCGTAGGTAATACAATAAGACATTTTGACAAGGGTTCGGTGACACATACTTCGGAATCTTACTTGGGGCTCGCCTGGATACTTGCCTCATGGAGCCACATAATTTTGGTTACTGATTTGCGGCTGAATATTATCAGAGCGGTTCGCAGTTGCTGAATAGCCGGGATACGAACTAGATCACCATGACCTAATGGTGTAGTACTCCATTGCTATTACAGTCCGATACGCGTCTGTAGGCTAATAGACATTTTCTCGCAGACATTCGGTACTCGACGTTTAATATAGGAGTTATTATACATAGACGACTTTTAACATGGCAGATGTCGATCGTTGACGCGAATATAGTCGTATAATAGCAGAACACTTTAGCTTGCGGACTTTGATGCTAGCGTAGGTCTAGCTCGGCTACCCATATTTGAGTATGTTGTCGCAACAAACAAAAATGTCATACACAGAAGTATTGCCGTGCTCGACGACGTGTGGTGTTACTGGGAGTAATTTCGTAGATGAAGAACACCATGTTTATTTTTTTTTTTTAATTTTTTTTTTTCTTGCGGACAGAGTATTATGGAGTTGATTCGCCCGTGCATTTTAATTCGGTATAAACTAGATTAGGACGACTTGAGCTCGACTGGATATGTGCGGTTGATAGCGACATTCGACGATATTGACCCCTTTCTTTTGTTAATAACCCAATTAGAATCCCCCATCTCCGACTTTAAAACAAATTTCTACCCTCCCAAAATTAGAGTACAAGAAAAAAACTTACTAGCCATTACCAAAATTTACCTAGTCAAATAAAAAACCCTGATAGAACCCGCTGACTTTTGTGTCACTCCAAAGCAAAGAGATTTGCTGCTGATCTGTCCGATCATACTTAATGGAGGATAGTGAAGTGAGAATGATGACGAGAGGACGTATGTGCACCAGTACGTCACCTTTTAGCTGTATGAATAAGTAATACTATACGTAGTAATTCATTTGAGGATCAGGCTAGACCACGTTACTCTTTACTGCCAGCGCGAGTTTATGAATGCATACATGCGTATAACTAAGGTAATAGATCAGCAGTCATTGCACTTTGATACTCGCAAGTCAGTTCAATTCAGTCTTTATAACGGTAGTACGATTGTAGGTATTTGATGATCAGCACAAAGTGCCACTCCAGGCCGACGTGACTCGATACTATCGCCTCTAAATGGTATTATATTATGTCTATGAGGCAATGACACACACATCGCTGAGCTTTGATCAGAATACGATAACTAATGAGGTTAGGGGCATGTACTAAGAAAACAGTGATTGTCCCTCGAAACGTATTACTACATTTCGTTTTCTTCATCTATTCACTACTACTTTTCATTTCCCCCCCATCGAAATTGCTGTCGATAATTATTCTGAACAAGTCCGAGTAAACAATATCGAAAACTCCCCGGCCCCCAAGATAGTTACGCGATGGATCCATCTGTACAGTCCCTCGTTTCCAATTGTTCACACAGTTCGGCCCCCTTGAACGTCGGTTCTTTGAGTCTCTGCGTCCTATCTTTCTGTCTTCTATCTAATACCGCAGAATAAATATACGTTTTTTCAGCCCTCTTTTATTCTATGTTTTCGCTATACCCTCGTGTTATCGACTGATCTCGATTTTGTATTTCCTCGAATGTTGTCATGTTCTCTATTTTCGTTCGTATTTGACCTTCTACACACCAAAGTTTTTGTCTCGATCTGGCTAGTTTTTTCCTGCGAATTTTGTTGCCGTTAACCCCTTTCTCTGAATGTGTTTGCGCTCCGTCAAAGTTTACAGTATTAGTACGTTATCCATCCATGTTAGTTGATCGTCTTACCAATTTTTCTATTTCACGCTCGCTTCCTTTCCCCCCGTTCAACTCTTATTCAACTTCTACACACTTTCCCCTCACCGTACACTAAGGGTCCTCTCCTCCTTATCCCTTCCTCTCGTTTACATTCAAAACTTCTGTATATCCCTTTAGTAGTGTCTTTCTTTTCTTACTGAAGCTTGTCTGGTTTTTCCGTTTTACCAAAGTTTAGTAAGACTTCGGCTTCCCATTTGTGTGTGACATTTTCTGACCTTGCAGCTTTTCATCACTTGCATTCGGTCCTGGCCCTTCTCCATACCCTCGGATCCATGGACGATGTTGCTGTTTTCCATGACCATTTGGCAGAGGCTCTCCCTTTTTTTTGCGACTTCACTGCAAACCACGGGCCGGTTGTGCCCCTTTTTACCCATCCCACCTGTTCCATTTCCAGTTCCTCCCGTCAATCATCACACCCCAGGTTTGTCCTCTATTGTTGTGTGTTTTTGTGTTGCTATTACGCTTTCCCGTGCGCACCATCTATTCAATTCCCAACCATTCGCCCTGTTTTGTTTTACGTTTGTTAAAAATAGGAACGAGCTCAGCACCAGCCAATTTGCTGGGTCCGTAACTGTTTTTGTGTGGGTGTGTAATTGTTTCGATTGTGTGCGACTAGCAGATGCTGGGAGTAGAACAACAAGAAAGCCAGGTTTGTTCATTTGTATTTCTTTTTTTCCACCATGTAAAAGCTTTAGTCTTCCATGTTCTTTCTAAACATCTCATTTCCAATCTTTTTTCCTTGTTCTGGCCTCCCAATTTTTTTCCCTAGTCGCAGAGTTCGTTCTATTTCTACCATCTTTTGTCTTTCATTGACTTACTTCAGCTAAGATCTCTGTCATTGGTTCGGTGTACAACTTAATTTTTTGGCACCAATTTTTACACTCGACTAAGAACTCTTTTATTTGAATATAATTCTTTACCGCTTTCGCTTCAAGTTTGTGAGATACATGGACCCCTTTTGCCTCAATTGCACGCTGAAATAAGTATTTTTTGATTCAAAGGACAACAACACAACCCTTAGTCTCAGGAGCTTGCTTGGTCTCCTAGTTCCATCTCTTGAACTCCCTGGCTATCAAATCATCTACATCACAATCGTTGCCGACACCCGCCGTATTATTGTCTGAATCTGCTCTCCGTGCGACACTTTCACATCAATCGTCATACCGTTTGTTCAGACTTTCTTTTTACAATTTTTCTACGATTTTCCCTGATCTTCGGACTTCCAAACTTCCACGTCACATGTCACTCGTGTGTCATTCGTGTCATTTCATCGGACCACCAATAGTTGCAGTCCTTCTATGATTCCATGACACCAGTCGGGTGCGAGGGGGTGAAATACCGTGATGTGGAGCTATGTTACTTCAGTGCGCCTTGATGATACTTCAAACAAGTTTACCAACCGTTCCTCTACCGACTGTTGGGCGTAGAATAACCAAGTTCGCTATGATTTAGGTCCAAATGTGCTGTATTCGCGGTGTGTACAAGCTTGCAATGAGGAATAAACGATCAACACAACAGCTACAGAATGAACCACTCCTTGTCAACCGTTCCCCCATCTAGAACGTCTTAGCAATCGCTTCTGGCACCACGCTTGGGCAACAACCCTCTATGTGCAAACCCACTTGATAACAAATTCCACACGGAGCGTCAAGCTATAAATATTGGATCTTGTACCAGCTGGGCCAGTGGTAAGGAATTAGGGGAACGATTGGCTACCATGTGGAACACTGACTTCTGAATTTTTTCACCCGGTCCTTCACCTCCCATACAATACGAATTCCAGCGGTAGCTTTGTAACGACTCGCTTTTGACTGGTCCCAAAGCATCTGTCTCCAATGACTGTATCCCTTAAAATGACCTCATTGCCTACAGGGATCCTTGGGTAAACCAATCAACGGCCGCCGTCTTCCTCACAAAACCCCACCTCCCCCACCACCGATAGGAAGCCAATTCGGACGTCCTTTGGGATTAAGATTGAACCCTAACTAATTTAAGTGACAAAATCCCCCCCCTCCCCCGGAATTTGAAAACACTGCTTTAGTTCCTTCTAAATGCCTTGAAAATATGGCTTAATTCTAATATATGTGAGTTCTTTCTAAATATAGATTTTTTAAATTTCTGCTAGTCTTATATCCATTACACTAGTATGGGTAGGCACTAGTTGAAACCATGGCATGGACATGGGCCAATTACGTTAGACCATACAGTGACAGTTAGGGACTCATCAGCAGGTTGAGCACCATTAGTAAGTAGGGACCCCATAGCATGGTAGACCATATAAGTAGACATAGTCTAGTAGACCACATATTCATAGTATAGACCATAACTAGGTAGACCAGCAATAAGAGTAACGACATACGTAAGTGGGTAGAGACCCCACATAATTAAGGTGACCCATAGTAAGGAGACCTGGAGGCAGGACAGGAACACATATAAGTGACGATCCATATGCTAGGTGTGACATAAGATAAGTAGGACCATAGTAAGAGCCCATAGAGGTAGACCATACTAAGTAGACCATAGAGGGTAAGACCATAATTATTTTCAGTAGACCACTAGTACTAGACCATACGCAGGTTACGACATAATAAGTACGACCATGAGTCCAGGTAGAGTCAAGTAAGTAGACCCACTA
This sequence comes from Hymenochirus boettgeri, assembly GCA_019447015.1. Classification (NCBI taxonomy): domain Eukaryota; kingdom Metazoa; phylum Chordata; class Amphibia; order Anura; family Pipidae; genus Hymenochirus; species Hymenochirus boettgeri. Next base: position 107,691,690 of record CM033476.1, on the reverse strand, counting down.
GTAGGTACGACCATAATTACTAAGTAGAACATAGCAGTTTCTTAGACCATAATAAGTAGCCATAGCTAACGTAAGATGCCATTACGCAGGTACGACCCTAATAAGTGACCATAGCAGTTAGACCATAGGATTAAGTTATAGACCCATCTTATTGTTAATTAGACCCAAAGCAGTGTAGTCGACCATAGCAAGTTAAGACCATAGCACGTTAAACTATCTAGCCCATAGTAATGATAGGACCCCAAAGCAGCTGTCAGACCATAGCAATTACAACTAAGTAGACCCACTCGCATGGCTAGACCCATCAATAAGTATGACCATCGTAAGTAGACCATAGACAGGTACTAATAGATTCCATGAGTAAGTAGCCAAGCAGGTAGCACTGTCTAATAAAGTATTCGACCATAGGAAGTAGACCTATGTCAGCCTTGGCGGGTGTTATAGGATCCATAAGTACACGTAGGCCCATGCAGGTTATAGACCATCAGTCAGTAGCACTAGTCATGGTATAGACACATGTACGTTTACGACCATAGATGCGTAGATCCATATTGAAGTTAGGTATTTCTCACTAGAGAAGAGAAGACCTCACACGCAAGGTAGAACCACTCCGATAAGTACCTCGACCCCTAGTTAACGTGTCGACCCATACGTAGTAGATCCAGACCACAGAGTATGCACCATTTAGTAATTATTCCCATAGCAGGTAAGACCCTAATAACTTACACTAGTAGACAAGATATAGTTCAGACCAAACGGTAGACCCTCGTAAGGTAGACCATTAGAATGGTCCTGAATTCCACCCCCCATATAAGTCTCTAGCCATAGTAAACGTACAAGTAGACATAGCAGGCAGTAGACATAATAAGTAGACCAAGTAGGTAGACCCATAGTTAGTCTGACCCCAAGCACGCGCTAGACCATAGTAAGTCGACCATAGCAGGTCTAGAATCATAAGTACGATCATAGTAATGTGTGACCCTATTTACGGCAGGTAGACCATAGTAAGTAGACCATTACAGCTACAGTAGCAGACCATATGTCTAAGTAGGACACCCATAACAGTGTAGACCATTTAAGTAGACCATAGCAGGTAGACCGTAATGAAGCTAGACCATTAGTAGGTAGACCATAATAAGCTAGAACCACCACTAGCAAGGCTAGACCATATTAAGTTAGACCATCAGTTTGAGGAGACATAGTACGTCTAGACCATCACGCAGTGTAATCTAGACCTATGCATAAGTAGACCATGTAGGTAAGACAATAATTAACGTAGACAATAGAGGTACGACCTAATAGTAGCCTAGTTCAGTCTAGTCACCATAGTAGGCAACCACAAGTAGGTAGACAGGTAGTTAGTAGACCATAGTATGTCGTATGGACAGTAGTAGAGACCTAGTCAGGCCCAGACACAGGGCCGTTCTCTAGTCCCTTTCTGGCACCCTGAATAAAAAATCAAAGTGCTGCCCCCCCTCGTCTCCATTCTACCAACCGAGGGGTGGTGGGGTTTAGACTAAATTGAAAGTGTGCGCTGAAACTGCTTGCCCAGCAGGTGGGATTTGCTGGTCCTTGTCCCGAACGTGGGAGCGGGCTTTATACACATAACTGGTTTAATACATGACTGGTATTCGACTGGCCACCCGTGACCTGTTAATCCACTGATACTGACCACCCCAAAGACATGGTGGCCCCAGCGGGGGTGGGAGGCGCTGCTTCCATGAGTATTGTCTGGGCCACCATCAATGAACAAAGGAAATGGTCGGCCCAGCACTCAATAGAACCTATAGGTCAAGCAGTGTCATCACACAATCGCCCAGTATTTCACTAACAAAGATTCAACAGGTGTAATATACGGTGGCGAGAGAACATGGCGGTGGTATGATGCACAATGTGTACATGTCGAGAGACATAGGGTCGAGTATTTAGACCTGTTGTCATACACCCACGCAAAAGTAGGCTGATTGCCGATCCTGCAGTGAGGAATACACGGCTAGTGCACCATACAGTGCGATTTCAGACACACGCTACTCACCAGCAGAATTGTGATCTTCAAGTCCAGGAAAATCAGTTCCTTACTGGAATTGTGTACGAATACACACACGCTATTCGACATACGGGCTAAGAAAACTCGGACTATGTGTCAGGGAGAACCAGTTTCACCCCACGAATGTGGCCCCGCCCGGTTACATGGAGGGAGGGAAGGGTAGAAAGAGAACAACGGCGCTTTATGACCTTACGGGCATAGCCAATCCCGAGGCCTGGATTTACAGTGAATGTTGATTATGAGCCCAACCTGGTTATAAAAATCTCTATTGTCGCTAGTATGAAGGGTATGAGTATTTGCCAGAGGATAGTTTTGTTTTTATTTTTCAATTCCGCCTAATAGTTCATGAATTGGTGTATTAAGTGATATCTAAGCGTAGTGTCTACCCGAAACATGCAAAATTAAGTGCAGGAGATTGTAAAAGGAGACATCCCCCCCCCAATAATCAGAACATGTTACACAGAGAAGATATGAGCATACCAAAATGCTTAACAACACTGGCTGTATGATTCACTTCCTACTGCTGTGCGTGAACGGCCGCTCAGGCATGAGAACTCGGAAAATTTATAAATCTGGAAGCGAGAAGGTTATAGCATGTAAATACCACTTACCCACGAAGGAGCACTAGTTTGTATTGGTGCTCAGTCAACCAGTAGTGTTCACTAAGTATGGTGACTCTGTCTCCTATGCTAATAAGGATAGCAAGCACCTTCGACAACGCAGACGGCAATCCCATTTAGTATCACAAGTCTGTAGAGTGTGCATCAGAAACCTTGCAGACACAGAAGCCGAATAACAACTTTCCCTACATAAACACAGATGTACCTGAATGAGTAGCAGTACCCATCACAACCCAGTCTACTAGCCCCAGACAGGGATCCGCAGCCCCCATCCCACCTAGCACCGGAGGTAGTCGATGATATACATCACAGCCCACTGTGCTGCACAGAGCTGGATGCAATTCGATTTACGACAGTCTCACCTGTCTAGCTTTTACTCGCAGCATGTAGTTCTGATGCCTACATTCCCTTCGAGCTTCGCAACAGTAGCTGAGTTGAGCAACGTATCTCCCAGCTAGCACAGAAGCTCATGTAGAAATCACAAGCAACTCACTATGGCCAGTATCGAGAATGGAGACTTAAGGAAACACTGGGCCAGTAAGGCACGAGCAGCGGCCATCTAGGTGCACAGACTGCGCTCCAGAGTTGAAGACCTCCCCACAATGTCATGTGCGACGCCCTACTGACGCTGCACGGGTCTTAATAGCATAAACTGCAACTAGTCAGTGCATCTGACAGTTTAAGGTAGACCCCTTAATACCGGATATGTGGATCTCCAGAATGCTATGGACATTTAGTATCATAGTTAGGAAGTGCAAAGGAGAGTAGAAGTGGAAAAGAAAAGAACACGAATACCAAACAGTGTGAAGGGAAAAAGAAAAAAAAAAGTCAAAGACAGGAGGAAGAAGACATGGTCATCCAAGTCCAGTTGATCTACTGAATACAACAGATAGACCATGACCAGAAATGAATGAGAACCTTCACAAGGCTTGTAGATCATAGTAGATATAGACATAGTAAGGACAACTATAGTAGTAGACAATACGTAAGTAAAAACCATAGTAGGTAGACAATAGTAAGTTAAACCCATGTTAGGTAGGCAATAGTAATTAGACCATAGTAGGTAGATCAAACTAAGTGGACTATAGTAGGTAGACCATAATAATTAGACTATAGTAAGTAGACCATGTAGGCGTTCGACCATAAGTAAGTAGACCATAGTATGTTAGACATAAGAAGTAAGAGTAGACCATCGTAGGTTAGACCCATAGTAAGTAGACCATAGTTAGGTAGGACCATAAAGTAAAGAGACCATAGTAGGTAGACCAGAAATAAGTAAGTAGACCATAGTGGGTAGACCATAATAATTCGAAACTATAGTAAGTAGACCTGTAGGTAGACCCCATTAAGTAAGTAAGACCCTAGGAGGGAGACCATAGTAAGTAGACCCTAGTAAGTAGGACCATAAGTAAGGCGACCATAGTAGGTAGACATTAGAGTAAGTAGACATAGTGTAAGTAGGACCATAAGTAAGTAGACCATAGTAGTAGGTAGACCATAAGTAAGTAGACCATAGTAGGTCGACCCCTAAGTAAGTAGACCAATATAGGTAGTCCATAAGTAAGGAGCCCGAGGAGGGAGAGACCATAAGGACGTAGAGACAAGGGAGGGAGACCAGAGGAGAGGAGACCAGAGGAGGGAGCCCAGAATAAGGCGACCAGTCGGCGGGAGACCAGAAGGAAGGAGACCAGGGAGGTAGGCCCGAAGGAAGGGAGGACCAGAGGAGGGAGACCAGAAGGAACGGAGACCAGAAGGAGGAAGACCAGAAGAGGAGACCAGAAGAGGGAAAAAACCAGGAAGTAAGGCGGCCCGCATAGGAGGGCGCCGGGAGAGGACGGAGGAGCCAGAGGAAGGAGAGCAAACAAGACGGGAGAGGAGGAGCCCCAGGCCGCAACCCCACACGACCAGGAGGGATGTCAAGGGGACAGGACCGAGGCGTTTGCGACGCCAGCCCCCCGCGCACCCCAGCGCGAGAAAAGAGATCAAGACGGGAAAGAACAGAGACAGCAACACACCGCGAAGGACAGGAGAGGCGCGGAAGGGGGAGAGAGATGAGGGAAAGAAGAGGGCAGAAGGACCACAAAAGAGGAGAGACAAAAAAGGAGCGGGTGAAAAAAGGGGGACAGGGGGGCCACGGGAAAGCCGAAGGAGGAGGAGGGAGGAGCAGGATGGGAGGGAGGATGGAGGAGGAGGAGAAGAGGAGGAAGAGGAGGAGGAGAGCGAGCCGGAGGAGGCGTGCAGGAGGAGGAGCAGCAGTAGAGAGGGGAGGAGGGGAGGAGGAGGAGCAGGAGTGAGGAGGAGGAGGAGTTGTGACGAGGAGGAGGGAGGAGCAGGAGGAGCAGGAGGAGGGGAGGAAGGAGGAGGAGCATGAGGGTAGAGCAGAGTATAGGAGGAGGAGGAGGAGAGGAGTAGGAGGAGGAGGAGGAGGAGCAGGAGGAGGGAGGGAGGGAGGCAGGAGGAGCAGGAGAGCAGGAGGAGGAGCAGGAGGAGGAGGAGCAGGAGCAGGTAGGAGGGGAGCAGGAGGAGAAGGAGGAGCAGAGAGCAGAGGTGATAGAGGAGCAGGAGGAGTCAGGAGGAGGAGGAGGAGGATGAGAGGAGGGAGAGGAGGGAGGGGAGGGAGAGGAGGAGGAGGCGGGGAGGAGGAGGAGTGAGTGAGAGGCGGAGAGCAGGAGGAGGAGGAGGAGAGGAAGATGAGAGGAGGAGGAGGCAGGAGTCGCAGGACTAGGAAGACGAGGAGGAGGAGGAGGGGAAGGAGGAGGAGGAGGACGAGGAGGATTATTACTATTTATTATTATCTATTATATTACTAATATATTATTCCTTTCATTATTATAGTATTGGTTAATATAGTACCAACATTGCCCATGGCTCTTTACATTAAAGATGCTATTCATACAGGATATATACTATAAAGTTGACAGGTTACAGGGGAGAGTGCATGCCATCAATATCAGGTTGTTGGTAGACACTGACACGTGGTGAACAGAGGGCCCTGTCCCAGTGAGATTACAATTAATATCTCAGGTGTAAATAGTAAGAAACATAAAGAGAAGGGATCTACTCATAGTCTATAAGATGGGCAGTAAACATAGTATGACTGGGATAGGATTAGGGCCGTGTGTGAATAGAATTTTGGTAGCATTGTGTGAGAGGAAGGAACGAATGTGAGAGATTGGAGATTGAGGTGGGATTGACAGGCGTTGGCTAATGAGTTAATTTGGGGGTTGAATGATTTGAATCTGGTATTATTCCCACACAACAGTTGGGGATATGGGGTTCATTGTTAAGGAATGGCTTATTCAGGTAGGGGAAAGAGAAAAGTTCAGTTGTCATTTTCAGTTTAAGTAGCAGGAGGATAAAAGCAAAGAGAACAATAAGACTGGGGATGTCAGATGGTGAGATTGGAAAGGAGCGAGGGAGGAGATTGGAGTGGGAGACACTAAACATCCTTCCAGTGAGGTAGGAAGAGATCCAAGTAGCCTGGATACATAACGAGGATCTAATGTAACAAAGGGTGAACCAGAGTATCAGTGTTGGAAGATCGGTCAAGAAGAACAAGTACGAGGAGACCTTGGGATCAAAGCACTAGGGAGCCTCATTTCAGCACTTCAGTGTGTAGATAACGGGAGAGTAGTTATGGCAGAGCAGGGGGTGGTAACAAAGCGCAGGTATGGAGTAGGTTAAGGTAAAAACAAGGGCAGGGATAGAGTAGGTACAGGTAACATGGGCAGGTATGGAAGTAGGGTACAGGTAACAGTAGGGCAGGTATGAGTAAAGGTACAAGGTATACCAAAGGCAGGTATGGAGACGGTACAGGTAAGCAAAGGGCACGTTATGGAGTAGGACAGTAATCCATAGGGCCAGGTATGGAGTAGGTAGGTTACAGGTAACATAGGGAGGGATGGAGTAGTACAGGTAAAAAGGGCAGGTTTGAGTAGGTACAGGTAACAAGGGCAGGTATGAGTAGGTACGGTAAACAAAGGGCACGTATGGAGTAGGTTACAGGGAAATATGGGTCAGGTATGGAACAAAGTAGGTACAGGTAACAAAGGGCACGTATGGAGTAGGGGTACAGGTAACATAGGGGCAGGTATGGAGTATAAGGTAAAAACATAGGGCAGGTATATGGAGTAGGTACAGGTAACACAAGGGGCGGGTATGAGAAGTAGGTCCAGGTAGTACAATAGGGCCAGTATGAGTAGGTTAAGGTAACATAGGGCCAGGTATGGAGTAGGTACAGGGCCCATAGGGCGGTAATGGAGTAGGTTACAGGTTAACATAGGGTAGGTATGGAGTAGGCTACAGGTAAATAGGGCAGGTATGAAGTAGGTAGGTAACAATAGGCAGGCTATGGAGTACCGGGGTAAGGGTAACATAGGGCAGGTATGGAGTAGGTACAGGTAACATAGGGTAGGTATGGAGTAGGTACAGGTAACATAGGGCAGATATGGAGTAGGTACAGGTAACATAGGGCAGGTATGGAAGTAGGTACGGTGGTAACATAGGGTAGGTATGGGAGTAGGGTTGGTACAGGTAAAGAGGGCAGGTAATGGAGTAAGGACAGGAACATCGGCAGGTTATGGGAGTAGGTACAGGGGTAAATAGGGCAGGTATGGAGTAGGTACAGGGTAACATAGGCAGGTATTGGAGTAGGTTACAGGTACAACATAGGGAGGTATGAGTAGGTTACAGGTAAACATAGGGGGTGAGGGTGGAGTAGGTACAGGTAACACGGGCAGATATGGAGTAGGTAACAGGTACATAGGGCAGGTAGGAGGAGTACAGGTAACCTAGGGCAGGATGGGTAGGTCAGGTAACATAGGGCACTATGCGTGAGGTATCCAGGTAACAAAGGGCAGGTATGGGAGTATGTTACAGGAACATAAGGGAGGTATCTGGAGTGTACAGGTAACATAGGGCAGAAATGGAGTATTGGTAAAGGTAACATGAGGGCCAGGTTGAGGAGGTTACAGGTAACAATAGGGTAGGTATGGATTAGGTACAGGTAAACATAGGCAGGTATGGAGTAGGTACAGGAACAACATAGGGCCGGTATGGCAGTAGTAGGTTTACAGGTAACATAGGGCAGGTATGGAGTAGGGAAGGTAACATAGGGCAGGATGGACGTAGGTACAGGTAAAATAGGGCAGGTAGGAGTAGGTACAGGTAACATAGGGTAGGATGGGAGTAGGTACAGGAACAATAGGGCAGATAGGAGTAGGTACAGGGTAAAAAATAGGGCAGGTATGGAGTAGGTAAAGGTAAATAGGGCAGGTAGGAGTAGGTAAAGGTGAACATAGGGAGACAGATATGGAGTGGTGGTACAGGTAACAAAGGGCAGGTATGGAGTGGTACATGTAACAAAGCAGGGTATGGAGTAGGGTACAGTAACAAAGGGCAAAGTATTGGAGTAGGGTAAGGGTAAACATAGGGAGGTATGGAGTAGGTACAGGTAACAAAGGGCAAGGTATGGAGTAGGTACAGGTAACAAAAAGGGCCAGGAATATGGAGTAGGTTACAGGTAACAAAGGGCAGCAGGTTATGGAGTAGGTACAGGTAACAACAGGGCAGGTATGTTATGGAGTAGGTTACAGGTAACAAAGGGCAGTGGAGTAGGTACAGTAACATAGGGAGGTATGGAGTAGGTACAGGTAACATAGGGCAGGTATGGAGTAGGGTAGGTACAGGTAACATTCGGGCAGGGTATGGCAGTAGGTAGGTCGGTACATGGGAACATAGGGCAGGTATGGAGTAGGTACAGGTAACATAGGGCAGATATGGAGTAGGTACAGTACAGAGGGCAGGGTATTGGAGAGGTTAAGGTAAAATAGGCAGATATGGAGTAGGTACAGGTAACAAGGGAACGTACTGGAGTAGGTAAGGTAACACAGGGCAGGTATGAGAGTAGGGTACAGGGTAAATAGGGCAGGTCTGGAGTAGGTACAGGTAAACCTTAGGCAGATATGGAGGAGGGTAAGGTAACCAAGGGCACGTTGGAGATGGGTACAGGTAACACAAGGGCAGGTATGGATAGGGACAGGTAAATAGGGCCAGAGCTATGGCGTAGGTACAGGTAACAAAGGGCACGTATGAGAGTAGGTAAAGGTAACAAAGCAGGTATGGAGTAGGTACAGGTAAACTAGGGAGGTATGGAGTAGGTACAGGTAACATAGGGCAGGTATGGAGTAGGTACAGGTAACAAAGGGCAGGTTATGGAGTAGGTACAGGTAACAAAGGGCAGATATGGAGTAGGTACAGGTAACAAAGGGCAGATATGGAGTAGGTACAGGTAATCAAAGAGGCAGGTTGGAGTAGGTACAGGTTTGGTAACATAGGGCAGGTATGGAGTAGGTACAGGTAAAACTAGGCAGGTTGGAGGAGGTACAGGAACATAGGGAGGTTATGGAGTAGGGGGCAGGAAACTAGGGCAGGTTACCGTATGGAGTAGGTACGGTAACAAAGGGCAGATATGAGTAGGAAAGGTAACAAAGGGCAGGTATGGAGTAGGTACAGGTAACAAAGGGCAGGTATGGAGTAGGTACAGGTAACAAAGGGAGGTATGGAGTAGGTATCAGGTAACATAGGGCAGTATGGAGTAGGGTACAGGTAACATAGGGCAGGTATGGAGTAGGTACAGGTAACCATAGGGCATGGTATGGAGTAGGTACAGGTAAAATAGGAGGTATGAAGTATGGGGGTTAAGGTACCATAGGCCGGTCTGGCGTAGGTCACAGGCTACCCTAGGCAGGGGTATGGAGTAGGGACAGGTAAACACACAGGGCAGGGATGGAGTAGGTTACCGGTAACCCAAAGGGCCGTGTCTGGAGTAAAGTACGGAAACAAGGGCAGGTATGGAGTTAGGGTACAGGTACAAAGAGGCAGGGGTATGGAGTAGGGTACAGGTAACAAAGGGCGGTTGGAGTAGGTACAGGTAACTTAGGGCAGTTATGGAGTAAGGACAGGTAACATAGGGCAGGTTGGCGAGTAGGTACAGGTAACCAAGGGCAGGTATGGACGTAGGTACAGGTTTAACATGGGGGCAGGTATGGCAGTCGGTCCAGGTAACAAAGGGCAGGTATGGAGTAGGTACAGGTAACAAAGGGCAGGTATGGAGTAGGTACAGTAACAAAGGACAGGAGGTCTATGGCGTATCGTGGTAAGGGGGGGTACAAAGGGCGGGTAGGGTAGGTACAGGTAACATAGGGCAGGTATGGAGTAGGTACAGGTAACCAAAGGGCAGCGTATGGAGTAGGTACAGGTAAATAGGGCAGGGGTATGGAGTAGGTACAGGTAACAAAGTGCAGGTATGGAGTCGGTACAGGGTAACATGGGGAGGTATGGAGTAAAGGGGGTAAACGTAACAAAGGGCAGGTCTGGAGTAGGTACCGGTAACATGGGGCAGGGTATGGAGTAGGTACACGTAAACAAAGGGTTAGGTATGGAGAGGTACGGTAACATTAGGCGGCAGGTATGGAGTAGGTATAGGTAACATAAGGAGCGTATGGAGTACGGTACAGGTAACAAAAGGGAGGTATGGAGTAGGTACAGGTAACAAAGGGAGGTATGGGTAGGTACACGGAACAATAGGGCAGGTATGGAGTGAAGTATGGGTACAGGAAACATTAGGGCAGGTATAGGGAGTAGGTACAGGTAACATAGGGCAGGTATGGGAGTAGGTACAGGTAACAAAGGGCAGGTATGGAGTAGGTACAGAGGTACAGGTAATCGTGCAGGTCCGATGGATAGGTACAGGTAAAAGGCGGCGAGGTATTCGGAGTCAGGTGACAGGTAACATATGGGCCCAGATATGGAGTGGTACCTGGTAACAAAGGGCAGATATCGTTTCGGGAGGGGGGGGAGTAGGTGACAGGTAGCATAACAAAGGGCAGATATGGAGAAGGTAACAGGTAACAAAGGGGCAAGATAGGGAGTGGTACAGGTAAACAACGGGCATGCTCAGGAGTACCGGGTATCAGGTACCCCACCTATGCGTGAGCCGGTTGGAGTAGGGTACAGCGGCGTAACGCCAGTCACGCGGCAGGCATATGGCGTCGGTACAGGAACAACGGGCCGCAGGGTTCTGGTAAGTAGGTACACGTCACCACGGGCAGGTCGGGAGTAGGTCCCGGTAAACACAAAGGGCAGTCAGTCTTGGAGTAGGTATTACCCGTACCGACCGATGCGAGTAAGGGCCACCCGAGATGTCTTGAGGCGTAGGTACAGGTTAACAACGGAGGTCTTGCGTAGGTTACAGGTTGGTAACAAAGGGCACAGGAGCGTATGAGTCAACACGCAAAGGGACAGCACAGTGAGGAAACAAAAGAGGGCAGTATGGAATGAAGGTCAGGTAACAAAGGCAGCTTATGGCGAGGTACATTAACAAAGGGCAACGGTCTGGAGTAGGTACAGGTAACCAAAGGGCAGGTGTAATGAGAAAGACAACAGTAGCGGACGAATCCCACACGCTAACCAACCCACCCCACACGCGAGCAGGTATGGAGTAGGTACAGTAACAAAGGGCAGTTATGGAGTAGGGTACACGTAAAAAGGCAGTATGGAGTAGGTACAAGGACACGTAACAAAGGGGCAGGTATGGATATAGGGTACAGGTAAACATGGGCGTGTTATGGAGTAGGTACACGTAACAAAGGGCAGGTATGGAGTCGGTACAGGTAACAAAGGGCAGTTCATGGAGTAGGACACGTACAAAGGGCAGGTATGGAGTAGGTACAGGTAACAAAGGCAGGTATGAGTAGGTACAGGTAACAAAGGGCAGTTATGGAGTAGGTACACGTAACAAAGGGCAGGTAGGTATGGAGTAGGTACAGGGTAACAAAGGGCAGGTATGGAGTAGGTACAGTAACAAAGGGCAGGTATGGAGTAGGTACACGTAAAAAGGGCAGGTATGAGTAAGTTAGGACAGGTAACAAAGGGCAGGTATGGAGTAGGTTACAGGTGTAACAAAGGGCAGGTATGGCGTAGGTAAGGTAACATAGGGCAGGTATTGGGAGTAGTACAGGTAAACATAGGGCAGGCAATGGAGTAGGTACGGTAAAATAGGGCAGGTAGGGAGTAGGTACAGTAACAAAGGCAGGTATGGAGTAGGTAAGGTGACAAAGAGCGGTATGGAGTAGGTACAGGTAACATAGGGCCGGGTATGGAATGGTACAGGTAAAACCTATGCAGGTAGGAGTAGGTACAGGTTAACATCGGGGCAGGTATGGAAGTAGGTACAGGTAACAGAGGGCAGGTAGCGTATGTACAGGTCACATAGGGGCAGGTATGATGGAGGAGTAGGGAAGAGAAGAGGAATTAAATAAGAGGGGGTGGGTAGAGAGGAGACTGTGTGGGGTAGTGAGGGAAACCGTTTATAATATTGTCAATTTACTGATTAACAGGGTATAGGTGGTGGAAATGGTAGCATGTTGATGTTCGGCTCTGAGGGCAGGGTCAGAGAAGTAGGGCTAGTGGACAAGTTGAGTGGAGATGGAGCGGAGGAGAGAGAGGAGTATAGAGTGACTGGGGGGCAGCTTGGGGTGGGCTTTTGTGACCGGGAGGGGATGTAACTCAGATTAATGCAGCGAAAGGGCGGTGCCATGGCCACCCGTATAGAGCGAATGGGTTTTTGATGTAGGTGGGTGGGAGAGTTAAACCCGAAGAGACCGCGATGTAATTTGGGTTCGAATTAACGAATCTGAGGGTTTCGAACAGTCAAGACGAAAACTTTAGGAACCCCGAAATTTCACGAACCCAGGATTTTTATAATCTTCGAATTTATCGAAAATTGAAAGTAGACGATTGATGCCACAAGAGAAAAAATGAGACCCCTGCCCCGTATAGCTTTACACAATCTAGTTTCATTTTTCATAGGGGCGTGTTTGGAGGACAGACTTTTAAAAGTTGAAAAGGACGAATACGGACAAAAACTGCAGAAGGTGGAACTTTATTTTAATATGAAATGTTCCTCACGGCTATGTCATTCAAAACGGCTCCAAAACCACCCCACAAACGTCAACCTCCAAAAAAATAAAATGCCAGCGACACCCCGAAATGTCTTTGAAGTAACATATCGCACATGAAATTCAAAAATTAAAAAAGGGAAACAATATTTATATAAACGTTCCTGGGAGCCTTGAAATATTTTATGCAAAGGAAACGTATTGCGATTTTGTGGTTCCAGAAGAAAAGTTGTGAGGTTGGCCCTGATTAGTTAGCATCCTGTCAGGTTTGTCCGGGATCAGTACAAAGAAAACTCCAGCCCAGGGTTGTGAATAGAATGGAGGGGGTGAGAACCATCGAGACTGGATGTCCACACAAACCTGACATCCACTGAACTTCCTGCCAAAGTAAAGCTGTTAAGGTAACGCGTCCTGCATCCTGGTTCTTTCGAGGCAGTGGGCAATTTCTCAAAAGGGGTTGAAAACTTGAGTAAGAGCCTATAACCACCGGGATCTTAAGTTGACTTTCTAGAATTTAATGGACCAGGCTTGGTTCCTCAGTAACTAAGAGGAAATGTAACAGAATATAGGCAAAAGGTGCCGTGATGGGCAGTCATTAGAGAAACATCCAAACTGGGATTATAGTCATACTAGAAAACAACAACTGGGCCTTTATAGTCATCTAGACACATACAACTGCGGGACTTTATACAGTCATTAGAAACATACAACTGGGGACTTTATAGTCATCTAGAAAATACAACATGGGACTTTATAGTCATCTAGAAAACATACAAATGGGACTTATGTAATCTAGAAACCGCACACACACACTGGGGACTTATAGTCATCTAGAAAAATACAACTGACGTTATAGTCAGCTTAGAAAACATACAACGGAGTGTATAGTCATCTGAAAACATACAACTGGGACTTTAGAGTCATCTAGAAAATACAAATGGGACGTTATATCATCTAGACACAAACATACACCTGGGACTTTAAGTCATCTAGAAACATGCTTCAAACCGGGACTTTATAGTCATCTAGAAACATTACAAAGTGGGACTTTTTTAATTTTTGTAGGTCATCTAAGAAACATACAATGGGACTTTATAGTTATTAGAAAATCAACTGCGGGACTTATAGTTCATCTAGAAACAAACAACTGGGACTTATAGCCATCTACGGAAAAACATCAACTGGGACGTGATAGTCATCGAGAAACATACAACTGGGAGTTATAGTCTCTAGAAACATTCAACTGGGACTTTATAGTCAGCTAAGCAACATACCAATGGGACTTTATCATCATCTAGAAACATACAAAACTGGGGACTTTTATAGTTCCATCTAGAAACATAAACGGAGTTATGTCATCTAGAAAACCACAACCTGGGACTTTATAGTCATATAGAAACATTACAATGGGACTTTATAGTCATCTAGAAACAAACAACGGGACTATTAGTCATCTAGAACAAACAACTGGGCCTTATTATTATCTAGAACCTACAACACTGGGCCGATAGTCCTCTAGACCAACAACGGGGACTTTATAGTCATCTAGAAACAAACAAACTGGGACTTTCCTATAGGCCATCTGAAACATACCAACTGGGATGTATAGTCATCTAGAAAACATACAATGGGAGTTATTAGTCTCTAGACAACAACTGGGACTTTTCATAGTATCTAGCAGAAACATAACAAAATGGGACTTTATAGTTCATGTCTAGAACATACAAAATGGGACTTTAGGCCATCTAGAAACATACAAACTGGGACTTTATAGTCCATCCAGAAACTACAACGGAACTTTATAGTCATTCGAGAATAACATTCACAACTGGGAACTTTATAGCATCCTTGAAACATACAACCGGGACTTTTAGTAATCTAGAAACAAAACAATGGGACTTATAGTCATCTAGAAACATAAAATGGACTTTATAGTCATCTAGAAACATACAACTGGGACTTTCTAGTAACTTCTAGAAAAATTACAACTGGGACTTTATAGTCATATAGAAACATACCACTGGGGGGATGTTATAGTCATCTAGAAGAACATACAACTGGGAGCGTTTCAGTTCATCTGAAGAAAACATACAACGGGACTTATAGTCATCTAGAAAATACAAACTGGGACTTTAAGGTCATCTAGAAAAACATACAACTGGACTTTATAGTCATCTAGAAACATACAAACTGGGACTTATGTCATCTAGAAACATTACCCAACTGGACTTATAGTAATCTAGCACATACAACCGGGACTTTTAGAGGTCATATAGAAACAAACAATGGGACTTTATAGTCATCTAGCAAACATTACAACTGGGGACTTTATAGTCATCTAGAAACATACAACAAGGAGCGGTTGTCTGATTTAATAGATTAGATTCAGATTATGCCAAAATCTGTACGAAGAGTTTTAGTGTGTTATAGAAAATTGTTTACAAAAAGTGGTCTTGACTTTTTTCACCCTTGCAGACCTTTATAATATAATTGTGCGTTAGAACATAATGTTATTTGGGACAGACTCACTAAATGGTAAAGTATTAATTTGTCGACATTTCACTGAATGAAAAACAGGAAATGATGCACTATCCCAGGCAAGAACAGCCACATTCAACTCCAAATGAGATTCATATCATGGGTTAAAAGGAATCCCATGTTACTACACCCTAGCGGAATGTTGACATTTGCTGAGAGTTCAGTGTACAGAATGGTCCAATGCTATTTTGCCTGGTTAATGTTCTCACTAGAAAACATCCTATTGACCCCCCAATGCCTGTCGTAAGGTTCCAGAGTTGTTTCTTTTTGCTGTGGAAAAACACCTCGTCTTTCCGGGCAGAACTGGGCTCACGGAGACGGTGAAAACATGTTTTTTAATGACTCATATTTCCTGCGAAACCACAAGTTTAAAAAAAATAGAAATCCATTTGTCTACCGCAAGAGGAAGATTTTGTTTACAGACCTTGATTTCCCTCAATATTCTCATAAAACAGACCGACTCTTGTTTCAGGAGACGGTTAACGAAGCAGTCATCGCTGGACATTACATATCCCACATAGAAAGAAATTCTACTCAATGGCATCGTCAAGACAACTCGACAGCTCATTCACTTTTTCAACTCATGTGTTACCCAAGATGTATCAAGAATTAAAAAAGACTACAAATGCGAACTCCAGGACCCCAGAACAGTATTAAATATATAATATAAACAGAATTATCACAGTGAACTGTTCATGGATGGTACCTAAAATATCACAGATTCTGTATCTAAAATCTCATCATACACAAAGGCACACTGTGGTTTATGGCCATAAGCACTGCCTAAAC
The DNA here is from genome assembly GCA_019447015.1 of Hymenochirus boettgeri. Taxonomy (NCBI): domain Eukaryota; kingdom Metazoa; phylum Chordata; class Amphibia; order Anura; family Pipidae; genus Hymenochirus; species Hymenochirus boettgeri. Next base: position 107,675,737 of record CM033476.1, on the reverse strand, counting down.
CAATTCCTTCGGCATATTATAACCGCAGCTAACAGCGTTAGATAATGAGTGATCCGAAATCGCGGCAGGGAATTTGCCCCAAGTTGATGGCCAGTGAGTGATATGGGTTAAGCTCCCCCAATGGTTATAAAATAAGGACTAATCCAGATGCTTCATCTCTGTTTAGGGGGGTTCTGATAGGGAGATCAGGTGAGGAAGGTTCAATCTCTCGTGCCATTTTTACATAAACCATAGAATAGAGATGGACGAACAATATGAAGTTTGGGTTTGTTCCGAAGAGCCATTAAAGTCAGTGGGCGGGAGCGAAAATAGTTTACAAATGTTCTAGTACAATCACAAATAGAGATGGAACAGTTCACGGATCCGAAACCCAATTCCGCTGGGGATTACTCGTTCTGAACGGGCGGGATATCGCGGTCTTTCCTTTCAGCCGTTCCGAACTTTCCAAACAGCGTTTTCGAAAATTTTTCGAAATTACGAGGTTTCATGTATTTTCGGAAACGTGGGAAAATACAGATTTTCCCACATTTTCGAAAAACGGAAAATCCTGGTAATTCGACAAAAATAAGTATTTACCCCCATTTTCGAAAATACGAGAAATCCCGGAATTTCGAAAACTTCTCAAAAACGCGGTTGGAAAAGTTCGGAAAGGAGGGAAAACGGGGCAAAAATCCACGATATCCGCCGTTCGCCACGAGGGTAATCCGCGCGAAACTGGGCCATCATAGTTATCGTCGAAATGTTACATTTGAGTGTGTTAACACGGAGATGGCGCGAATCGAAGGTTATCGCTGAATTGAAACGTGATCACATCATCGATACATTCAGATCCCCCACCGTTTAGTTCCCAAATCTGGTAGTCACACTGGCGATACTTTCCCAGGTCTTTTACAACTTGAAACATGTTAAGTGAAAGGAATTTGGTCTATTAATTCCTTAATTAACCCACTGGGTGAGATATTGATGGAGCTGCAGTGTTCAGGCAGCCTCGTTGACAAAGGATTTTTTTTTTGAATTTCCACCGGTATCTGTGCAAACAGAAATTATAAGGCCAATTTCTCATTATTATTTCTGTGACAAGCGACTTCCTGCTCCATGAGGTCTGATTGACGGGCTTGATACATTTTTGTTCGAAGTTGAGAAGGCTAATAATAAGACTTTCCAGTGGATTCTTCCTTTAATCAACAAGCCACCAGGAGCATTCTGGGCCAGGCAAGGTCTTACACAGAGGAGGAGAAATATTTCCTGTCCAAGCGCCATACCAAGCATGGACTGAACTTAGTTCTGTTATCTTTTCTAGCCCTCTATATAAAGGGAACACTTGTAAGAGGCACGCACACACCAGAGTAGGGAAATAAAGTGATGTGCCTATCATACTTACTGTGGATATAGGCACGATATGTCTATGTATATTTAATGGAAAGGAATTTCTAAAAAATCCTCGACCAAACGTAGGATTAAGAAATAATTTCACAATTATGATTTATAAAATATATATATATCTGTCGGTATTTCATAGAATGTAAGATTCTCGCTCCAGGATACATTACAGTCTATGCTCTACCTAACTACAAGACATGGACAAGCCCATCTCATTATGTTGGGGATTGTGATGGCAGGTGGAGGTTGTTTTAACGAGGGCAAGTGGAACAACCAGGGGAATGAAGAATGGTTTTGATCCACGGCAATTCCCTCAAGTGTTGATAAATGTTTCTTGTAGACCGTTCATTGTCTTTTTTGGTTGGTCACCCCAAGATACATGTGAAAAATCCCTTTAATAACGAGTCCTGGTTAAGTCTCTATGAGATATAAAATTTTTCCATTGTAGAGGAATTTGTTAATCCTGGAATATGTCTAACAGCAGTGCGAGGAAGCAAAGCAACTGTTGTCCGTGACAGTGACATATCAACATATTTACATTCAAAAGGGGAAGAGGGGGGGAAAATTCTGTTGTATGTGATACTGAGACCTCTGTTATGTGACATGGGTAGATTAGAAATACATTACAAATACGAGAAAAACCATCTACATTTGTGTAATGCGTACATGACTGAAAAACATTATTGGAATGTGAGCCTGGATACGAATAGTAACCCACTGGGTGAGGGATAATAAGGCTACAGTGAGTCGTAGGTGCTCATTACGATAGGGACCCTTTAAGTCTTAAACAAAAGCCTAGGATGTGTCCCACCCAATCTCCCTGTCCTTCCATTCTTATTAAACAAAAGGATATCACACACAGAAATACTGATATAATAACAGTTTATTAATGGTATCTAGGGTAAACCCTCCCCACTGGTCTATTACAGCCGATGGGTCAATACACGATGTCTATCATTACACCGATGTCTCGTCATTACACCGATTATGTCTATCATTAATACTACACGATTGTCATATCAACAGCGATGTCATCATTTACACCGATAGGTTATCATACACCGATTGTTATAATACAACGATGTCTATCATTACACGATGTCACATTACGTAGTTATTTGATAATAAACACATATGAATCTATGGTATAAACACATTACTGTAGTTATGTAATAAAACACATTACTGTAGATATGCTAATAAACACAATTACTGTATTATGTAATAAACATACTGTAGTTATGATAAGTAAAACATTACTGTAGTTATGATAATAAATACATTACTGTATTATGGTAATAAACAATTACTGTAATTATGGTAGTAATAAACACATTACTGTTAGTTATGTATAATAAACACATATGTAGTTATAATAATAAAACACATTACTGTAGTTATGGTAATAAAAACACTTATGTAGTTATTATAATAAACACATTACTGTTAGTTATGGTAATAATAAACACACTTACTGTTATGTATGGATAGACATTAATTTAGTTTGATATAAACACATTACTGTGAGTTATGGTAATAAACACTTACTGTAGTTATGATAATAATAAACACTTATTATGTAGTTTATGGTAATAACAATACATTACCGTTAGTCATGATAATAAACACATTACCGTAGTATTATATAAACCATTTATTAGTAGGTTATAAACACATACGTAGTTATGATAATAAACACTTTTACCGTAGAATTATGATAATAAACACATTACTGTATTATGATAATAAACACATTATGTAGATAGATAATAAAACACATTACCGTAGTTATGATAATAACACATTACTGATTATGATAATAAACACATTACTGTAGTTATGATAATAAAACACATTACTGTAGTTATGATAATAAACAATTACTGTAGTTATGGAATAAACACATTACTAGTTTGATAATAAACAATTAATGTAGTTATGATAAACAAAACAACATTACGTAGTTATGGTAATAAACACATTACTGTAGATATGATAATAAACACTTACTGTAGTTATGATAATAAACACATTACTGTAGTTATGATAATAAACACATTAACTGTAGTTATGTATAAAACATTACGTAGTTATGGCTAATAAACACATTACACGTAGTTATGATAATAAAACACATTACTGATTAGAAACATTATGTATATATAAACACATTACTGTAGTTATGGATAATAAACAACATTACCGTAGTTATGAATAAAACACATACTGTGATATTTGATGAATAAATACATATGTAGTTTATAATAACACATTACCCGTAGTTATGAATAATAAACACATTACGGTAGTTATAATATAAACACATTACTGGAGTTATGATAATAAACACATTACTGTAGTATTAAATAAACACATTACCGTAGGCGTAGTTATGATAATAAACACATTACTGTAGTTATGATAATAAACACATTACTGTAGTTATGATAATAAACACATTACTGTAGTTACGATAATAAACACATTACTGTAGTTACGATAATAAACACATTACTGTAGTTATGATAATAAACACATTACCGTAGTTATGATAATAAACACATTACTGTAGATATGATAATAGCTTTTACACCTCCATTTCCAGACAACAAAAGTCCCAGTAAATGCATTTATATCAATTATTTAAATTAATTAACTTACTAGCAAAATTATTCCACATTATAAATGATTTTCCCCATAACAAATTGCTGATTAATGACACATTAGCAGCGGAGACTTTTCAATTGACTGGGGTGTGGAGAACTATTGCTATATGGGTCTGTGCTGCAGTGGGGGGCCCCGAAAGTGACATAGTTTGGGGCCCATAAGAGTTCTCATGGTATCCCTGATGTTTATTGCTGAACATTATAATAAAATGAGTAGGTTCATTTTTGCTTCAAACCAGAAGGATCCAAACCAGGGCTATAATTTATAAACAACGCCATGGAATAAAAATGGATGTAAGAGACGTGGTGTCATTTTAACAGTTCAGGGCAGATCTCAGCCGAGGCAAAGCGTCTGAATTGAGACAAGACATAAGGCGCCATTAAAAGAACCACATTTTGAGGTCACAATGTCATATAATAAAATCCGGTTGTGGTCCACGAGAGGTGTGGAATTGATGCGTAATATGATGGCGTGGCCAGAACGATGAGACTATTCAGGGCAGATAGCCGTCACGAACTTTAATCACCGTCTGTACAGATCATTACGTATTTCCCATTATACACAGCATAACGAAGGTACCGGTAAATAACACGGTAATATCTGGAAGGTTTTCTTATTAATCTTTTTATTCAGATTGTGGATAGTTCCCCGCGGCGCAGACACAGGTTAATAAGTTTTATTTTCTGCCATTGGTATAAAGTAACATTAAATAGGGGTGACGTAAATCAATAAACAACGTAAATCAACAGTTTCAATCTCCTCGGCGGTCACTGGTCAAGCAGGAATGTGACCGCACGTGGCAACTAAAGGGACCATCTTAAAAAAGAAGAGGAATTCTCCGTAACGCTATTTCAGCCATTGGCGGCCTGCGACTCGTATCCAAACCAACGGAAATGAAAATACCAGACGGTCGAACTGACGTACAGCCGTATCTGTAGCCAAAGAAAACCGAACTACAGGGAAGTTAAAATTAGTAATGGGACGATTCTATTCCCAGAATAACAAGGCCTTGGAATTGGATTCCGTGGAGAATTGTGGTGGGTCGAAGGGTTGGAAATTGGGTTTCACGTGAACGAAATGTTGAATTTCTTTCTCAGCCCCTCACTCTTGGTATTATAGCTGTTAAAGCCCTTCTCGGTATTATTGGTTCTGCGTGAAATACATAACGGAATTTTGGCAGAATCGCAACGCAAAGGCATGGTAATACGCGTAAATCACGCAGCAACGCATTTCACAGACCGTACGTTTATTTCGTGGCTGTTAAAACATCGACCTGATATTTAAAAAAAAATAAAATAAATTACACAGACAAGAGATTCCATCGATTTCTGCCAAACGTTAACACCAGCCGCATAGCTAAGGAGTAAGAAGTTACTGAGAGCGAAATCGCAATATTAAAACGTCAGATTTCAATTAATACAACGTCCACCTTTAAACTAACTGTACCGCGCATTTTGTCTATTTGCGTTTGTGCTTTATAACGTTGATTTTATGCGAGAAAATAATTGACTCCCTGTGACTTGCTGTACCCAAACGTGAGGGAAATGGATCGTATATCCCTGCAATTTAACTGGACAGGACGGTAAGTTGCAGCAAAAGTAGCCTCCATAGAGAGGCGCCCATTGGGCCGATTTGGATGGACCAACATTGGTTTGGATGGACAACGTTGGTTGTGGCCCAATGAAATGCCATGCAATTTTTTTTGTCCCTATCGACCGATACACTGAACTATCTGTAGATTGCCCTGAAAAATAGCATGGTCTGTACACAGCCTACTTATGAAACAGAACATCAATGGGGGCTTTGTGGGGTCTGCGCCCCTTTAGGTTGGGTACACCCTATACAATCTTCCCATCAGACATACAACCAATCACTAAACCCGATCGGTGAGAGGGTAAAATCCCACGCGATGTCCATTGGTAAACACAATTAACAACTGGATATTTTTATGGACATTTCTACAAAATTCCCTTTATCCCATGATCCATTCACGTTGTAAGTTGTTGACGTTCTTTGGATTCTTTTCTTCCTGTAAGTTGAGATTCCACGTCAAACCGAGTCTCCGATCAGTGCAAACACCCTGCGTCCTGTTTACTCTCACACAATGGGGCTGGCAGCTGCGCGCTGTCTGATTTGATGCAGGCGAGGGGATGGGGAAGGGGGAGGTTGGTATTTTATTTTGTTTGTATTTTCTATAGAAAGTTTTGTGTAATAGAAAACACAATGTCAGACAGTAGATGATAAAGAGATTTACATCGCACAAACCCAACTGGAGCGTAACGTTAAATCTTAGTGGGGCGGTGTGATTGGGCAATAACAGAGACTGCAAGTGGCTGGTCCCCATGTTGTCCCACTGTGTCATTAATAACACTTCATAGGGGTCTCTGGTGTGTTTCGGTGACGTACAGAAAGAACAAATAAGAAACAAGCGCGTTCTGTTTGCAATGCAGCTGGGCAAATAAACCGAGCTTTGTAATGGTTCTGTAATCGACATTGTAAGAGGGAAAAACAATTTAGAAGCTGTTAACATTGAAACAAAGAAAATAAATGACACTTTTAACAAGGGATGGTGTTTTTAGAAGGGCTTTTTATACAGCGATAACATGTTTTCTAGCCCAGACCAATGAGGTTAAATAGAGAATATTCTAGTGCATCCCAACAGATGAAAGGAAGTAGAGATGGACACAAAATCAAACTCGAACCCGAGTTAGAGATAAACTATATGAGTTTGGACAAACTCAAACTATTCAAACTAGTTTGTTTTTCCAGACTCGCAGCTGTATTTTCGATAATTATCGAATTTATGGGCCGTTCGCTAACCCTAGAATTGTATAGTTCTCTAACCCTTGAAAGTATCATTTGTTTTTAATAATCCTCCAATGTACGGATCGTTTTCGCTAACCCTAGAATGTATCGTTCGCTAGCCCTGTAATGTAGCATTCGATTGTCAGTAACCCTCGAAAGTAGCATTCGTTTTCCGTAACCCTCGAAAGTATCGTTCACTAACCCTCAAAAGTAGCGTTCGTTTTCAATAATCCCCTTCTCAATCCTAGTCTGATCCCCATAATAACTATGATATGAAATATCCCCTTCCCAATCATAGTCTGATCCCCATAATAACTATGATATGAAATATCCCTTCCCAATCATAGTCTGATCCCCATAATAACTATGATATGAAATATTCCCTTCCCAATCATAGTCTGATCCCCATAATAACTATGATATGAAATATCCCCTTCTCAATCCTAGTCTGATCCCCATAATAACTATCATATGAAATATCCCCTTCCCAATCCTAGTCTGATCCCCATAATAACTATGATATGAAATATCCCCTTCTCAATCATAGTCTGATCCCCATAATAACTATGATATGAAATATCCCCTTCTCAATCATAGTCTGATCCCCATAATAACTATGATATGAAATATCCCCTTCTCAATCATAGTCTGATCCCCATAATAACTATGATATGAAATATCCCTTCTCAATCATAGTCTGATCCCCATAATAACTATGATATGAAATATCCCTTTCTCAATCATAGTCTGATCCCATAATCACTATGATATGAAATATCCCTTTCTCATCATAGTCTGATCCCCATAATAACTATGATATGAAATATCCCTTCCAATCCTAGTCTGATCCCCATAAACTATGATATGAATATCCCTTTCTCAATCATATCCTGATCCCCATAATAACTATGATATGAAATATCCCCTTCCCAATCATAGTCCCATCCCCATAATAACTATGATATGAAATATCATAGTTATTATGCCTATTATGCCATAGTTTATGCCTAAAGTACATTATTAGGGCGAAAGGAGAAAAATTTATCGCAATAGTTTTCATCTGGAAAACGATCGGCTTTATAAATATGCCGTTAAATGACGTTTGTTTTGAGTTGACGTGCGGAGCTATAACAGACCTTTATAAATATGCCCCAATATGTAGAATTACCTAGCTATGCGCATAGATCACGCATGCGCATAGAAGACAAGGTCCGTCGGAACCTGTCAGACTACATGCCGGGGGAGCGAGCAAGCGGGTAAGTTTCTTACCTTCTCTCCTGGCTCCTGTTTGTTCTATTGAAGAACGGAAGGTAAGGCACAGCTCCTTTACCTCCCGTGTTCTATTGAAGAACGGAAGGTAAGGCACAGCTCCTTTACCTCCCGTTCTTCAATAGAACTGGATTACCAAATCTTCAAAATACGAGTGGAGATACCCTTTAAAAAGGAGTAAAAGTGATTGACTCGAGTATAAACTGAGGGTAAAAATTATGACCACTATTGCCTTCTGATTCTGTATTGTTTTGAGGCTTTAGTTGCCCTTTAAATGGACAGCAGACTTCCCATACAGTAATATCCATACTGGATTTGACTATTACTGTATAGGAATTCTTCTGTCCATTTAAAAGGCAACTAAACTAAGTTGTATAAAGACATACGTCCATCTAGTCCAACCTTTATACCCTACCCATAATGTCTGTATAACAGTTACATAGTAACATAGTATTGGAGGTTGTATAAAGATATACGTCCATCTAGTCCAACCTTTATACCCTACCCATAATGTCTGACCACGCGATTGTGGAACTGGTCTATATGATGGATCCACTGGATCCTGGAACTGGTCTATATGTGATCCACTGGATTGTGGAACTGTCTATATGTGATCCACTGGATTGTGGAACGGTCTAATATGTGATCCACTGGGACTGGAACTGGTCTATATGTGATCCACTGGATTGTGGAACTGGTCTATATGTGATCCACGGATTGATGTGAAACTGGTCTATATGTGAATCCACTGGCATTGTGGAACTGGTCTATATGTGATCCCACTGGATTGACTGGATTGAACTGGTCTATATGTTGATCCACGGAATGTGGAACTGGTCATATATATTATATATTATCATGTTGCCCTCAGGTTGGGTCATTGTACCATTTCTAACACACAGACCCTCCCTGTAAGATATTCTGATGGTGTGTTTCAGTAAAGATGGCGGAAATTAAAATAAACGCTATAAAATCTTGCTGGGTGCTCCGTTATACCATGGCCAGTGGGGAATATGATAAGAGTCCATAGTTAGAATTTTGCAAGAGTGTAATACTAATCTGAAATACAGCCCTGTGCTTATTCCCTGTCCATCCAGTTATTATCACTGTCAGTCAAGTATGTAACAGATGAAATCACAGCCAATTGACTGAATACTATTCCCCTAGCTGGCTCCTTGAGCAGTGTGAGCTTGTAAAAGAGCTTGAGAGAGGAGGTAAAATCTTTTTTAAGAGGCAATTGAATAATTTTTCCATTTGAAAGTAAACATTGCCTTTTATTATTTAAAGGAGAATATACTCATGAGTAACTATCAATTTTCAAGCCCCAACCATATGTTCCCCAGTGTCATAGAGTTGGGAGGATAGTCAGTGACAATGCATGTGGGAGGAGCCAGAAAAGAGTCAGTTACTGCATGAGTATAATTTAGACATAAAATAAACTATCGGCGGACAGCAGGAAGAAACTCCCCGGCATCTCTTCACACACTCTCGTGTATACGCTTGAGGCAATGTTCGTCTTTCCACCCGGCAGCTGGTGACAAAGAGACCAGTCCTCGTTCCTGAGTTTATCGGGCGGATTAGGGAGCCAATGCCTACAGTAAAGGGGAGACCGGGTGACAATTAAAAGGGGGGGTGTCAGCCAAAACAAGTCATGTGGCAAGTAGAACGTTACATTTATCTGAAGATAAATCTTGGGAATAGAGATTAAGATGTTAGACTGAGATTTTCGGTCCTGCTGCTTGGTGATGGACACTTTGTTTCTGTACCACAACCAAGATCAGTGCATTGGAAGGTGATGGGAATCTCTGTAAGGGGAATTACAGGGGTTATGGGAAAGGGAGCAAGCTGGGATGATTCTGATCTCATTATGGAGATGTGTAGATGGACCTTGTCTATTATTATTAAGGAGCTTTCCTCTCTGGGGAGGACCTACAACCACCACTAGACAAACCCACAAAGACGGTCCCAGGAGCTTCTTACAGCCTACTACAAAGCCACAAGCAGGGCACCCATGGTGTTCTTCCAGAAGAAATAAATCTACCCCACAATGATTACACAGTCATACCTGATTGGATATTGTGGACATTCAGTACCATGGTGGGACTCTCTATGGGCTGACTGGGTAGTTGGACAGACTGTGCGATGGCAGGTGGCATTACCCTCTCTACCAGTGTATATATGTATGTGTACTAATGCCCAATAATAAGCCCAACTCTTAATAACCACCCTTCTGTTTTTATTGGGACCAGTGCATACTGGCTCTTGTCTTCCCAGCGCCAATTTCCCTTCCACTACACGGTCTTCGGTTGACAGGCCGATCCAGATTTTTCCATTCACCAGTCTTCCAGAAAAACTCTGCAAGTAGAGGGTGAAATTTAATCTATTGGTTGTGTTTCCATGACGTGTGTGTGTGTGTGGATCTGCAGAAATCCACACAGCCCAATCCTTACCTGCTCCTCATGACTGTTTATGGCCGGACAGGGTCCACATCCTCCTGCACAGGGCAGTGCTTTCTCCAACCATGGGCATCTCGAGGATGGAATAACATTGATGTGCCAAAGAAATGCCAACCGGTCCATGCAGAAAGGGCACACAGTGTCTGCAAGGGATGATATAGAAGGGCGAGTTAAAACCCTGTGTGTGCATATAATATATATATATAAGCAGATGTTTACTGTGGGCCTGGTGGGCAATGTCTATATGATGGGCGGTCTACATTAACACGTGGGTGTAATTGGGCACTACAAAAACATACTGGATGGGCACGTCCCCCCCGTATTATGGTTGCCAATGAATCTGCAGGAAATATCCCTTGGTTGGTTTGGACAATTTCTAACCATAACATGGAACATAAGAAATTCCCCGGTGCCATTACAAACACAGTTTACCACCTTGTTCGCCTGTCAGGGATGGAATTCATGTTGATTGCAGTTATGGAGCATCCCCTTCCCTGGGGAAAGGTAATAATTCCCTCCAGGTGCTGATATGTTCCATCAGGGATTATAGTCCACCGCATGGTATTATGGTTTAGCTCATCTCCAGCCTTCCCATCTCCACTGCCAGCCTCGTCTTGTGCCCTGCAACCCGGCATTATAGTGCCTCATGGATGTGATGTTGGTGCTGCAGGGGAGGACACGATTTTATGGAGTCCAGATTCCTCCATATCTGGGAATTCTCATCGAGGAAAACTCTGGTTTAGATGTTAGATGTAGAGACTTCGGCCTCCTGGCGAACTCCATAAAGAAAGGAATTTTCCGGAGGTCTAAGTGGACAACACAACATGGGAAATAAAGACAACAAGGGGACAGGATGGAGAAAGAATAAGGGAAAAGGTTTACAATGGGTGACGGATTAGAATTAAGAAGATATTAAAGGAACTAACTAAGGTAAACCGATAGATAAGCCAACAATACTGATTAGGGGCGAAATGAGAGGAGGATTAAAAGGTGCCCAGAATCCCCACTCTTCTGTTATCTTATCTGCATCATTGGCACTGTCAATCAAAGGACAAGGAGGAAGGTGGGAACCTTTCACAGAAAGAAGACGGCTTCCTACTCTTCAGTATCCTGGACTTTGGACAGTCACTCCAGGAGAAACCGTAGGATAGAGATGTAGGTAGGATTTTTCTAACACTACACAGTGGGGGCAGTATGGGGTTAAATCTAAGCTTTGGGTGGGCATGCCCTTTAAAATTCTCATTAATCAGATTGTCATTGATCAAAAATCGTTAACGAAAGATTGTGTCTGTCATTGGTCGTTATCTCCCCTTTATTCCTATTATGTCCCATGACAGCCACGCCTTGTTCTCTCTATCTGGGGGAGGAGACTTACAGAGAGGCAGCAGCAGGGATACGATGCAGCGAAGAACATAGAACCCGACAAGTCCCTCGGCCACAAGGTGGCGCCAACGGGGAACTCACTTGGTGGTTGTGTCAGGATTATCGGTGATCCTGAAGAAGACAGACAAGTCTAAAGGGAGGAATCACCTTGCAGGGTCAGATGGGTTCAAATGTCCTTCCCCACCAGCAGGTTTGAACTGCTATGCGGTAAAGTGGTGAGAGTTGTAGTTCGCACAACTCACAACAAAAAAAGCAAAATCTGCCTCCCAACCCCTGCTACAGACTTGGTATCTGGTCATTGTCACTTAAGGACAATAAATAATGGATTTATCATTCACAATCTCCTGGTTTAAAGGGAAAGTATATAAAACGCCTAGAAAGGATAATACTTTAATACTGTGCACAACCATCCAACCCAAGGGCACAGTTCTTGGCACGGTGGGTAGTAAAATCAACGGACATACTCACACATTGTCTGCTGAGATCTCGGCGACTCCAACTTCATGGTATCAGAATTCCAGAGCATGGTCCGCCAGTTCCCTAAATTCCATGTTCTTATCTATGGGAGACCAACTGCGCACCCGGTGTGATTACCGTCCAATTCTTATTCCACACAGCGAGGATAATCTCTCTCTTTCCCTCACTTACACCAACCAATAAACACTCATGTCCTGTCCCGAGCTCCTTCTTGTCTCCGGCCTCATCCCTAATGCCCTTGTGCCCACAATCTCTCATGTTACAATGTATCCAAGTTGACAATCTATGAGCACTTGCATTAGCAGTGCTGGTATAGTCACATTAGGATAACTTATGTTGGGATCACAATAGAACATTCATTCAATTCACATACAGAACATTTAGACATGGCTGGTGATACTGAACTTGAACTTGATCATGACCAAAATATTCACATTGACAACATTAAGGTGATGGTCTTTAATTACTATAGGAGTAGAGAGTGAGTTTTATTATGTGCGCAGTGGTGAAAAAATGGTGCAAACCCCCCAAAATACCCGCCAGACATATGGCGACAAGATGGGGACTAAAACCCGATGTGTAGATAATAGCAGAAGGCTACCCTGCATTAGACATGGACACAAACCAAACTCGAGACAAATTTATGACTTCGGGACGAACTCAAAACTATTCAAACTAGTTTCATTTTTCCAGACTCGATAATTATCGAATTTACGGCCATTCGCTAACCCTAGAATGTATCGTTCTCTAACCCTAGAATATCGTTATCTAACCTAGAATGTATCGTTCGTTACCCTAAATGTAAGTTCGCTAACCTAGAATGTATCGTTCGTGTAACCCTAGATGTACGTTCGTACCTCGTGTATTTCAACCCTAGAATGCGTTCGTACTGAGATCCTGCATTACGTTCGCTCCCTAGAATGTATCGTTCGCTAACTAGAATGTATCGTGTTACCCTAGAAGTAATCATTCGCTAACCCTAGAATGTACGTTCGCTAACCCTAGAATGTATGTTCGCTAACCCTAGAATGTATCGTTCGCTAACCTAGAATGTATCGTTCTCTAACCTAGAGAATGTATCATTCTTAACCCTAGAATGTATCGTTCGCTAACCCTAGAATGTATCGTTCGCTAACCCTAGAATGTATCGTTCGCTAACCCTTTCTGACTATGTTCCTACCCTAGAATGTATTGTTCCTACTAACCTAGAAGTTCTTTCTCTAACCTAGAATACGTTCAGTAACCTAGAAGTATCGTTCGCTAACCCTAGAATGTACCGTTCGCTAACACTAGAAGTACGTTTTTGCTAACCCTCGAATGTATCGTTCAATAATCATAGTAATGTATCGTTACTAACCCTGAGAATGTATCGTTAGCTAACCTAGAATATCGTGCACTACCTAGAATGTATTGTCGCTAACCCATAAGAATGTATTGTTGCTAACCATAGAATGTATCGTTCGCTAACCCTAGAATGTATCGTTCGTAACCTCGATCGAATGTATCAGTTCGCTAACCCTAGAATGTATCGTTCGCTAACCCTAGAATGTAGTCGCAACCCTAGATTTCTCTTAACCCTAGAAGTGTATCGTTCGCTAACCCTGAAGTTCGTTCGCTTAACCCAAGAACTGTATCGTTCTGCTAACCCTAGAATGTAATTGTGCGATAACCTCGAATGTAGCCTTCGATTTTCAGACCCTTGAAAGTATTGTTTGTTTTGGTAACCCTCAAATTTAGCGTTCAGTTTCAGTAACCCTTGAATTTACGGTTCTTTTAGTAACCTCGAAAGTATCGTTCGGAACCCTCAAATTGGCCGTAACCCTCGACGTAGCTTACGCAAAACCCTGAGAATGCCCGCTCGTGTTTTAATAGAAGTGTTGTAAACAAGTTTTAGTGATAGTGACATGTCCCCAGACCATTTCCAGGGCCACAGCCATTTACAGTAAGTTACTTGTTTAGTTATTATCTGTAAATCACCCCCGAACTTTTACTAAATCACTGCCCATTGACTTTAATGGTCTAAATTCGAACTTCAAACTTTCCTGAAGTTCAAAAATTTAAAATGGACCGAACTTTATATAGTTTCAGCCACTCTACCATTGCATGGGTCACTTTAAATGTGTCTTGTCCATCCAACTAAATGACATTAATCCGTTGTTGCCTCCGCGCCACTTTATGGCCCGGGTCTAACCAATAGAAAGAACAGCTCTGACAAAAGCACTTCTTCCCATTAGAGAGATCCCAGATGGAATTGGGGGTGGAGCTAGGACAATAATAATAAAACTCCATTTCCATAGATAATCCCCAATATATGTTTTTTAACAAGCTGTGCCCGGCACTGGAAGCATCCAGAAGGATCATTGCCAAGACTGTTACACGTATGGGGGTTGAGACCCCAATGTTACCTGGCAGTTTCACTCATCCACCCACCAAAAACTAAACACTGCTTTCTGTTTAAACTTTCTTACAGGCAAAAAACGGCTCGTAACCAGCCGCAGGGCAGCAGCCAATCAGAATGAATTTCTATTTTAGTCTTGTTGACTTCTAAACTTTGATTCTTTTTTAAAGCTCAGAGAATCAAACCTCCCGATTATTCTCTGGGTCAGAGAAGATTGGAAAATAATAATTCATGTTGGAAACAAAAAAATAATAAATGGAAAGATGCCCAGTGCAAGAGAACAGAGCTTCATACACACATTTGTGAATGGATTACATGGAATTGTACGCGCTACGGAAGATGGTGGGCGCTATATAAATTATAATAATTAATATAATGATAATAATAATTTTTCTCTGTCTCACAAACTTCTCTAGTGATAGAAAATCTGGTCACCTTCCTCGGAGACCCGTGAAACGGTCAAGGCCACACCCCTTCTCCTTGAGGTCCATGTCCTGGGCCAGATCTTAGTTAACATATGAAAGCTAACTATCATTGGCTGGGGCGAATTAGCACCATTTTTAACGATAAGAACTTTTATAATAACCCTGATGGTGTTTTAGATACATCCGCTTGCTCTATCTGACCTTTGGCAGCGGGTCCTGCATACTACATATTTATAAGAGCTCGTAAATCGGCCTAAGAAATTGTTAGGATGCTAAGACAGATGGTTAGCGCTCCTATGAAAGTCTATATTATCACCTCTTATCTTGCTGAAGATAGTTAAATAATATTATCGTAATGTGTTATTACCAAACACAGTAATGTGTGTTTATAAGAACTACTGTAATGTTGTTATTATCATAACTACCGTAATGTGTTTATTTACATAAACTACAGTAATGATGTTTATTATCATAACTACTGTAATGTGTTTATTAATAAATACAGTAATTGTTTATTTACTAACTACAGTAATTGGTTTTACATAACTACAGTAATGTGTATATTACATAACTACAGTAATGTGTTATTATTATATAACTACAGTAATGTGTTCTATGATATAACTACAGTGATGTGTTTATTATCATAACAAGTAATGGGTGTTTAGCTACCATTTATAAACTACAGTAATGTGTTTTATTATCCATAACTACAGTAATGTGTTTATTATTATAATTACAGTAATGTGTTTATTATAATAATACTACAGTAATGTGTTTATTTATTATAACTACTGTAATGTGTTTTATTACCATAACTACAGTTAATGTGTTTATTACCATAACTACAGTATGTGTTTATATCATAACTACGTAATGTGTTATTATCATAAATACAGTATGTTGTTATATTATAACTACAGTAATGTGTTTATACATAACTACAGTAAAGTATGTGTTTATTATTATAACTACAGTAAGGTGTTTATTATCATAACTACAGGTATTGTGTTTATTATTATAACTACTGTAATGTGTTTATTTACCATAACTACAGTTAATGTGTTTATATCCATAACTACAGTAATGTGTTTATTATATCTAACTACGTGAATGTGTGTTTTATTATCATAACTACAGTAATGTGTTATTATTATTTATAAACTACAGTAATGTGTTTATATACATAACTACAGTAATGTGTTTATTATCATAAATACAGTAATTGTTTATTAATGCTATATAATAAATTTTACTATAACTTTAAAGGGCAAATCTTATTTTATATTCGTTTTAAGACCCCCTAACCTATTTCCACTGAGCTCACCTACACCCACATGCTTCCAACGATATTACAGACCCCTTGTGGAGGTTTACCTCCTCTGCTGCGTTGTGAGCTGGTTTACGAGCTTGTACAGCAGCAGAAGGTGAATTTTGTAATGGCCAACAGCCAGTTGGCTGTGATGTCAACTCTTTGACTGACGAGTTAGTTGGGCCTATAAATACTACTCATGGATATGGTTAAGTGCAAGAAAATTGTGTATTTGGGGGGGTCTTAACATAAATATAATATAGATTTGGGGGTAAACATGCCGTTTAACAGTAATAATAAAGAGAAGAGTGTATAAAGCAAGAAGATAAGGATTTGGGACTAAACTAAGGAGGGAAGGAGAATAGGGGAGGATATGAGATTGAGGTTAAAGACACTAGACGAAATTCAATGAGATCACCTAAACCCAAATAAGTCTAAACGACATAAGACCATGTAGAAGAGAGTAGCTCGGCGGCGGATAGGGCTAGAGAGTGTTAAAGAGGGTAGAGAGGTACAAGCATAGTAAGCAATGCATAGGAGGGAAGTAGAGGAGAGAAGTAGACTTTGTAATGGGCATACAGCAAGGTAGTGAGGCACTGTGGACGGACGGGGGGCTCAATAGTCAAGATAGGAATGAAGAAAAGGTTAGGCGCCAAAAATATGATGAGGTAAAATGCCTAACAAGTAAAAAGTAGTTATATAATAATATAGAGAGTTAGAGTATAGTATGGAGAGTAGTAGAGAGTGTGTACTAATAGTAAATAATAGTAGTAGTAGTAAAATGACAATTAAAAATAATAACTATAATAGAGTGAAATATATAGTAGTTAGTGTGGTAGTGTAGTTAAATAATATAGAATAATAAAATAGTAGTAGTAGTTCGTATAATGATAAAAATAATTAGAAGAGTAGTAGTATAAGTAGTTAGTATAAATAGAATCTAAGATAGAGTTAAGTAGTAGTAATATATAATAATAATAAATAACAACCAATAAACAATAATAATGTATAACAAATTGACAAATTCTATTGGCACACTCCTATGATGTAGCTTAATTGTGTTGGATGGGAAAATATCCCTGGAGGTCGATTCACATCCCTGCCGAGAGTACATAAACATCCCCATCCATTACACCCGAGGAAACCGTCCTAACTATGTCTATGAGAATCGATGTTACGGTTCGCGGTGTCTACCGAACAGGTCAGGGACATGTCCTGTCTAGGACAGCGAACAAAGCCAAAAAAACAGAATCCAGGAAGGCATATTTATTTTCCTTTTTGTAAACCATGGCCCTGGTTTCCGTTTTGGGGAGATGTGTCCGGTCTAGGAATTTTCCTTGGGACTGGTGTTGATATGTTCGTTTCTGTACACAGTGTGAATGCGCATTCATCGGAGCGAAGGTATTCCCTTTTACCGGCTTCACTACAATCGAGCTGGAACATAGGAAAATTCCCCACACATGGTTAATTAGATTATAGGAAAACGCAGTTTATTACAGATTTGGTCCCGATTGAAATTTGGATGGGCCCCCCAATATTATCAACATTGGGGGCTCTGTACTACCCAATTACATCTACATAGTACCGTATTACTATACAAGGGCTAATGCTATTAAACACGCGTGTTACAGAGGGAGTGGGTGTAACTTGATATGGAGAATGTGGTCACATTAGCCACGAGGAGTGCAGAATTTGGCAAAATTCTTGTTTGCAATTTTTCAGGAGAAGGAGACGGTGATTGACAGGGAGGAAGAAAGTGTGGGGCGGCGTTTTCGGGCCACTATAGTCTGTGTGTGGTGATGTGTTCTGTCACTTACGGGGCCACTTCGTTTTTTCACAACAGAGAATCCTTGTGTAGTTGATCGTTATTGGTGGATAGGACGTAGGTTAAATATACTGTAGATTTATCTGTCTGTGTGCAATATAATAATGTAATATAAACGTGGAGAGGGCACATTCGGTTGTGATATGTGGGGCTGTTTTACACTGGAAAAGCAGAGCAGCAACGAGATTAGGTTGGAGAAAGAAGAAGAAAGTTTTAATTCTTAGGGTTAGGAAAGGTTTCTTTCAGCAGTGCGAAGGTTGAAATAGTGGGAACTGTCTTCAAGAGATGGTAGGTAAATGGCACAAGTTCATTTAAATAGCTTTTTTATTTAAAAAAAGGCCCTGGATAGTTTCTAAATAGACAGACATTATTGTGTTAGGGTATAAATGTCGGACTAGTATGGAACGTATGTCTTTATAAAACCTCCAATACTATGTTTATATGTTAATGTTATACAGAACTTATGGGTTAGGGATATATGGTATAAGTGGACTAGATGGACGTATTAGTATGTATACACCTCCAATACTATGTTATATGAACTGTTATACAGAACATGACTTGGAGGTTGTATAAAGACATACGTCCATCTAGTCCGACATTTATACCCTACACATAATGTCTGTCTATTATAGAAACTTATCCAGGCCTTTTTTAAAGCTATTTAATGAACTTGCCATTACCACCTCTGCTGGAAGACAGTTCCACAGTTTCACCGTTCTCACTGTAAAGAAACCTTTCCTAACCTGAAGATGAAACTTCTTTTCTTCCAACCTTAATCGTTGCTGCTTCTCCAGTGTAAACAGCCCCACATATACACAGCAATGTGCCCTCCCACGTGTATATTACATTATTATATTGCACACAGACATATAAATCTACAGTATTAAAAAAAAAAAAAAAAAAGTCAGGTGTGTTATTACACATTAGGGGGGTTGGTGACGTGTTTATGATAATGGAATAAAAATCCCCCCAATAACATATGCTTAAAGAGGGGCCTTGATTTGCATTGAGTTGGGCTTTAGCCATGATAGGGATAGTACTAATATGCAAACGATTACTGTGAAGACAGAGTACAGACTCAGTACATACCCTCAGTACAGACCTCAGTACATACTCGTACATACATCGGGCAATATGAATATGAATGGAGTAGGAAAGGCTCTACTGATCTTGGCACTTCCTTAATGTTTCATGTAATGACCCCAGGAAGCCTCCCATGTGCAGGTGCTCAGTTATTAGGAATTTCCCGTACACATCCCAACTGTGGCTTGCCAGGGAGTAAGGAGGGTGCCAGGGAGTAAGGAGGTGCCAGGGAAGTAAGGAGGGGTACCAGGGAGTAAGGAGGTGCCAGGGAGTAAGGAGGGTGGCCGGAGTAAGGAGGGTACAAGGGAGTAAGGAGGGGCCAGGAGTAGGAGGGTGCCAGGGGAGTAAGGATGGTTGCCAGGGGTAAGGAGGGGTGCCAGGAGTAAGGAGGGTACCAGGGAGTAAGTAAGGAGGGTGCCAGGAGTAAGGAGGGTGCAAGGGAGAAGGAAGTTAGGTACAAGGGAGTAAGGGGGTGCCAGGGAGGTAAGGAGGGTGCCAGGGAGTAAGGAGGGGGGGATGACAAGGTGTGTGAAAACTACAAAGGGGCAGAATTTCAGGAGTATAAGGACCAGAAGGGGTCCTGACTGCTGAGAGGTGACGCACACTGCTCAGGGAGACATCATTCTACGTTTAGTTGGCCTTTAAATATGGAAAATTTCGAAACCATTTGCCATTAACCAATCAATGGAGCCAATCGTATTGAAAGATAAATAAATAAAACCCATTTGAGGTTGGGTATTTGTTTTTTCTTTAAAATGGAGACTGTTTGTTTTTGGATAGTTCATCGTCCATCTCCAGACACTTACTGGGGCACAGATCTTGGCATTTCGATGACGTTAGAGCCTTGCAGTCGGCGGTGGGGCGAGAATATAGAAACCAAAAAGCAACAAAGAGCTAAAAAAATAGGAAAGGTGTAGTAGTCGGGTTTAGAGTTCCCTGGTAGTTACAGGACGGTAAAAGCGTCGCCCTGCGGTGACTGTTATTTAGAAATAGATCTGGTTTCTGTAGAACTCAAAAGAGAATGATGTAGAAATTCTCCTTTCTTCTAAAAATAGCCGGAGAGGTTTATAGGATTGTGCATAAAATAATGACAACATTCACAATTCATACAAGAACACAACAAATGTCTCCAAGGGGACGGGGACGGGAGTGCGACAAGACCCACAAAGCAAAAGGGAAAGTTCTAACAAGTTCAGGTGGTCTCTGTTCCTCAATGAGTCAACCTAATCTGTTGCTTTTGTCCCTCAAATAGAGGATGTTCGAAACTGGTGAGTTTCATTTCGTTTTCGAAATCGTCTATTTAGATTTTGCAAAATCACTACTTTCAATTTTCCCAAACAAACGAAAAAAATTCGAAAATTCCAGGTTCTGAAATTCGGGAGTACGAAAAGTTAGTCTAAAAATCGAAACCTCAGATTGATTCGAAAACTGTGTTTTATTGAACCCAATTACATCTCTAGTGTTCTATTCCTTGTGTCCGCTCCAGAGTTTGCGGACAATGTGGCATAATCCAGGAAGCTTTCCCGACTCAATGACACAAAGTCCATCTGCTATTTGGATCCAAGTTGGCCCACTTAGTGGAGAGGACATCAGGTCCTTTGATTGTCTGCAGGAATCCAGGAGGATAATACCCATGGGGCCAAACAAGGCATTGTAATCAGCGTTGTTAAGTCGGGCATGGAATTTTTTTTACCATGTTCAGCACGAACTTCCAGCAATTTTTTTCCAATGACAAATAGAAAATACAATATACTAAGGATCAGGACTGGAAAGCCATACAGGTTTGTCATCCAAATCAATTTCAGACTTTGGAACTGAATATGTTAATGCCCATGGTTACTACGTCATATATGGGCAAATCATCATGTTAATCTGGGCAACAGCACTAACGCGCAGCGTCATTAATCCAGCAAAACAAATATAAGTGAACACTGGGGGTTTGCTTCCAGGTACACCTGATAAGGCGACCCACCCAAACCTTTCATAGTCTACACATAAAGGGAAAATGTTAAGTTAAATCTTGGCTACCATGTCCTGTATGTGCATGGAGGCGCCACACCATGTAGACTCCAGAATTCTTATTACTGGGTCTTCAGACCCTTTATTCCCTGCTGTAAATAGAATGGAAATAGAGACCGATAAATGGAAAACAACTAGGGTGATAATCGATCAGTCTACGACTCCATCTACCAGAACCAGGTCGTCCATCGTTTTAATCTACAGCAAAGTCCTGGCAATCCTTTTTCAATAGGGTTGCGGAAAACACATTGGACCATGTACACTGGGCCACCTTAACCAAAAGGTGCAAAAGGTTGCAACTGTTTTATATCTGTGTCACCTACTCAGGTGTTCCTTACTTGAGTAACTAGTGAGAGAAATCTGGTTTATGCCAGATAATACACAGGCTAACCATGGCTTCACCCATGGACAGTACTGAAACAGGCAAGGATTCTGGGGAACAGAACTGGGGGATGGTTGAGGGGGGGGGTTGGGTAAGGGACAATCGTTTTTAGAATTAACACAAAATCATTTTTCTTCTTCCAGTTTATAGTACTTATTTCAAACGCAGGAAGTGAAATTAAAAGGAAAACCGATTTCAATATTTTATAAACAACTTTCACAATACAATTTCAAACGAGAGAGAAAAAACCGACGTGGACATGCGCCAAAGCGAGACCACACTGACGTTGATGTGATAAGGGAGAGGGAGATCGGGCTTTTTGTTCAGTTGGAGCTTTAAACATGAGTTGATGAGCAGTATAGAAGAAAACGTTTGCTGACTGATTATTTACTTATGAATAAATGTGGAGAAATCAAAGACATTTCTAATACAGAACAGCACCTGTCAAGTGGACCCTTGCATCGAGGTATTTACACTCTTGCGTTGAGTGGCCTGAACAGAAACAAGATGATGAAAATAAAGGGAAGAACAAGAAAATTCCAGGCATATTAAACTGTCAAAAGGAAACTGGCCTCTCTGCGGGTATCTCTACAAATAACGACTTTGGGAACATACGGGACTTAGGCAATGGAGATAAACATTATCCCCGTGAATATCTGCAGCAGATGTGAGAAAATGTACTTACCAGTAAAAAAAGATGAGATTTGATTGGTTGGGAAATTAAAAGCTCAGGCAAAAATTTGCAACTTATTAAAAACCCTAAAGTTTACCAGCCCCATTAATAGAAAAGGGACAAAAAATCCATGCCTTAAATACACTGCTGACTGTACAGCCCTTAGTACGTCACTGGTTCTGCCTCAGTGTTTACGTATAGGCTGGCTGAAAGTTTACCAATGGCCGGAGCCCAGTTTGTCAGGAAGCCCAGAAACCGTCAGCCAAGATGTCATGATGACTTCTATGTGAAGTTTGAAACATGGCGGCTGCCAGCACCAAGTAGAAAAGAGTTCTTTAGACTTTACAATCATTGGATGTTGGTACTGATCAGTGTCCATAGTCACCCAACAGGGGAAGTCGTAGGACGTTGGGATATAAACAAGACATTAAATTAAACTTGATTTTTAGGACTTTGCTTACATCTGGTGGGTGGGACCCAAAATTGACACAAACCAACACAACCAAAACCACAACCAATTGAAACGTCCCTGAACATGAACTGTGATACCATTTCGAATGAACTTTTGCAGCCCATTCAGCTTCTAAGCAGGCTCAACACAAGCACAATGGCTCGTTATTTCCTATAATTAGCAGAGACGTGCAGCTGGAAATAGTGATAATTAATTCACTCAATACAAGAGACAAGCTTCTTGAGCCACGAATGAACACTAAGGGCCATGGTCCATTTCTCATGGTTATCTTTACCCTTGAACCTGTTACCCATCTTCTTACCGGATTTATCAAATTTCACCATTGAACCGTACCCCATCTTCTTACCAATATTTATCACATTTCACAATTTGAACCTGTACCCCATCTTCTTGACCCATATTTATCACCATTTCACCATTGAAACCTGTACCCATCTCTTACCTATTTATCACATTCACCATTGAACCGGTACCAAACTGCTCAAAATATTTATCACATTCACCAATGAACCTGTACCCCAACTGCTCACCAGATTATCACATTTCCCATTGAACCTGATACCCATCTTCTTCCCATATTTACACTTCACCATTGAACTGTACCCCATCTGCTTACCAGTTTATACATTTCACCTGACCTGTACCCCATCTTCTACCAAATTTATCACATTTCACCATTGAAACCGTTACCCCATTTCTATTAACCATATTTTAGCACATCACCATTTGAACTGTACCCAAAATGCTCAAACATATTTATCACATTCACAACTGGACCTGTACCCCAACGGCCTCACCCAGATTTATCACATTTCACCATTGAACCTGTACCCCATATTCTTACCAATTATCACATTTCACCATTGAACCTGTACCCATCTTATTACCATAGTTATCACATTCACCATTGAACCTGCACCCCAATCTCACATATTTATCACATTTCCACCATTGAACCTGTACCCATCTTCCTTACCATATTTATCACATTTCACCATTGAACTGTGTACCCCATCTCTTACCATATTTATCAAAATTTCAACGTTTGAAACCTGTAACAATCTGCTCAACATATTTATACATTCACCATGAACCTGTCCCAACTGCCACCATATTTATCCACATTTCAAACATTGAACCGTACCCCTCTTCTTTACCATATTTACACATTTCACCATTGAACCTGTACCCATCTCTTACATATATCCACATTTCACCATTGAACCGTACACCATCTTCCTTACCATTTTATCACATTTCACCATTGAACCTGCTACCCCATCTTCTTCACCATATTTATCACATTTCCCCATTGACCTGTACCCCAACTGCCTCAACATATTTAATCACATTTACACCACGGACCTGTACCCCAACTGCTTCACCATAAGTTATCACATTTCACCATTTGAACCTGTACCCCCATCTTCTTACAATATTGATCACATTTCCCATTGAACCTGTACCCCATTCTTCTTACCAATTTATGACATTTCACCATTGAAACCTGTACCCATCTTTTACCATAATTTATCACATTCACCATTGAACCTGTACCCCAACTGCACTCACTATCATTATCACATTGTCACAATTGAACCGTTGTACCCAACCTGCTCACCATAGTTATCACATTCACCATTGAACTGTACCCATATCTTGCTACCATATTTAGCACATTCACCATTAACCCTGTACCCAACTGCCTCATCATCATATTTATCACATTTCACCATTGAACCTGTACCCCATCTTACTTACCATATTTATCACATTCACCATTGAACCTTACCAAACTGCTCACCATATTAATCACATTTCACCATTGAACCTGTACCCCAACTGCTCCAACATATTTATCACATTTACCATTGAACCTGTCACCCAATATTTTACCATATTTATCACATTTCCACAGTGAACCTGTACCCAAACTGCTCAACATATTTATCACATTTAACCATTGAAACCTTTACCCCAAAACTGCCATCACATATTTATCACATTTCACCATTGAACTGTACCCAAACGCTCACCATATTATCACATTTCACCATTGAAACTGTACACCCAACTGCTCCACCATTATTTATCACATTTCGCCATTTGAAAATTGTACCCAAAAATGCCACCATATTTATCACATTTCACCATGAACCTGTGACACCATCTTTTTACCATATTGATCACATTTCACAATGAACCACTGTACCCATCTTCTACCCATTATTTATCACATTTGCACCATGACGATGTAGTACCCCATCTTGTCTTACCATATTTACATGCTTCACCATGACCTGTTACCCAACTGCTACCACATATTTTCATTTCACACTGACCTGCTACCCAACTGATCTCCTACCATATTTATCACATCACTATTGAACCCTGTTACCCCATCTTCTTACCATATTATCACATTTCACCATTGAACCTGTACCCCCATTCTTATGACCATATTATCACATTTCACCTTGAAACCTTGGTACCCTATCTGCTACCATATTTAATCACATTTCACCATTGAACCTGACCCATCTGCTCACCATATTGATCACATGTCACCACATTGAACCTGTACCCCATGCTCTACCATTTATCAACCATTCCACCAGTTGAACCTGACCCCAACCGCTCACCATATTTATCACATTTCCACCATTGAACCTGTACCCCATCTCTATTACCATATTGACACATTTCAACATTAAACTACTCGTCCAATACTGTCATCATTATTTATCACTTCACCATCTGGACCTGTTCTACCCATGCTTCACCATATTTATCCCTTTCACCATTGAACCATTGTACCCAACTGCTCCTACATATTTATCACCATTTCACCATTGAACCTGTACCCCAAACTCTTCACCATATTTATATTCACATTGAACCTTGTTACCCCATCTCTTACCATATTTAATCCACATTTACCATTGAACCTTACCATGAACATTTTATCACATCTAACTTGACCTACCAATTCTCATAATTTATCAATTTCCCACCATTGAACCTGTAACCAACACTGCTCACCATTATTATACACATTTTCACCATTGATACCAAATGTACCATCACATTGCCTGAACTTACAAGTCACCATATTTATCACATTTCACCATAAAACATGTACACCCAACTCTTACTCATATTATCACCAATTTTACCATTGAAACCTTGCCCATCTTAGTACAATTTATCACATTTCACCATGAAACCTGTACCCATAACTTCACAATTAACACATTTCACCCTTGAACTGTACCCAACTGCTCACCATAATTTTCACCATTTCACCCAGGAACATGTGAACCCATCTTCTAATTTAACATGATTTATCACATTTCACCATTGAACTGTACCACTGCTTACCACATAATTATCACATTTCAACATTGAACCGTACCCCACTGCCTTCTACCATATTATCACATTTCACCATTGAACCTGTGCCTACCCTAATATTAGCTTTACTAACCTTACCAGATGATCTATATCAAATTTCACCATGAACCTGTACCCATCTCTACCATATTTATCACATTTCACCATTGACACTGTACCCAAACTGCCTCACCATATTTATCACATTTCACATGAACCGTACCCCATCTTCTTACAATATTTATCACATTTCACATTGAACATTACCCAATCTCTACTATTACCATTCCATCCTGTACCACGTCTACAATTATCCTTCACCATTGAACGGTACCCCACTCTACTATTTATCACACTTTCTACCATTGAACCTGTTACCCCAACTTGCTTCACCCTATTTATCACATTTCACCATTGAACTGTACCCATGCTTCTACACATATTTATCACATTTCACCATATTGAACCATGTGACACCATCTTCTTACCATATTTATCACAGTTCACCATTGAACCTGACCCCGTCTGATCACCTATGATTATCACATTTCACCATTGAACATTGTCCAACCCTAACTGCTACACCCATATTATCACATTTCACCATGAACCTTGTACCACAAGCTGCTACCATATTTATCACATTTCACCATTGTAACATGTTACCCCATTTCTTACCATATTTATCACATTTCACATTGAACGTACCCCAAACTGCTCACCATATTTAATACCATTTCACCCAGTGAAACCTGTACCCCTCTTCTTACCATATTTATCACATTTCACCATGAAACCTGTACCCCATCTTCTTACCATAGTTATCACATCTTCACCATTGCACTACCCCATTTTACCTATTATCCATTTCCATTGAACCTTACCAATTACCATATAACATTTCCCATACTGAACCACTGACCTTTTATCATTCCCAACCTGTACCAGTGCTCCCATATTTATCACAATTTTCAACATTGAACCTGTACCCCAATCTTCTACCATATTTATCAACATTTCACCATGAACACTGTACCCAGGGTCACCATATTTTATACATTTCCATGTGAACCTGTACCCACTCTCTACCATATTTATCACATGTTCACCATTGAACCTGTTTACCAAGCTGCTCACCATATTGTATCACATTTCACCATGAACGTTACCCCATTATGCACCATATTATCACATTTCACCATTGAACCGTAACCAACGTACCTTACATCACAGTACGTACATCACCATATTTATCACATTTCACCATTTAAACCGTTACCCCAATCTTGCTACCATATTTATCACATTCACCAGGAACTGTACCCACTGCTCACATTATTTATCACATTTCACCATTGAACCTGTTACCCCAATGCTCTTACCCATATTTTTACATTTCACATTGAACCTTTACCCCATCATTCTTACCAATTTATCACATTTCACCAGTGAAACCTGTACCCATTTCTTCTTACAATATTATCACATTGTCACCATTCTGACACGCTGCCAATTACACTTCAACTACTGACCCAAACGCTCACCATATTTATTCACATTTCACCATTGAACCTTGTACCCCATCTGTACCATTATTGATCACATTTCACCATTGAACCTTACCCCAAACTGCTCACAATATTTATCACATTTCACCATGAACCTGTACACTCTTCTTACCATATTTATCACATTTCACCATTGTAAACCTGTACCCAGCTGCTCACCATATTTTATCACATTTCACCATACTACCTGCTACCAAATTACATTCACCATGAAAGTACCCCATCTGCTCACATATTATCCATTTCACCAGTGACTGTACCCCACTGCTCTTACCATATTATACAATTTCACCATTGAACCATGTACCCCATATCTTACCTATTTATCACATTTCACCATTGAAACCTGGACCCATCTTCTTACCATATTTCATCACATTTTCACCATGGAACCTGTACCCATTCTTCTTCCATATTTTATCACATTCACCATTGAACACTGTACCCCAATGCCACCATATTTATCACATTCACCATTGAACCTGTACCCCTAACGCTACATCTCACATTTCCACCATACCTATACCACTTCACCAATTTAACCATTAATGAACCTGTACCCCAGCTGCCACCATTATTATCACATTCACCATTGAACCTTGTACCCCATCTTCTTACCATATTATCACATTTACCATTGACCGTTACCCCAGCTGCTGCCCTATTTATTACATTTCACCATGAACCTGGACCCAACAACGCTCACCATATTTGATCACATTTCACCATTGAACCTGTACCCCACAAACTGACTAACACATATTTTCACATTTACAATTGACCTGTACCCATCTTTCTTACATATTTATCACATTTCACCATGAACATGTACCCCAACAATGGCTCCCATAGGTTTATAACATTTCACCATTGAACCTGACCCCAGCTTCTGTACCATATTTATCAATTTCACAGCTGAACCTGTACACCATTTTGACCATATTATCACATTTCACCAATTGAAATGTACCCCATCTCTTACCATATTTATAACATTTACCATTGAACCTGTACCCCAACTGCCCCCATACATTAATAATTTCACCTTTTTTTTTTGAACCTGCTAACCCCATCTTCTTACCATATTATCACATTTGCACCATTGAACCGTACACCATACTCTACCCATATTTCAACATTTTCCACATTGAAACCTGTAACCCCATTCTACCATATTTATCACATTTTCACCATTACCTGACCCCCAACTGCACCTTACTTTCGTGAACTGTACAATCTTCTCCATTACCACATTCATTGCCTCATCACTATTTATCCTGTCATCCATTGAACCTGGTACCCCAATCATTACCATATTTCATCACATTTCACCATTTGAAACTGTACCCTTCATTTTTACCATATTATCACATTTCACATTGACCTGTACCCACCTGCTTCACCATATTATCACATGTCACCATGATGTACCCCAACTCCACCTTGTACCTCCAATTAACTGTCCATCTTCCATATTTATCACATGTTCACCATTGAACCTGTACCCCATGCTTCTACATTACTGAGCAAGATTGACATCAACATTCTCTCAGGATTGTAGAGACTCGATGAACCCCCAGCTGACAACACGTATGGTGTATCATACATTCCTCATGCGGAACATGTAACACCGGGGCAGAGCACAATGCTCGCAGAACATATTTTATCACTATTTACACCACGTTAGTGTAAACCTGTGTAGGACCAATATACAAGAGTATGTGAAATTACATTTCACCATGAGTGGAAGGAGACTGTGTAAGTCACCCAACGTTCAGTGGAGCCGCACTCAGAGATGTTGATCCTGCCCTACAAAAGCAACTTGCCTCAAGCTTACATGATCCCACATTATACAGCTATATGTTTAATTCATCCTTGCACATGTACCCAATGCTGACAGATATCATTTCACCATTGAGAAAGTGTGACCACACTTCACATAATCAATTCACAGGAACTAGGTACCATATTATGTACCTAGTCTTCACATTACATTAAACTGACCGCATCCTGGGTATTGACCATATACAAATCACATGACTAGGAAACTGGCCCCTTTTTCCATTTTCCAGTATTCGAATGACCCCATCCGACCGCTATTATGACATTCATCTCAGCAACCTGTCATCCTCCCAACTGTCTCATGGAAATATCAAAATAGCCATGAACACCAGTGTTTCACCAATGTAGGTTGAGCAGAGACACTATAAACCATGCCACGACGGGAACTGTGTACAGTGATCATGGATTCTGGACTGGTCTATATGTGGATCACTGGATTGTGGAAACTGGGGGGGGTCTATATGTGATCCACTGGATTCGGAACTGCTGTCATATGTGATCCACTGGATTGTGGAACTGGTCTATATGGATCCACTGGATTTGGAATGTCTAATGTGATCCACTGGATGTGGAAATGGTCTATATGATGATGCCACTGATGTGGAATGT
Organism: Hymenochirus boettgeri; assembly: GCA_019447015.1. NCBI lineage: Eukaryota > Metazoa > Chordata > Amphibia > Anura > Pipidae > Hymenochirus > Hymenochirus boettgeri. The sequence goes on along the minus strand of CM033476.1, from coordinate 107,645,296 downwards.
CTATATGTGATCCACTGGATTGTGGAAACTGGTCTATATGGATCATGCCGTGGAAAGGTCTATATGGATCCACTGGGGCTTCTGGAAATGGTCTATATGTGATCCACTGGATGTAAATGCGTGATATTGAACCACTGGATTGTGAACTGCGTCTATATGTGACCACTGGAATTGTGGAAGGGCTAGTATGTGATCCAGGATTGTGGAACTGGTCTGATGTAGATACTGGGTTGTGGAACTGGTCTATATGTGATCCCCCTGGCAGTGGAAAATTGTCATATATGTGATCCATGGATTGTGGCAAATGGTCTATATGTGTCCACTGGAGTGGAACTGGTACTATGTGACCCACTGATTGGGAACTGGTCTATATGTGATCCACTGGATTGTGGAATGGATCTGATCGGACTGGATGGTATATGTGATCCACTGGATTGTGGAACTGGTCTATATGTGATCCACTGGATGTGGAAATGCTAGTGATCCCTGACGTGGAAGGTTAGATGTGATCACGGATTGTGGAACTGGTTATATTGATCCACTGGATCTGAAGGTCTATATGTGATCCACTGATTGTGGAACTGGTCTATATGTGATCCACTGGATTGTGGAACTGGTCTATATGTGATCCACTGGATTGTGGAACTGGTCTATATATATATATATACATGTTGCCCTCAGGTTGGGTCATTGTACATTTCTAACACCAGACCCTCCCTGTAAGATATTCTGTGTTCCGTAAAGATGGCGGAAATTAAATAAACGCTATAAAATCTTGCTGGGTGCTCTGTTATACCATGGCCAGTGGGGAATATGATAAAAGGCCATAGTTAGATTTGCAAGATGTAATACTAATTGAAATACCAGCCCTGTGCTCTATTCCCTGGTCCATCCAGTTATATCACTGTCAGTCAAGTATGTAACAGATGAATCACAGCCAATGACTGAATACTATTCCCTAGCTGGCTCTCTCGCAGTGTGAGCTGTTAAAAGAGCTTGATGAGGAGTGGTAAAATTATTTTAAGAGGCAATTGAATAATTTTTCATTTGAAGTAAACATTGCCTTTTATTATTTAAAGGAGAATTATACTCATGAAGTAACTATCAATTTCAAGCCCTAACCATATGTTCCCCAGGTCATAGTTGGGAGGATAGTCAGTGACAATGAATGGGGAGAGAGCCAGAAACAGAAAGAGTCAGTTACTGCATGAGTATAATTTAGGACATAAAATAAACTATCGGCGGACAGCAAGAAGGAAACTCCCGGCATTCTCTTCACACACTCTCGTTTGGTACCGCTTGAGGCAATGTTGACTTTCCACCCGGCAGCTGGTGACAAAAGACACAGTCTCGTTCCTAGAGTTATCGGGCGGATTAGGGAGCAATGCTACAGTAAAGGGGGAGGACAGGGTGACAATAAAAGGGGGTGTCAGCCCAAACCAAGTCATGTGGCAAGTAGAACGTTACATTTATCTGAGATAAATCTTGGGAATAGAGATTAAAGATGTTAGACTGAGATATTTCTGGTCCTGCCTGCTTGGTGCTGGACACTTTGTTTCTGTACCACAACCAAGATCAGTGCATTGGAAGGTGATGGGAATCTCTGTAGGGGAATTACAGGGGTTATGGGAAAGGGAGCAAGGCCTGGGATGATCTGATCTCATTATGGAGATGTGTAGATGGACCTTGTCATTATTATTAAGGAGCTTTCCCTCTCTGGGGAGGACCTACAACCACCACTAGACAACCCACAAAGACGGTCCCAGGAGCTTCTTACAGCCTTACTACAAAGCCACAAGCAGGGCACCCATGGGTGTTCTTCCAGAAGAAAAAATCACCCCACAATGATTACACAGTCAAATACTGATTGGTATTGTGGACATTCAGTACCATGTGGGACCCTCTATGGCTGACTGGGTAGTTGAGGCAGACTGTGCGATGGCAGGTGGCATTACCCTCTCTACCATGTATATATGTATGTTTACTAATGCCCAATAATAGCCAACTCTGTAATAACCACACCTTCTGTTTTTAATTGGGACCCAGTGCATACTGGCTCTTGTCTTCCCAGCGCCAATTCCCTTCCACTACACGGTCTGACAGGCCGATCCAGATTGTCCATTCACCAGTCTTCCAGGAAAACTCTGCAAGTAGAGGGTGAAATTTAATCTATTGGTGGTGTTTCCATGACTGTGTGTGTGTGTTGGTATCTGCAGAAATCACACAGCCCAATCCTTACCTGCTCCTCATGACTGTTTATGGCCGACAGGTATCCACCATCCTCCTGCACAGGGCAGTGCTTTCCTCCCAACCATGGGCATCTGAGGATGGGAATAACATGATGTGCCAAAGAAATGACAACCGGTCATGTCAGAATGGGCACCACAGTGTCTGCAAGGGATGATAGAGAAGGGCGAGGTAAACCCTGTGTTGTGCATATAATATATATATATAAGCAGATGTTTACTGTGGGCAACTGGTGGGCACTGTCTATATGATGGGCGGTCGACAGTTAACACCTGGGTGTAATTGGGCACTACAAAACATTACTGGAGTGGCACGTCCCCCGTATTATGGTGCCAATGAATCTGCAGGAAAATCTCCTTGGTTGGTTTGGACAATTCTACCATAACATGGAACCATAAGAAATTCCCCGTTGCCCATTACAACACAGTTTACCACCTTGTTCGCTGTCGGGATGGAATCATGTTGATGTGCACGTATGGAGCATCTCCCCCTGGGATAAGGTAATAAATTCCCTTCCAGGTGCTGATATGTTCCATTCAGGGATTGCATGTCACGCTGGTATTATGGTAGCTCATCTCCAGCCTTCCCATCTCCACTGCCAGCCTCGTCTGGGTCCCCTGAAACCCGGCAATATAGTGTCCTCATGGAATGTGATGTTGTGAGGCAGGGAGGACACGATTTTATGGAGCCAGATTCCTCCTATCTGGGATTCATTCATCCGGAAACTCTGGTTTTAGATGTAGAGACTCGGCCTCCTGGCGACTCCATAAAGAAAGGAATTTTCCTGGGAGGTCTAAGTGACAACACAACATGGGAAATAAAGACAACAAGGGGGACAGGATGGAGAAAGAATAAGGAGAAGGTACCAATGGGTGACGGATAGAATTAAGAAGATATTAAAGGACAACTAAGGTAACCGATAGATAAGCCCACAATATGATTTATGGGCGAAAATGGAGAGGAGGATTGGTGCCCAGAATCCCCACTTTCGTTACTATCTGCATCATTGGCACTGTCCAATCAAAGGACAAGGAGGAGGTGGGAACCTTTACAGAAGAAGACGGCTCCACTCTTCAGTATCCTGGACTTTGGACAGTCACTCCAGGAGAACCGTAAGGAGTAGAGATGTGAGGTAGAAGGATTTTCTAACACTACACAGTGGGGCAGTATGGGGTTTAAATCTAAGCTTGGGGGTGACATGCCCTTTAAATTATTCTCAGTTAATCAGATCTGTCATTGATCATATAAAATCGTTAACGAAACGATTTGATTCTGTCATTGGTCGTTATCTCCCCTTTATTCCTATTATGTCCCATGACAGCCACGCCTTGTTCTCTATCTGGGGAGACTTACAGAGAGGCAGCAGGGATACAGATGAGCGAAGAAGAACATCAGAACCAGACAGTCCCTCGCCCCACAAGGTGGCGCCAACGGGAAACTCACTTGGTCGGTGTCAGGATTATCGGTGATCCTGAAGAAGACAAGGACAAGTCTAAAGGGAGGAATCACCTTGCAGGGTCAGATGGTTTCAAATGGCCTTCCCCACCAGCAGGTTTGAACTGTCTATGCGGTAAAAGGTTGAGAGTTGTAGTTCGTCACAATCAACAAAAAAAGCAAAATATCTGCTCCCCAACCCCTGCTACAGACTTGGTATCTGGTCATTGTCACTTTAAGGACAATAAATAATGGATTTTATCATTCACATCTCCTGGTTTAAAGAGGAAAGTATATAACCGCCTAGAAAGGAAATACTTTTAATACTGTGCCAACCATCAAACCCAAGGGCACAGTTCTGGCACGTCGGGTAAAATCAACGGAATACTCACACATTGTCGTCTGCTGAGATCTCGGCGACTCCAACTTCATGGTATCCGGAATTCAGAGCACCTGGTCCGCCAGTTCCCAAATTCCATGTTCTTATCTATGGGAGACCATGCGCACTCGGGTGTGATTAACGTCCAATTCTCTATCCACACAGCGAGGATAATTCTCTCTTTCCCTCACTTCCACCAACCATATAAACACTCAGTCTCTGTCCCCGAGCTCCTTCCTTGTCCCGGCCTCATCCCTAATGCCCTTGTGCCCAACATCTCTCACTGTTACAATGTATCCAAAGTGACAATCTCCCATGAGCACTTGCATTAGCAGTGCTGGTATAGTCACATTAGGATAAATCTATGTTGGGATCACAATAGAACATTCATTCAATTACATACAGAACATTATAGAATGGCTGGTGATACTGAACTTGAACTTGATCAATGACCAAAATATTCACATTGACAACATTAAGGTGATTGGTCTTATTCTACTATAGGAAGTAGAGAGTGAGTTTTATTATGTGCGCATGGTGAAAAAATGGGCTAAACCCCCCCAAAATACCCGCCAGACATATGGCGACAAGATGGGGACTAAACCCGATGTTGTCAGATTAATAGCAGAGGCTACCCTGCATTAGACATGGACACAAAACCAAACTCGAGACAAACTTTATGACTTCGGACGAACTCAAACTATTCAAACTAGTTCATTTTTCCAGACTCGATAATTATCGAATTTACGGACCATTCGCTACCCTAGAGTATGTTCTCTAACCCTAGATGTATCGTTCTCTAACCCTAGAATGTATCGTTCGTTAACCCTAGAATGTATCGTTCGCTAACCTAATGATCGTTCGTACCCTAGAATGTATCGTTCGCTTAACCCTAGAATGTATCGTTCGTAACCCTAGAATGTATCGTTCGCTAAACCCTAGAATGTATCGTTCTCTAACCCTAGAATGTATCGTTCGCTAACCTAGAATGTATCGTTCGCTAACCTAAAGTATCGTCTTAACTAGAAGTATCATTCGCTAACCCCGAATGTACGTTCGCAACCTAGATGTATGTCGCTAACCCTAGAATGTATCGTTCGCTAACCCTAATGTATCGTTCTCTAACCTAGAATGTATCATTCGTTAACCCTAGAATGTTCGTTCGCTAACCCTAGAATGTATCGTTCGCTAACCCTAGAATGTATCGTTCGCTAACCCTAGAATGTACGTTCACTAACCCTAGAATGTATTGTTCGCTAACTAAAGTATCTTTCTCTAACCTAGAATGTATCGTTCAGTAACCCTAGAATGTATCGTTCGCTAACCCTAGAATGTGTCACGTTCGCTAACCCTAGAATGTATCGTTTGTAACCCTCGAATGATCGTTCAATAATCTAGAATGTTAGTTAGCTAACCCTAGAATGTATGTTAGCTAACCCTAGAATGTATCGTTTTCCACTAACCCTAGAATGTATTGTTCGCTAACCCTAGAATGTATTGTTTGCTAACCATAGAATGTATCGTTCGCTAACCCTAGAATGTATCGTTCGTAACCCTCGAATGATCAGTTCGCTAACCCTAGAATGTATAGTTCGCTAACCCTAGATGTATCGTTTCGCTAACCCTAGAATGTATCGTTCGTTAACCCTAGAATGGTATCGTTCGCTAACCCTAGAATGGATCGTTCGTAACCCAAGAAGTTATCGTTCGCTAACCTAGAATGTATTGTGTTCGATAACCCTCGAATGTAGCCTTCGATTTTCAGCAACCCTTGAAAGTTTTTTTGTTTTTGGTAACCCTCAAATTTAGCGTTCAGTTTCAGTAACCTTGAATTTACGGTTCTTTTTTTCAGTAACCCTCGAAAGATCGTTCGGTAACCCTCAAATTGGCCGTAACCCTCGAACGTAGCTACGCAAAACCTGAGAATGCCCGGTGTTTAAGAAAGTGTTGTAACAAGTTTTAGTGTAGTTACATGTTCCCCAGACCATTTCCCAGGTGCCACAGCCATTTACAGTAAGTTACCTTGTTAGTTTATCTGTAAATCACCCCGAACTTACTAAATCACTGCCCATTGACTTTAATGGGTCTAAATTCGAACTTCAAACTTTTCCTGAAGTTCAAAAAATTTAAAATGGACCGAAATTATATGTTCAGCCATCTACCATGCATGGGTCACTTTAAATGTGTCTTGTCCATCAACTAAATGGACATTAATCCGTTGTTGCTTCGCCCCACTTATTGGCCCGGGTCTAACCAATAGAAAGACATGCTCTGCACAAAGCACTTCTTCCCATTAGAGAGATCCAGATTGAATGGGGGTGGAGCTAGGACAAATAATAAATAAAACTCCCTTTCATAGATAATCCCCAATTAATGTTTTTAACAAGCATGTGCCCGGCACTTGGAAGCATCCAGAAGGTCATTGCCAAGGACTGTTACACTGTATCGGGGGGTGAGACCCAATGTATCCTGGCAGTTTCACATCCTCCACCCACAAAAACGAAACACTGCTTCTCTGTTTAAACTTTCAAGGCAACGGCTCGTACCAGCCGCAGGGCAGCAGCCAATCAGAATGAATTTCTATTTTAGCTTGTTGACTTCTAAACTTTGATTCTTTTTAAAGCTCAGAGAATCAAACTCCGATTATTCTTTGGTCAGGAAGATGGAAAATAATAATTCATTGGAAAACAAAAAATAATAAATGGAAAGATGCCCAGTGCAAGAGAACAGAGCTTCATACACACATTGTGAATGTATACATGGGATTGTACAGCGCTACGGAAGATGGTGGCGCTATAAAATCTATAATAATAATAATAATGATAATAATAATTTCTCTGTCTCACAAACCTTCTCTAGTGATAGAAATCTGGTCACCTTCCTTGGAGACCGTGAAACGCGTCAGGCCACACCCTTCTCCCTTGAGGTCCATGTCCTGGGCCAGATCTTATAGTTAACATATGAAAGCTAACATCTCATTGGCTGGGGCGAAATTAGCACCATTTTTAACGATAAGAACCTTTATTGAATAACCCTGATGGTGTTTTAGAACATCCGCTTGTCTTATCTGATTCCTTTGGCAGCGGGGTCCTGCATTACTACATATTATAAGAGCATCGTAAATCGGACCTAAGAAATTGTAGGATGCTAAGACATACATTGGTAGCAGCTCCTACTGAAGTATTTATCACCTTCTTATCTTGGCTAAGAATAAAAAGTAAATAATATTACGGTAATGGTTTTATTTTACCAATAATAACAGTAATGTGTTTATTATATAACTACTGTAATGTGTTTATTATCATAATACATAATGTGTTTATTACATAACTACAGTAAGTTTATTATATCATAAACTACAGTAATGTGTTTATTACCATAACTACAGTAATGTGTTTATTATTAAACTACAGTAATGTGTTTATTACATAAACTACAGTAATGTGTTTATTACCATAAATACAGTAATGTGTTATATTATTATAACTACAGTAATGTGTTTTATTATTATAACTACAGTAATGTGTTTATTATCATAACTACAGTAATTGTTTATTACCATAACTACAGTAATGTGTTTATATCATAACTACAGTAATGTGTTTATTATTATAACTACAGTAATGTGTTTATTATCATAACTACAGTAATGTGTTATTTATTATAACTACGTGAATGTGTTTATTACCATAACACAGTAATGTGTTTTTACAAACTACAGTAATTGTGTTATTCATATACTACTGTAATTGTTTATTATCATAACTACAAGTAATGTTGTTATTATTATAACTACAGTAATGTGTTTATTATCATAACTACAGTAATGTGTTATATTATAAACTACAGTAATGTGTTTATTTCATAACTACAGTAATGTGTTATTATTATAACTACGGAATGTGTTTTATTACCATAACTCACGTAATGTGTTTATTACCATAACTACGTAATGTGTTTCTCTCATAATCACTGTACTGTGTTTATTATCATAACTACAGTAATGTGTTTATTATTAAACTACAGTAATGTGTTTATATCATAACTACAGTAAGTGTTTATTATCAAACTACGTAAGGTTTATTAATGCATTAATATTAAATTTACTATAACTTTAAAGGGAAAATCTATATTTTATATTTAGGTTTAAAGACCCCCTAACCTATTTCCACTGAGATCACCTACACCCAACATGCTTCCAAACGAAATTACAGACCCCTTGTGGCGGTTTTTTGCCTCCTTGCTGCTGTTGTGAGCTGGTTACGAGCTTGTACAGCAGCAGAAGATGACTTTTGTAATGGCCAACAGCCATTGGCTGTGATGTCACCTTTGACTGACGAGTTGGGCCTCTAAATGTCTCATGGATAGGTAAGTGCAAGAAAAATGGTATTTGGGTGGGTCCTTACATAAATATAATATAGATTTGGGGGTAAACATGCCTTTAACGTAATAATAAATATAAATAAAATAATTAAGTAGTAGGTATTAAGTAAGTATGTATAGTAGTGTAGAGTATATTTAGTAATAAAAAGAGTAGAAAATATAATAAACAATAATATAATTATAATATAATAATTATAATAGTAGAGTAGTTAGTAGTAGTAGTAGGTGTAATTGTATATAGAGTAGAGTAGTCAGTAGTTAAGAAGAAAATGAGTATATAACTATAGTAGGGAGTAGTAGTAGTAGGAATAATAATATTATAATTAGATATAGTAGTAGTAGGTACGTAAATAATAAGTAATAATAATAATAGAGTAATAAGTAATAGTAAGTAAGCGTAATAATAATAATATATAATAAGTTAATAATAATAATAATAATAAAATAATTAAGTATAGTAGTAGTAGTAGTATTATTAGTAATAATAATAGTAGTATAGTAGTAGTAATATATAGTAGTAGTAGTAGTAGTAATAATAATAATAATAATACCAACAATAACAATAATAATGTATAACAATTGACAAATTCTATTGGCACATCCTAGATGTAGCTTAATGTGTTGGATGGAAAAAACCTCGGAGGATTCACATCCCTGGAGTACTACATCCCATCCATTACACCAAGGAAAACGTCCCTATTTGTCTATGAGAATAGATTGTTACGGTTCGCGGTGTTGTACTACAGGTCAGGACATTCCTTCAGACAGCGAACAAAGCCAAAAAACAGAATCCAGGAAGGAATTTATTTTCCTTTTTGTCAAACCATTGGCCCGTTTCCGTGTTTGGGGAGATGATTCCCGGTCTATGGAATTCCTTGGACCTGGTTGATATGTTCTGTTCGTACACAGGTGAATGCGCATTCCTCGGAACGAAGATTCCCTTTTCGGCTTCCTACATCGGTGAACATAGGAAATTCCCACACATGGTTAATTCTGATTCATAGGAAACGCAGTCTATTACAGATTCTGTCCCATTAATATTCTTATGGGCCCCCCCAATTTATCACATTGGGGCTCCCTGTACTACCCAACTACCATCTACATAGTACCTATTTACTATACACAGGTAAGCTTATTAAACACGCGTGTACAGAGGGAGTGGGCGGTTACTGATATGGAGAAAGTGTACATTAGCCAACAGAGGAGAATTTGGCAAAATTTTTGTTTGCCAATTTTTCAGGAGAGGAGACGGTGATGACGGGGAGAAAGTGGGGGCGTTCAGGGCCACTTAGTCCTGGTGTGTGCGTGTGTCTGTCACTTACGGCGGCCACTTCTTATTTTCACCAACAGAGAATCCTTTGGTAGTGATCGTTATGGTGGAAGGACGTGGTTAATAATAAACACATTACTGTAGTTATAATAATAAACACATTACTGTAGTTGTAATAATAATCACAATACTGTAGTTATGATAATAAACACATTACTGTAGTTATAATAATAAACACATTACTGTAGTTATGATAATAAACACATTACTGTAGTTATAATAATAAACACATTACTGTAGTTATGATAATAAACACATTACTTTAGGCTGAGATCAGTTCTGATGGTAAAGAGGCTTGTCTTGGCCTAGCCGTTTCTTACCATGTCAACAGCATCCTTGCGTGGGGTATACAGGTGAAGAGAGGAGAGAGATTGAAGAGAGATGTCACAATCTTAGGACACCATGTTTCTTACTGCACAAGTAATATACTTCATTCTTGTTGGTGAAACCTGAGAGTTCTGGAGTGTGAGCGCTTTAGAGAATTCCACCAATGGTCCCTAAGATGTTGGCTATGGGTTTTTGCCACCTTGGATGTGTACAGAGTTGATGCTGCTGGGAATATAGGTTTGTGGTGCCCCTTCCTTATGTATCTTTGGCCACGTTGGTGACAGTTGGTTGTAGTGTCTGCTGTACAATGCATGTTTTGACACCTTACTCGGGCGTTCCATTATAACACCTTTAGCCACTATCAATCGCGCCTTAACCACTGGCTGTGATATGCTAATTCGATTTCAGGGTACAAATGCTACAGATTCTGTACAAGTCATTCTGAATGAGAAAGCCTGTTGGAGACTAGCGAAACGTCTTCAAGAACTAAACTTCAAGTTCCAGTTGATCTAATGAGTACCAAACATACCATGACTGGATGAATGGAAACTTCACAAGCAACCAAATATTAATCTCCCAAAGTGTCCTGAATCAGCAAACAGATGCCAATGCATGGTTTACACACGCGGACATGGACTTTGACTAGCCACAAAGTGAGCAAATGCAAGTGCCCCTTATTACACAACTTCCAGATTTGTCACACTAAAACACCCCTTCATATTAGAAATATTCTGGAAACTACCACACTTCAGATTACGCAACAGTGCCATTCTTCAGCATTCACTCAGAAGTGTGGTGCAGTTCGTCATAGATTTGCATTTTACATAATTCTGGGAAATGTAGAAAAATAACAGCAAATTCTCCATGTAATATTAAAAAACTTGCCAAAATTATCATGCTTTCAAATTCCGGAATCAAACGGTATTGATGCCCATAATCAGCTTACACACATGGATGTGGAAGCGAACTAATCACAAAGTGAGCCAAAGCAAGTGGCTCAAGAACAGAATTTTTCAGAAATTTCAAATAAACCCCTCAAAACTTTGAAATACCCCCCAGACCTTAAATTCTGAGATCTGCATACTTCAGCTAAGCAACGGGCCATGTTTGCTTTTTATACGCGCAATAGTGTGGGTGCAGATCTTCATAGAATGTCGTACTTTTAGCAGATTTCTAAAAAAATAAGGAAAAACCTCACTGCTTAAACACTTGTTAAAGGGACACACAGCCAACGAGGTTACAAGTTCCAAATCCCTAGACTTCTATTTTTATGTTCCCAGCAAAAAAGAAAGATTTATACATATAGTCGTGTTCCCCATAGTATCTCTGTCGGAAAAAATCTCTGTAGGGGGAAAAAGCATGCGCTTTAGCTAACCAGTTTACATTAAGTTTGAAGGTTCAATTTCCCAGACTTAATTTCATTTTACTGAAATGTTAATATTTGTTTCTTACATCATGGTAGCTAAGGAAATACTCTGCAAAGATTACTTTTCTATTTGTATGTAAAGCCAAAGGATTATTCATTGTATGGACAGGAGCATTGAATGTGTTTTTAAAAACTAAAAATCTCGTGCTGTTTTATTATTGTCTGTCCGGCTTCTAGGAAGCAAGGACTGCAACTCCTGATTTGATATGTGAGCTCTAAGAGCATGTGAAAAGTACTGCATACACAGTTGATTATGGGCGTTGAACCCACTAGTACCCACAGGTTTAATTCATAAATCGCCCAGAGCCACATTCAAAGGAGAGAGAGATGGAGGAACACATCTGTTTTGTGTTGTGAATGTGCTCTGTGTATTGGGACAATGTGGTTCTAGAGACTTAAGTCCCTTTTAATTGCCTTCACATTTTCATGCTAATCCAATGGAGTTCTTCATGGGATATGGGATAGAAATGCACGAAATACAAAGTTAGGTAAGAAATCACCGGAAGAGTTTTTTTAAGCTCCTTCTCCTTTAAATTCAGGAACATTCTAAACATAAAAAGTAGATGTTGTAGCAAATAAAAAAATTGAACATAAATAAGTATTTGTGATGAGGTAAACACTGAGATAGAGGATAGAAGCAGTGACGTTCACCAACCCAGGAGGAAGAAGAAACTGAAACGTAACATTGTTTAAACAACAGCTTTGAAAAAAATCTTCGAGTTCATGCATTAGAGCTCATTGGCTTACCGTTATCTGGTGCACTTTTTTTTCTCCTGATAACATTTTGCACCTTAAAGTTTTTTTTTGCAATGTTTGCTGCCAATATCGCATTGGGGGAGGAGGGAAATCAGTCATCAAATTCCACAGTACTGTTGCATAAAATATGGGGGCTTCATCGTAACTTTTTTTTTTCTCTTTTAAAGACGACCGGATTCTCCTGCCTCGCCTCCTAATGGGGTAGACAAACTTTTAGAGAGAACGCCTAGGCCGAGAGTCCCGAGCAGAGATAGGCCAAGCCAGGAGAAGACCCGACCGAAAGATCCCAAGTACCTTCTAGTGAAGCAAGCGGTCTCCTCAAGCTCCTGCACAGACAGAGTAGCGCACCTCCCCTTCCGCCTCCTCCCACACTGTCCAACAGGAAGGATATCTTTTTAGGGAAAGCATGAGTGGCTGGCCCCAGCAAAAAGCTTCAAAAACAGGTAAAGATGTGACCTGAGTTTTTAGTAAGCTTTCTTCTTCAAAAAGTCACTATGGTGAAAAGCCTTGTTGCAGAAAACTTCTAGACTTTAAGTCCGAACAAGGATCCTGTCTAGGGATACCAGTAATGTCCCCCAAACAAAAGTACATTTATCACTTACTATTGAATTCTGCATACACAACAACGTCGTGCAGTCGGGTGCAGGGGGGACCTATTGAAATTTAATTGTCTAACCTAAGTTATACAAATCTCTTATTTAAGATTTAGAGATAAGTTCTGGTGTGTTGTGAGATGTAATGCAACATTGTTTTCTCTTTTAAACCCGATCCTGGGTAAAACCTTTATTGTGTATTGAAAACAAAGAGTCTTGGGGTCTATAAGGATGCAAAAGAGCCAAAGCTCAGGGGCCACACATGGAGGGGAGCATGCTGAACTGCATGGAGCCTCTGTGAGGTAGCAAATGATGAATACAAAAAAAGAAATTTTTTGTTCAAGCTCAGGTGGAACATTTGCAGCAACTGCTAGAATAAGAAAAACAACTCACATTTATATGCTAACAATGCAATGCCTATTTCTCTTGTAGAGGCACCAGATGGAAGAAATTACCTCTTTCAAGCAAAAAGATGAGGTTATGGTAAAGCTACTTTTGTGTCAATACTACAACCTATAATATTTGGACACCCTTTTAATTCAAAATTCTTCTAAGAATAACAAGAAAAACTTGGTATTGGATGGGTCCAGAAGGGACCCAATGTTTTACAGGTACGCCATGTTTAAAAATTTGTATTACATTAGTTCAGCTACAGTACTTGAAAACAAGCATGTGACCCTCCCTAAACTAAAAATTTGCTCCGCTGTTAGTGTTCAAAGGTTTTATCACTTTCTGATGAAATAATAGAAAGTGAAAGTAGGAGCCTTCTGTGTGTCATCCGGCATCTGCCTCTTCATTGCAGGAATCTGGCATGTGCAGGGGAGCTATCAACTACCCCCTCCAGCATCTCCTCAGCATTGCACTAAATTATTTGAAAAAGATGAGGTGGCCTACGCCCTCTTCTGTCCTGGGTAATAGCAGTGAAGGCAGAGTCAATGAACAAAGGGGGTTAAGTCTATATCTGGGGCACTTTTTTAAAGTTTTAAAAACCCTAGCGTTGTTGGGTGTGGGGTTCCCCTACACATGTGAAAGAACAATACAAGTTGGATTTGGGGTGGAGATACCCTGTAATCACCAAAATAAAGCTACACCAGTTACAATTGAAATTGTGAATATTTTGGCAGCCAAATAAGCCTAAACTGCACCATGAATTCTCTCTTCCATAAAATCCTGCCTCAGATATATATGTTTCCTTGTAATGTCATTTACACTGGAATAATCAGTGTACAGTGGCCGAAGCAAGCAAACTGCTATTAAATGCTTTACAATAAAGGTAGCAAAACTTTTATAAGACCTGCAGATGTCCTGACTATCATCTAAACATATATTATCCCCTAAAGAAAGCAAGAAAAGAACAACAAAATGGGGTAAAACAATTCCCTCATGTTAATCTATAAGCTGAAGAAAAAGTTCCAACTATTGATTCTGTGCTTTCATTTTTTTCATGAAAGCATCTCTTTACAACTAGGGGGAGGGAATCTCCTAGAGGGAGGGAGGGGGAGGGAGAAGGGCTGCAGTACGCATGCCAAACTCTCCCGGAGGCCAGATGGGAGGCAGAGTCCCATATATGGGACTCTGCTATCCTCCTGGTGGGCAGTTTTTGGGACTTGGGGGGGGGACGGGGGGGGACTACAGGAAGAAACCTATGAGATGGGAGTGAGGTAAGGATTAAACTAACTACACAATGGGGCCAGTAGTGGGCCGATATAGATTTTGGGGGTGCATCCCTTTAGTATGGTTATGTCCAGACAATTCATTTTCAGTGAAATCCCTACTGGAATAGGCATTGGTCTCACCCCCCACAATATAGTTTGCATGGTGACAATATTGGTCAGTGTATGGCCATCTTACCTTAAGAGCAATGCAAGTGATAGCAGATTTGGTACATGTGTAAATAAATACTAGCAGTTAAAATCTACTGGGATATTGCGTGGCATTGCCAAAACCTTCAAATGCAATAAGTGTGTATTTAAGTCAAGTTATTTGATAGCATTATCCAAATACTTTTCAATCATAATTGGGAAATCATGGTTTGTGAAGAGTTGAAAATTTCTGATACTGCGCAACCACCAATGAAGTTTCTTTGACATGCGTTAATCTCTAGCACATGGCCACAACTGGATAAGGGCTCGTTCAAACTAGAAACTGACAGTAACGCACAGGGCATGTGTTTCTGTCCGTTTGTACCATTTTTGAACATTTGTATCCATTTTTAAACAATGTGTACTCCATAGATTTCTATAGAAAATGCATGAAAAAACGGACGAAATGCTGATGCAAGTGAGTTGCTTAAACGGACTGGAACGGAAGGATATAACGCAGCAGGTCGTGAAACGTATTATGAAATTCCTATGGGGTTTCTACGTCTGTACATTTTTTTAAACGCAAACTGCATTTGAAAAAAACAGAATTACAAACTGAGGTAGTGTGAACAAGCCCTCAGTGTGGGTAGTGTATTTGACTGTTAAGGTGTTTGTGCTGTTGTTTTTCACTGGACTGAGTTCAACAACTAAAACTGCAATGCAATGGGAGGGGACAGTTGGGGTTGGGATGGTTGGTATTTGACGCAGTTTCGATAATACAATATTTAAAATTAGGTTTTTAAGTTTCCTCACTCTATAAAAATGTATGTATGCTTCTGTTCTGCTTTTTACCATATTCCCATCCGTAATTACAGGAGGGGAAATGAAAAACTGGATTACAGCTATAACCACGGGTGTTTTCAGAGCATGCAGAGATTGCCAGGTGGAGCAGAGCCTTCTCCACTACCTCCTCTACAGATGAAGGTAAATATAAGCGAGGAATGACGCGGACCCAGTGCAGGGTGGTCGGAAAAAAAAGGGGCCAATGGCAAAAGATCAAGGACCCATACGGGAAACCTTATCATGTGTTCTGGGAAAAATTTTATACTGGACTTATATGTTGTAAACAGCTAGAAGGCTGACTTTATGACCAAATTTGGGACTAAAACACAGTGTCTATGCATTGGACAGGTTATTTTTGTCTTGCAACCAAAAGGGTCTTAAAATGGATTACCTTGTATGTTAAAAACTCCATCCATTTTCTGTTTTAGTGTTAATGGAGGCACAGAAGTGGTGGGAGAGGGAGTGGGTTTTTGAAATATTTAGGGTGGGTAGATGTATTGAATATATTTTTTTTATGTAAAAACTAGCCATGTATTCAAACCAGTAATGGGTAAGAGAAAACATGTTTATTTGTTGGCATGCTCGTTGGCCAAGGCAGTAAGTAATCTATCGTGTCTATTTAAAGAAGCGATTTTGCTTTCAATTAGAGAAGGTGTAGAAAACAGTGGGTTTGATGATGTCCAAAGTGCAATATTTCAGTGTCTGCGTACACTAACTTAAGTTAGAATGGAATAATCACGATTAACCAAAAATTACTAAAACCTTAAATACAAAAAGTGGGTTTACATTTAAACGCAGGACACATTGCACCACCCTATCGTACATTTAGGTTATGTTGTTCTTCTGAAATGTAAAGTCCCCATATCATTGCAGAGCTTGAAATGAAAACACCCCCATACAATTAAGCATAGAGATGGGGCTTCAAATGTTGTGGAATTAACTCTCTGCTGCAAGACAGTAGCCTTGTCTGAATGGGGATGACAAAAGAAAATATCATTTTTGGGTTAAAAATGCAAACAAAAATCGTATTGTATTTGTAATTGCCAGGTTAATAGTAGATTGAAAATGTATTTTTAAATCTTGTGTGGTGTTTTTTTTCTTATTTACTAGAAATATCAGAGCAGCGAGCTGCTACAAAAATTTTTATTAAAGGTAAGGGTTGAATGCCTTTGAATTCATGCAGACATTCAATACCATTCCCATTATAACATGAGCACTGCAGCACTTTCTTTAAATTTGCTGGGGCTGGGTTGGTAGACATGGCGCTCTCATCATTCATATAAGCAGAAGCAAGGATGCCAGCATTACCTTTTTCAAAAACAAAAAATCTTTTATTGAAAGTCAATGTTCTATGTTTTACCACACCTTCATCAGACATCGTTTTAAAAAATTGGCATGTGGCCGGATTCTTCCTAGATCACATTTCAGCTTGCGTCTACAAAGCAGCTACATCCCAGTGTAAATAATTATGTTTTACATCAGTGACAGAGAATTTTAATGTGACAAGTAAAAGCTGTTTCACTTATATGCAAATATTCCACCAAATCTATGCAGCACCTATTATTTTATGTTAGGTACTGACAGGGAGATAGGAAAGTGGAAACCCATTTTCTAAATATATCCTTTTCCATAAAGGGAAGGAAAATGGTTACGTTAAAGTTTGCAGTTAATTTTGGCAAAGCCCAGGAAGTTAAGGATTGACAGACAATTCTGAAGCCATTAGAAAAAGTTATACGTGCGAGCTTAGATATATCAAACATCTTATTACTGCTTCACAATTTGTTTTCTCATTTGAAACAAGAGGATCTTCCTTGATAAATAGAGCTTAGATCTGAATGGTTGTTTAATCAAAACATATATTTAATGTAAATATATATAGTTTCTACATATATATGAATGCAAGCTGTTTTGGCAGTGTGATGGCAAAACTAGTCAAAAAATCACAAGACAATGATAATGCTTTTCAAAGGCTGTTGTAGCCAAGCGCTTGTCTTCCTCTAATTTTTACAATTAAAGGACTTTTTTTTACACAAATAAAATATCAGTATATGGGATGTTATCTTATTTGTCCGTACAGTAAAGAATGATGACGTGATTTTATACTAGATTTGTTCCTTACCATCAGTCCAATTGCAATCTTTTGAAACCTCAATACGCAGTGCGGTGTGTGGTTCATAAAAGATTGAAACAAGGCTTTGCAGTGCTTTATGTATAGGAAAAGAACATTTATGCATGAGCAGGTAAGTCGCAGCACCACCTTTTTTACATCTGATACAGGAAGTTTGCCCAGAGGAAGTGCGGGCTCTGGCGTGAAATCTCCAAGTCTGTCAAGTTCAGTGCCAGATGGCCCACAAAGTTACAGGGGCCCACGTTTTGTTTTTACCCAAGAAAACTGCTCTTTTTGTCCATTTGGCTTTAAAACAAAGCCAAAGGGACAGTAAGGTTCGTACACACGCGGGTCTGACCGCAACGCAGGATGCGTCGTAAGTACGTTTCGGACGTAATCGGCCCGTGTAATGGGCACATTATCGGCCGTTCGGTAGGGGGTCATGCAAGATCTCCAAAACAAAACCAGCCATTAGGACAATAAGGGCCATACACGGGCCCATTATCGACCAAACGAACGACGGACACATAGAATACAAGTGTGTACGAGGATTAAGAGATGCCATTTTATTTAACAATTAGTAGCCAATAGGAGTAGGAAGATAGCTATGTAAATGCGCGATAATAGAGTATGAAATGTTAGGTGGGGCCTTAAACTAGTCTTCATGAGCACTAGTAGTCACAGTCCAACACTGGTAAAGTTCAAATCTCCTGCATCCTAAAAAGGTAACAGGAAACAGACTACCTTCAGCTACAATGACTATGCATAGGTACACCTATGGTAGTGTTAACTAGATATAACCCTGTATGTTGCAACGTTCAATCTGACCTTTGAATGTAAATCATTAAGGTCATTCAAAACCTTCACTGCATGAGAGTGAATTGCATTTAGTGGATTAGCTACAATATTCATTAAAATCTGCTTCTCTTTACCTTATAGCAGTTTAGTTGCTTTCTCTTAATTCCTTTCAATTCAGTGATATAGGTTTCTTTGAGCTGGTAGCCAAAAATGCAGTCAAGATCAGCCCTTACAAAGGGATCTT
This sequence comes from Hymenochirus boettgeri, assembly GCA_019447015.1. Classification (NCBI taxonomy): domain Eukaryota; kingdom Metazoa; phylum Chordata; class Amphibia; order Anura; family Pipidae; genus Hymenochirus; species Hymenochirus boettgeri. The sequence goes on along the minus strand of CM033476.1, from coordinate 107,626,627 downwards.
TAGAGGGGCAGAATTTAACTACCCTATTTTTGTTTAATATATACCAGTTTGCCAGACTTCAAACTAAGGAGGCCCCCATTGGATATATTTAGATATATTTTAGGATGTGTTTTACTTTTTATTAGCTACAGCCTTTTCATATTAGCTTTTCCTGGTTTGTTTTTTTTAGTTATTTTCCGTCCTAGAATTCTAATAAGGCTTCCAGTGACGCAGGTTAACTTGAGGCCACTAAATACACATTTTCCTCTTGCCCATTGAGGACTAATATTTTTATGACATCATAAAGGTTGGACTTTACTGACTTTAGTGCGAAATTAATGTTATTTCCTACCTTGCTAAAGGCCAACCCAATTTAGTTTACATTTTGAGACCTGCGAATATAATATCCAGTTAATATGCCGCATTGCTCCTTTTAATCGGGTAATGCTTGGTTGTCTAAAAATGTCTTAATTTTGTGCGCCTTAATCCTTTTGTGCTGTGCAACATGATCCCAAAAGTAACGGTGTTGTATTCATAATTCCCCAAATGTGCACCCACAACAGTATTGCAAATTACTTTCAGAATTTAAGTAATAGAATATTTTTTTTAATAATCATATTTTTCTACCACAAGCTTTTTTATTCACAGATTTCAAAACCTATGTGTTTTTTTTGAATTCACATGCTCCAGTCCATTTTTGGGATGGTTGAACATCCCATTATTATAATTGAACGGAATGGGAAACAAGGCACAGCAATTTCCATTTTTTTTTAAAGTTAAACTACGCCCTTCTCACCTAGTGTGGTTTAAAAGCATCTCACAATTGGAACTGTTTGGTAAACTTCAATGCATGTGAGGTCTACTGCATTACAACAGCTTGTGATTCCATTGTATCTATTTTCTTAAGGATTCTGAAACATTTTCACTATTCTTTTACTAGCAGGGAAGGAAAAGACCCTATCCTTGAGGTACAAACTATCACTAGACATGTACACCACAAAGAAAAAAATCTTCCCGTGCTCGAAGAACCAAAACTTACTTCTGGCACACAATTTTAGCCACACTTTTAAATCCTTATTTCCCCCCTGCCTTTTAGAGAAAAGAAAATGACGTTGGAGGAAATATTTATAAGGATCAATATCAAACGATTGCATCGTTCATTATGTCTCTGTCTAAAATAACGTTAATTGAACGACAGACGGTCGTGTTTCATGACAGGTTGTAAAATTAATACTAGGATCATTAATTACCACAATAACAGACAGTAATTTTTTGTGGCAGTATTTGTAATGCTGTGCCGTAAAATGACACTATTCTACTACCGTAGTCTGGTCAGCAGTTAATCAATCATATATTAACTTCAGGAAGTCCACCCTAAGAAAAACTACTTTTGGGGTTTCGGTTTTATTCAAAGAACATGAGGAGCTGTGTCTTACCCTCCGGTCTTCAATAAAACTTGGCAGGAGCCAGAAAGTGACGGGTAAGAAACTTTACCCTCAGCTGATCTTCTGGACAGGTCCCGACGACTTAGTACACTATTGAGCATGAACCTAGAGTCCAAAGTCCGTCAGGACCTGTCGCATTAAGTGCATGCGGGCTATGGCTGTGGAAAAGAAGAGTGAAGCGGTCGGAGATTTCCAGATTGGCCAAGTGGGATCGCTTAAAAAGGCCTATAAGTTAGCTCCCATCTGCGTTCTCGCGGCCTGAAATATGATTGAAGCCGGGAGGTAAGCACGCTCCTTAACTTCACGATCTTCAATCCGTATATTAAAGGAAGAGTTCAATTTGAGAGTGAACTATCCTTTAATTAGACCAGGAAGGGTTCGGAATTTTCAGTGATGCGCGGGTGTATTGAGTGAAAGGTTAAAGTTTTCTGTTATCTTTGTTCCCTGGCTCAAGAGATGAGTAAAAGAACTCCCTGTCTTCAATAAAAACATTAAAGGAAAGTTCACTATTTCAAGTGAACTATTCCTTAAGTTTAAAACCGAGTTTAGATGTACTTTAAGCTGAAATCAATAAAGTGAAAAAAGCACAGCAAACAAGTTTAAATATACAAAAAAGAACCACAGGACACACCAAATACATTTAGTAAAAAGCATGCTAAACATTACTTTATTTAACAGGCAAACTGTGTTTTACCACAGTCGATAGTGAGCAGCATATCATAACTTTTGTTTTTTAACAGAGCATGCACATAAGAGCTAAACTGTATGCTCCACAGCTGCAAAATATATTGGTTAATGAAAATGACACCCCGTACAGGTAGAACAAGTTTGTACAATTGCCTTTTATGTTCTTCCTTCCACATACTGAATACATAAATAATAAAAAAAGGCCCCCAGCACAGTAAAGGATTCACATCGTAGGAAACTCCAATTGGTCCAGATTGATTACCAATTATCGACAATGGTAATTGTTTTCACAGGTAAATGTCAACAGTGAACAATTCTAATTTAGATCACTGTAAAGCTGGGTACACACAGTAACGATAAAGCCCCGATACAGGCGAATCCAAACGGTACGGGGCTTTATCGTTATGTGTGTATGTCGTTTCCCGAACAAGCGCACGGCCGGACGACCAGATCGGGTCAGCCGAACCAAACGTTCGGGAAAGAGCCGAGAAAATTTCCATCGGCCTCCTATAGAGGAGTCTAGCGAGACCGATGAAAACACAGTCCCGAGCGTTCTCCTATGAAGTTCATAGGGAGTACGCTCGGGCTGTGTGTAATGTATGCAGATCTTGAAAGATGGCAGACAGGATCTTGCAGATCCTGTCTGTCATCTTTCAGAAATCTGACTGTGTGTACCTAGCTTAAGTGTAAGTACCTTACAGCAAAACTTTCTTCGTTTTTTGGTTCAAAAAAAGGTGATTAGTTTTCTAAATTATGGGATACGTGTGATTAACCTGTCATTTTTGATGATCTTATTCTTAAAGAAGCCCTTGGGTGGCGCAAAAATTGAAACCCGGTCAGCAGTGCCCTGGGACTTCTTTCAGCAGATCCTGCTTGTGCTGTCACTAACAAATTTATTTAGAATGCTCAATGGCACTGCTGAGACTAGTCGGCTAAAGAGATTCGATATGCGGGCGGACTTTGTATTCCCAAAGAAAATGTGCACCATATCTTTATCACTATAATGATGAAATAAAGAGCACAACGTGGTATGGAAGGTGCAATTATAAAGATTGCCCATCATAGGTCAAGAGTAGCCAAAATCATTTTTGTTTTCTGCCTCCTATTCAAGGCTAGTACTCTGATTGTTACCCTTTGACAATGAGCAGTAGGAACAACTAAAGGATCCAGGGGTATCAGGAAGACTACAAAGATGCGGAAATAATAATGCGAGCCCATAGTTTGTCCATAGGGTATCGCTCATAGACAAAGTTGCACATTTTGACTGGGATTTAAATTTAGGTCATCCTGGCCAAGGAAGACGCCATGAGTTTCCCAGAATAATTACCCCAGACCCAGCACAGATTATAAAGCTGTTTCAATATTTCTAAGGGATCTGGCTTGATAAAGGAAAACAATTGGCACAAAACGATCCATGGGCCTATGCAGCTGAGGAAAGCTATAGTAGTTGTTTAGAGGTGGCTTGACGGAAGAAAACCCACAATCTGCTGAGAGAGCACCAAAGAACCAGTCTTCTTTGGCGTATAGGCAATCCATTCAGGAGGGTGTAAGTGTAAAATGTACATTAGGTCAGAAGCACAGAGGTTAGCTAGGTAGATACCAAGAACATTGCCCCGGTTCACAGGTTGAAAAAAATAATACCGATACTGCCAATTACCAATAAAGTCCAAAGAATAAAACCAAGCTGTAGATACCGGCAACAGAGTGGCCTCATAGTGACCAGAAGTACGACAGGTCTCATTGCACGCCATTGAAAGAAACTCTTCAGCGGTGTAAAAACGAAGTAAACATTAAAATAAATATATGAAGTTACAGAAGATGTAAAACACAAAAGGGGGGGGGACTAGAATGTTAAGATTGGCAAATATAAATCTCATAAAATTAGCACTATAGGATGATACAGGCTGTCCGGCAATCGTCTCGGGAGTAGACCAATGGCAATTACCCCAACGTGGAACAATCCGGTCCCCCTTTATTAGCTGTGACTCTGCGACTGAGGCAGCCGCCCCAGGAGCAGTTTTACTCACAAAAAATCTGACTCTTATCTCAATGGAGTCAAAGGTGGGTTTCATTTAAGAACTTTTTATGTTAATGCTGAATAAGATAGATTACAGTACTTATCCTATTCAACGGCGCTTTATATAGGAGATGCAGGGTTATCTAGCAATCGGTCAGGCAGGACTATTGATCGCATGATGAAGCCATTTTCTTGTAGTAGAGCCATACACGTTAATATATTATTGCCTGCTAATATACGAAGCCAAACAGAGAGAGACCGGAAACTAATGACTTGATCAGTGCGGGACCGTTGTGCAGCGATGGACGCCGGAAAGAAAGAATACCAAAACCCTAGTGAGAAGAGCCGAACTGCATCGTGAGTAAAAACGCTCCTGTGGTGTGGTGCCACCTCAGGAGTCAGTGGACAGTCACAGGCCTAGGGCATCGGATTGTTCCACAGGAAGGGAATTGCCTGGGCCACGGCCTGACGATCGCATAGATAAACCTGCATTTCCTATATAAAGCGTGTTGATTGAATAGGATAAGTACTGAATCTGTCTTAGGCAACATAACAAAGTTCTGGTAATCGAAACAACACCTTGAATCCACTTGAGATAGTCAGATTCGTTTGTGAGTAAAAACGCTCCTGAGACGGCTGGCCTCAGAGTCAGCGAAGTCACAGCTAGTTAAAGGGGGGATTGGATTGTTCCATGTGGTAAATATAAGGCACCATTGAGAAGATATCACTGTTACACTATCTTTGCAGCATTTAAATCTAAGTATTGGAACAAAGCGTGTTGAAACTTTATTACAGCTAGTGCTACAACAGTGAGAAAACTGTGGAATTACTAATAACAAACATAAAGACTGTTTGTGTTAGAGAACAAAACGATGTCAATGAGCTTCTTCCATAAGGATCCATTATTATTTTACAAGTTGTATTGACTAAATTTTTAAAGTATTTTACTCTGTTTTATTAGATAAAGTAGATTGAAAGAGGCTGGTCGCCAGTATTAAATACTGTGTTATTTAAATAGCGGATGTTCACTTTTGGGACATTTTTCCCTTCTTATGAATTTAAAGTTATCTTTTTTTGAATTTATATGGGGATTGCTAATTTTTATGAGATTTATCTTGGACTGTCTGGATTAGGCAGTGTTGTAAACCGTGGAGGGGCCCCCGGCTTCCTATTCCCCTAATTATTGATCTAGAAGTGGGGTATTTATATTGTTATTAAGATTGCAAATAAGCACCACAACTTAAATGCCAGACATTTTCTTAAAATCCATAGACCAGAAAATTGCTGATTAAAATTTTTTATCAATTCACATTCTACTAAAACTTTGTGAAGGATCTGTTCATTGAGTGTTAGCGACAGTTAAGAGTACATACATTTCTTATTTATTTTTCTTGCCTTGTTCCTTTTGCAAAATTAAATAAGAACCATTTTACTTGACCATAACTTATCATAACAGAAAGAACAAAGCCTCAACACTTTGTAAGGCTGAGTTATAATGAAGCTTTAAACTAATGACATTAATCAGTGTTAGCTTGATTTGGTATTCAGATAAAACATCAAATCAATGATAAAAAAAAGATGATAAGCCATTTTCTGTTGTGTTCTGCTGATAAAAATATTAATGGACCTAGACCATTCGAGATGGTTACTTATTTATTGTAATACATTATAATAAAAAATTTACTGTACTTTTCAATGTAATGCTAGTAATTGACATATGCAACATCAATAGCAGACAGCTGGAGCACCTTGATGTTGGTTTACACAGCCTTCCCAGTCAAGTAAGCCATATCTTTATACTTTTAGTATTGGCGGCTGCTGAAAATTTTCGGAATGTCAGGAGCAGGTGAATTAGTCCAGCATAGCTCGGGTCAATTTTTACAATATCTTAATGACTTTGGAAAGTATTGTGGAAGCAACAAGCGGAGCAATGATTACTGTTTCAATTCCTCTGACCCTTTAATCATTGGTTGACACAAAAACTGTTACTGGGGTAACAACATACGGCTAAATCCATAGACTAAAGCATAGACAGATGTTTTAGCAAAATTGATTAAAATCAGCTGAAATTCGGGGGGTTTCCAATATATCGATTCAGTTTATCAAAGAAAAAAAAAAATGAGGGCAGGCAGAAAAAATTCTTACTACCGCATCTTTTGCAAAATTGTGAGCTGAAATCTATAGAAGATGGGCGTGAAGGTTGTAAAGTTTCTATCAGTTTTTCAAATTGAATTTTGTTTCTGAAAAGGATTGTTGGGAATCAACGTGTATGGCTAGCTTAACACCCTGGTAAGGAAACCAAATAAGTAGTAGCATTTTTTAACAACGCTGTACCTTGGAACATTAAAAAGGCAAGGAAACATATTTGATTCAGCAATAAAACAAAGAATGGAATCGATACGATACAATTACTGGTTGACATTTTCTTTCCATCCATTATAAATACTACAAAATTGTAGTGTCATTTCTTTGCTTTTCCTTTAATTTGACAGTTCATTTTTATTTATCACAGTTTGTACCCAAAAGAGTGAGTTCTGTCCCATTAAGCAACTTACTGCGCATCAAACACAATCTATAGAGTCTTAGTACTGTATACACCCCAGGTTCATCCCTACAGAATGACTACAAACGATGGAAGCATCTATGTACAGAGAGAAAACAGAAATTTATTCTTAGAGGTATTGTGGGGTAAGTAAGGGCAAGGGTACACGTGGGATTCTTCGTCCAATGATGGTCGAATGCAACCTGTGTCAGGACAAACGATGTCAGTGTGGTAACAAACAAATGGTTGGATTGTAGTCATGGCTGCCCTAGAAACATCCAAATATTCAGCTCGGAAATATGGATGGGTGTGTATCTAGCTTTAAGGCAAGACTGGTTGATTTATCCAAGTAGTTTTATCTTTAATAAATCTACACCTTATAGAGATGTATACAACTATATTTGATGACATGGAGTGGATGCTATTGTTTTTGACATGCTTTAATCCTATAAAAAAACAGTTCTGCTTTATCATTTTTTATTACAATAGAGGGATTGTGGTATACATACACAAAGCACTCTAGCAGGAGGGGGCCTCAACAGTTAAGCAATCATGAACGACGTATCCTGCATAGGAAATTGTAAAATTATATTGACTTGTGGAATCTGGTTTGTGGGAAAGGAAGGATAATGCCTAACTGCCATTTATCAAAGGTTCATTTGCACAGGACATTTTTAATAATGGCATTACATTTTTACTTTGTTTAATAATGCTGTAAATAAATTTTATATCATTTCAATGTTTCATTTTGTGAAATATAAAAAATCTAAATTCTTACAATTTCAAGGCGATACATATAACTTGTTTTGTTCATATAAGTGAATCCTTTTATGAATACTGTTATTTGATTCCAATCAGCTTCTAAGGCGCAGAGGCTTTCATTTTTGTCCATAGCAAAAAACGCATCCTCTCTTCTAAAGTCACTCTTGCAAAGTAGAAACATCTGGGCCCACGTTGCCTTTTTTTCCATCCTCTCTTTGGAAATCTGTTCCTATTTATTTTCCAGAGGAGCATAAGCAGTACAGATTGAGTTTGACGTTTTAAGGTCTATAATGAACCACTGGGATAGTGGCTCTGTGCATGGCGAATTTGGGTTTACCCTTCTGAGTATTTAACGCCAGCTATCTGCTGGAATTAAAGATTCTGTCTTTAAAGAGCCTTTATAGGTATAGCTTAATCAGTATTAATATATAACTGCAGTGATCTACTTTCCGATTGCCATTGGAGTCAGGAGGGATTCCCCCCTCCCCGTTATGGGACGTAGTCTTTATTCAACCGCAATTACTAGGGGAAGTTATGTATTTTGGACGTAAAAATCCTTGTTGCTTCTTACATGTTGAGTGGTCTGTGTTAAGTGATACTTTCTGGGCAGGATCTTGGGTTTTGGGATAACAACTTAAAGTAGCAAGCAGTGTCAGGCAAGATCAAACTGAGCCAGCAAGATATTGTCTGGATATAAAGAAGGTATGGATTCAGGGGGACCCTATTTATAAAAAATCGTTATCGTTATCGGTAAAAGCACGATCGTTATCGTAAAATAACGACCGGGGTTTTACCGTAACGACCGTTATTAACGATAACGGTCGTATTTACGATAAGACCCGATTTTATTACCGATAACGACCGTTAGTACCGATAAAGACCGTTATTTACCGATTAACGGACCGGTATCGGTAAATAACGGTCGTTATCGGTAAATAACGACCGGTATTTACGATACCGGACCGGTATGTAACGATTCGGTAAATAACGGTTCGTTATCGGTAAATAACGGTCGTTAGCGGATAAAAACGGCGTTTATTTACGATAACGATCTGTATTTTACGAGTAAGATAACGAAATTTTTTATAAATAGGGCCCCCAAGGGAGAAAATGGTTATTCGCCCTCTTTATAAAAGCATTGGTAAGGCCTCATTGGAATATGCAGTTGCAATTTGGAAATTCCGTGTAAAAAAAGGACATTTTGGAAATGGAAAAGTTCAGGGAAGGCCAACTAAAATAAATAAAGGGAAATAGGGGAGTTAACATACGGAGACAGGTTGGATAAGTTACAATTATGTATAATAGAGAAGAAAAGGCGAGTGAGTGGGGGGGGGATATGATTACTGTGTATAAATACATAAGGGCCATACATAAACATCTGGGCATTGTTTCACCAATAGAACATGTCAGAGGGGACACACGAACAGAAACTTCGTCTTCATGTTCGGAAAGTGTTTTTTTTCACTCTGAGGACATTAAAACTATGGAAGTTATGATGGCAGGTTAATGGGATAGTTTCAAAAGAAAGGTGGAGGAGTTTTCTGAAAAACAAGAAATGTTTCAGCGTTACTGGTATTTATAAATAGAGTTTATCAGGGATATTTCCGTTTGCCACTTGGAGTCAGGAAGGGAATTTTTTTCCCCCTTAATAATTCTGTTTTGTTTTTTGGGGGATTTTTTGCCTTCCTCGTGGAGTAGTTGAACGGATGGATCTATGGGCCCATAAAAAGATCGGGGGCTATCGTATCGTAAAATACCGATCGTTTCGTAAAATAACGACCGGGGTTTTTACCGATAAACAACCGTTATTTACGATACGGTCGTATTTACCGATAACGACCGTTATTTAACGATATCGGGTAAATAAGCGTACTATCGTAAAAACGGCCGGTATTTAACAAATCGGTAAATAACGGTCGTATCGGTAGATAACGGGGTTATCTGTAAAAACACGGTCGTTATTTACGCTACGATCGGTATTTTACAGTTAACGATACCGATATTTGATAAATAGGGGGCCCCTATGTCTTTATTCAACTCAAAATACTATACTAATACTATACTAACGCTGAAACGGGAGTTGCAAATTTCAGAAGGAAAAATATGCCAATTAAAAAACTCTCAAAAATCAAATCTTGATTATCACTAACAGGTTACAGGACACCCAATACCCAATATACAACCAAACCACAACATCTAGTTATAAAAAGTAACAGTTTTTTTATCCAACATATTCAGCCCCCAGCATGAACAGGCGTTTGGAATCAATATCCAGCTGTCCCACCTAATGGAAAATGTATTATTTTAATAATAGTGTCAGATATTAAATAAACTAACAGTATGACACGTAGAAGACCCATAGTTCCAAAGGGGAATCTGTTAAAATCGAATTTTGCTCATGCGACTAAATTGAGAGCAAAGTCCACAGTATATGTAGATACTGTGCTAGATAGAACCAGATGAAATGTAGTCGTTAAGACTACGCATCCCAAGTCTGCAGCTAATTAGATTTAAAAGCAACTAAACATGGTTAAAAGTGTCTTCCATTAGAAAGAAAGGGTGAACACCAAAGTATTTAAGTGTAGCAATAATAACCAACAGGCAAGATATCTGGTCTGTTTCTTAAATACTGCACACCAATATGGCTAAAATATTGCGGATGCCAAGTGGCCATAAGACTGAAATGACTATGCCCCCATCAACAAAACTATAATTGGTCCCCCTTCATTGCTTTATCTATATGGTTGCTGAGGATTAAGGAGTTGAGACCCCGCAGGGGCTGATCTATGGTAGTAACTTCTGATTGCCCTTTTTGCAGTGAAACAAACTCATCATATTCACGCTAGCCAAAACAAGGAGGTTTTTTTTTTCCCCCGATAGGATTTTAGATCCTTGTGGGTGATCTTTTGTAAAAATTCGCTTAAAACCACCATTGAGGTTTACACGATTGATATAATTTGCAGGAATTGAATCAAAATATATATGCTGTGCAGGGCTTTCACCTCGCAAGTTCACAATGCAGAAAAGTGGCCAACAATTCCTCAACAATAGGTGCTATTGGAGTAAGTTCTGATACCAACTGTGCTTAACGGACCAAATATGATTACTGAGAGCTAGGCCACACCAAAGCGTTTAAACACGTGATTCGATGTTTTTTTTTTTAGTATCTAAGAACCTTAGGACTCATTGTGGAACCTGAAGAAATCCCCCATGGTATTTACAGTAGGTCAAATAGATTTCTATGGACCTTCAGGGCTCTGTGGGGCCAGAAAAATGGCAATTCTCAGTAGGTTCTCCAATTGTTTTTAGTAGGGCTGAAAACAATGTTAACATAACCAAACTAAGTCACACAACACTAGGGGCCAGAGCTTCACTTACCAAAGAGGAAGGAGATCTACAGTTGTGGCAAATGGCCATACCAGGAAAATCGTTTCTCCCCATATAACAGTAAAAATCAACACTCCTACCCATTCATATGTGAAACCAGAAATATAAACTAATCTTGTGCCTTTGTCTTGGCCAGGTATATAAGAAGAGAGGGAGAGCAACTTAAATTCCAAGTCTATTCCATAAGATGTGCAAAAAAAATAGAGAATAAAAAAACTTGATGATTCCTATTTCTCTCCAGCAATAGAATGAGAATGGTTTTCTTGGGTTTTGTGGGTGGGTGTATATTTAAAGTTCACAGTCAGCTAGGCGTGTGAAGAAAAAACAGTTTTTTTTTTCTGTTAGATGCCACTGATTTAGTTTCACTGTTTGCTGCAGGCTAAGAATGATTCACAATTGGCCATAGTCCTTAACATGTAATTCAATTACAATTTTGACTCCAAAATTCGTAACGCTTCCATAAAAGGTGATCAAAGTAACGGACATTATGATTCTGCACATGCTCAGTCTTAAGCTATGGCAGAAACTTGTCACAGTTGGTTCACACCCATTAAATAATCTCTAGCAATCTTATCAGGACAGTTAAAGCAAGGAAGCATGTGGACTGAGGTCAGGAGGTGTGTCTGACACTGCAACATTACCACAGGATACGTCAAACACATTACTGTAGTTATGGTAATAAACAAATTTACTGTAGGTTATGATTAATAAAACACATTATGTAGTTATATAATAACACATTACTGTAGATATGATAATCAACACATTACTGTAGTTATAATATAACACATTTACTGTAGTATGGTTTAATAAACAATTTACCGTGTTCTGAAATAAAACACATTACTGTAGTTATTGATAATAAATAAATTAATGTTATTATGCGTAATAAACACTCCTTACTTGTCGTTATGATAATAAACACATTACTGTAGTTATGATAATAAACACATTACTGTAGTTATGAAAATAATACATTACGTAATATGGATAATAAACACATTATCTGTAGTAATGCATAATTAAACACATTCTGTAGTTATGATAATAAATACATTATGTCATTATGGTAATAAACACATTACGTAGTTATGATAAATAAAACACATTCCTGTAGATATGATAATCAAAAACACATACTGTAATATGGTAATAAACACATTACCGTAGTTATGATTAATAAACACATTACTGTTCGTTATGATTAATTAAACACAGGGACTGAGTTATGATTAAAAAACACAATACTGTAGAGATGATAATAAACACATTACTGTCGTTTATGATTAATAAACACAGTTACTGTCGTTATGATAATAAACACATTACTGTAGTATGGTAATAAAACACATTACTGTCTTTTGTGATAAAAAACCACATTACTGTGTTGTGATTAAATAACACGATGACTGTTAGTGATGGTAATAAACACATACTGTAGCTTATGATAATAAACCACATTACTTAGTTATGATAATAAACACATTACGGTAGATTATGGTAATAAACAACATTACTGTAGTTATGATAATAAACACATTACTGTAGTTGGTAATAAAACACATACCGTAGTTATAATAATAAAACACATTACTGTACTTATGTAATAAAAACACAATTACTGTAGTTATGATAATTAAACACATTACTGTAGTTATGAGAGTAAACACATTAATTTTGGGTAAAGGTTATGGTAATACAAACACATACTGTAGAATATTGGTAATAAACACATTACTGTAGTTATTGATAATTCAACACATTACCGTCGTTATGGTATAAACACATTACTGAGTTATGGTAATAAAAAACAACATTAATGTAGTTAGGATAATAAATATATACTGTAGTTATGGTATAAACACATACTGTAGTTATGATAATAAACAAACATTACGCAGTTATAATAATAGCACATGACCGTAGTATGGTGTGAACCACATTACCGTAGTTATGAAATAAACACATGACTGAGTTATGATAATAAACAAATTACTGTAGATATGATAATAAAACCATACTTAGTTATGATAATAAACAACATACTGTAGAGATGATAATAACACATTACTGTAGTTATGATAATAAACACAATTTGGTTTTTACTGTGTTATGAATAAACAATTACTGTAGATTTATGATAATAACACATTACTGTAGTTATGATAATAAACACATTTACTGTAGTTATGATAATAAACACATTACTGTAGTTTATAATAAACACATACTGTAGTTGAAATAAACACATTACGTTAGTTATGATAATAAACCACATTACGTAGTTATGTAATAAACACATTACGAGTTATATAATAAACACATTACTGTAGTTATGATAATAAACACTTACTGTAGTTAATAAAACACATTACCGTAGTTATGATAATAAACACATTACTGTAGTTTATAATATAAACACATTACTGTAGTTATGATAATAACACATTACTGTAGTTATGTAATAAACACATTACTGTAGTATGATATAAACATTACGAGTATGATAATAAACACATTACTGTAGTTTTATGGTAATAAAACACATTACCGTAGTTATATAATAAATAACACATTACTGTAGTTATGATAATAAACACATTACTGTAGTTATGGTAATAAAACACATTACTGTAGTTATGGATAATAAACACATTACTGTAGTTAGATAATTAAACCATTACGTAGTTATGATAATAAACACATTACTGTAGTTATATAATAAACACATTACTGTAGTTATGTGTAGATAATAACACATTACTGTAGTTATAATAAACACATTACGTTAGTTATGAATAATAAACACATTACTGTATTATGGTAATAAACACATTACGTAGTTATGATAATAAACACATTACTGTAGTTATTAATAAAACACATTATGTAGTTATGATAATAAACCACATTACAGTAGTTATGATAATAAAACACATTACCTAGATAATAGCTTTTTACACTCCATTTTCCAGACAACCAAAAAGTCCCAGTAAAAGCATTATATATCAATTATTTAAAAAAATTAATTAACTTAATAGCAAAATTTATTCCACATTATAAATTGATTTCCCCATAACACAAATGCTGATTAATGAACCCATTAGCAGCGGAACTTTCAATGACGGGGGTGTGGAGAACTATTGCTATTATGGGCGGATGCTGCTGCAGTGGGGGGCCCGAAAGTTGAATGAGTTTGGGGCCCATAAGAGTTCTAATGGTATCCCTGATGGTTATTGTGAACATTATAATAAAATGAGTAGGTTATTTGGCTTCAAAAACCAGAGGGATCCAAACCAGGGCTTAATTATAAAACCAACGCCATGGAATAAAAAGGATGTAAGAGACGTGGTGTCATTTTAAAAACCAGTTCAGGGCAGATCTCAGCGAGGCAAAAAGCGTTTCTGAATTGAGAAAGAATAAGGCGCCATTAAACAACCACATTTTGAAGGTCACAAGGTATATAATAAAATCCGGTTGTGGTCAACGAGAGGTGTGGAATTGATGAGTAATATGATGGCGGGGCCAGAACGATGGAGACTATGTTCAGGCAGATAGCAGTCACGAACTTTAATCCCGTCTGTACAGATCATTACGTATTCCCATTATCACACAGCCATAACGAAGGTAACGGTAAATTAACACGGTCTAATCTGAAGGTTTTCTTATTAATCTTTTTTTATTCAGATTGTGGATGTTCCCCGCGGCGCAGAAACAGTTAATAGTTTTATTTCTGCCATTGGATAAAGTAACATTTAAATAGGGGTGACGTAACTTCAATAACACAACGTAATCAACAATTTCAATCTCCGCGGCGGTCACTGGTCAAGCAGGAATGTGACGCAAGTGGCAACTAAAGGACCATCCTAAAAAAGACGAGGGAATTCTCCGTAACGCTGATTCAGCCATGGCGGCCTGCGACTGTATCCAAACCAACGGAAATGAAAAATGAAAATACAGACGGTCGAACTGCGTACAGCCGTATCTGTAGCCAAAGAAAACCGAACTACAGGGAAGTTAAAATTATAATGGACGATTTTCTATTCCCAGAAATAAACAAGGCCTTGGAATTGGATTCCGCGGAGAATTGTGGTGGGTCGAAGGGTTGGAAATGGGGTTCACGTGACGATGATGTTGAATTTCTTTCTCAGCCCCTCAATCTTGGTATTATAGCTGTTATTTTAAAGCCCTTATCGGTCTTATGGTTCTGCGTTGGAAATCAATAACGAAAAGAATTTTGCCAGAATCGCAACGCAAAGGCATGGTAATACGCGTAAATCACGCAGCAACGCATTTCACGACCGTTGTTTTTACGTTTATTTCGTGGCTGTTAAAACATCGCCTGATATTTTAAAAAAAATAAAATAAATTACACAGACAAGAGATTCCATCGATTTCTGCCAAACACAGGTAACACCAGCCCGCATAGCTAAGAGTAAAAAAGTTACGAGAGCGAAATCGCAATATTAAAACGTCAGCTTTCAATTAATACAATGTCCACCTTTAAAACTAACTGTACCGTCGTCATTTGTCTATTTGCGTTTGTGCTTTATAACGTTGATTATGCGAGAAAAATCTTGACTCCCTGTGACCTTGCTGTACCCAAACGTTAGGGAAATGGATGTATTATCCCTGCAATTTACTGACAGGACGGTTAAGTTGCAGCAAAAGTAGCCTCCATAGAGAGGCGCCATGGGCCGATTTGGATGGACAACGTTTTGGTTTGGATGGACAACGTTGGTTGGGCCCAATGAAATGCCATGCAGATTTTTTTTGTCCCTATCGACCGATACAAT
This sequence comes from Hymenochirus boettgeri, assembly GCA_019447015.1. Classification (NCBI taxonomy): domain Eukaryota; kingdom Metazoa; phylum Chordata; class Amphibia; order Anura; family Pipidae; genus Hymenochirus; species Hymenochirus boettgeri. Next base: position 107,611,012 of record CM033476.1, on the reverse strand, counting down.
GAAACTATCTGTAGATGCATGAAGAATAGCATGGTCTGTACACAGCCTACTTACGGAAGACAGAACATCAATGGGGGCTTTGTAGGGTCTGCCCCCCTTTAGGTTGGGTACACCCCATACAATCTTCCATCAGACGACAACCAATCACTTAAACCCGATAGGTTTGAGAGGGTAGGTAAAATCCACGCGAGTCCATGGTAAAACACAATAAAAAACTGGATATTTTTATGGACATTTCTACAAAATCCCTTTATCCCACGACCATTCACGTTGTTGTAAAGGTGTGACGTTCTTGGGAATTCTGTTCTTCCTGTAGTTGAGATTCCAGTCAAACCGAGTCTCCGATCAGTTTGCAAACCACCATGCGTACCTGTTTATTCTCACACAATGGGGCTGGCAGCTGTCGCGCTGTCTGATTTGATGCAGGCGAGGGGATGGGAAGGGGGAGGTTGGTATTTTTTTTTGTTTGTATTTTCTATCGAAAAGTTTGTGTAATAGAAAACACAATGTCAGGACAGTGATGATATAAAGAAGATATTTACCATTCGCTCCCCCAAAACTGGAGCGTAACGTTAAATCTTCGTGGGCGGTGTGATTGGGCAAAACAGAGACGCCAAGGGCTGGCCCCATGTTGTCCCAACTGTGCATTAATAACACTTCATAGGGGGTCTTGGTTGTGTTCGGTGACGTAAGAAGAACAATAAGAAAACAAGCGCGTTCTGTTTGCATGCAGTTGGGCAAATTAACCGAGCTTTTGTAACGTTCTGTATCGACATTGTAAGAGGGAAAAACAATTATGAGAAGGCTGATTAACATTGAAAACAAAGAAATAAAATGACATTTTAACAAGGATGGTGTTTTTAAAGGGCTTTTTTAGTACAGCGGATAAATGTTTCTAGCCCAGACCAATGAGGTTAAATAGGGAATATTCTAGTGCATCCCAAACAGAGAAAGGAAGTAGAGATGGGACCAAAATCAACTAGAACCCGAGTTAGAGATAGAAACTATATAACGTGTTGCGACAAACTCAAACACTATTCGAACTGATGTTTTTTCCCAGGACTCGCAGCTGTATTTTCGATAATTATCGAATTTATGGGGCCGTTCGCAACCTAGAATTGTATAGTTCTTAACCCTGAAAGTATATTTTGTTTCCAATAATCGTCCAATGTACGGACGTTTCGCTAACCCTAGAATGTATCGTTCTGCTAGCCCTGTAATGTAGCTTCGATGGTCAGATAACCCTCGAAAGTAGACATTGCAGTTTTCCGTAACCCTACGAAGTATCGTCAATAAAACCCTCAAAAGTAGCGTTCGTTTTCAATATCCCCTTCTCAATCCTAGTCTGATCCCCATAATAAAACTATGATATGAATCCCCAACTTAGTCGATCCATGTACTTCTGATATCCCTTCCAATCATAGTCTGATCCCCATAAAACTCTGATATGAAATATTTCCCCTCCACATCATAGTCATGAATCCCCATTAAATAACTATGATATGAAATATTCCCTTCTCAATCATAGTCTGATTTTCCCCATAATAACTACTGATGATGAAATATCCCGCTTCTCATATAGTGCTGATCCCTAACATAAAACTATGATATGAAATATCCCTTCTCATCATAGGTTGATCCCCATAATAACTATGATATGAAACTCCGATATATCTATCCCATAACTGAAAATTATCTCTCAATCATAGTCTGATCCCCATAATAACTATGATATGAAAAATCCCTTCTCATTCATAGTCTGATCCCCATTAATAACTAAGGATATGAAATATCCTTTATCAATCATAGTCTGATCACCAATAAATAACTATGATATGAAATATCCCTTATCTCAATCATAGGTCTGAGTTCCCATAATACTATGATATGAAATATCCCTTTCTCAATCATAGATTGATTCCCCATAATAAACATATGATATGAAATATCCCTAGCCAATCCTAGTCTGGATCCCCATAATAAATAGATATGAATATCCCTTTCTAATCATAAGTCTGCATCCCCAATAATAACTATGATATGACAAGCTCCCTTCCCATCAAAGTATGATCCCCATAATAACTATGTATGAAATATCCCCTTCCCAATCATAGTCCGTTCACCCATAATAACTATGATATGAATATCCCCTTCCCAATCATAGTCCGATCCCCATAATAAACTATGATATGAAATACTATAAACAGACCTTTATAATATGCACCCAATATGTAGAAGTTACCTAGGTATCACAATTAGATAAATTAATTCAAATAACCAATACATAAAATCCCCCTTACTCACACCATGGCTAGTTAAATGTCAATTCATCACATTGCGGTCTCCTGTCCAACCATTGTTTCTTTTTCATCTATTTAACATAAAATAAACAGAACAGGAATTACAGCCACGCCTCGCGAAGAGTTTATTCTGTGCACCGGATTGCCAGATCAGCTGGTGTATAAATGGGAAATATAAAGGTCTGTAAGTGTGTGTGACGTCATTGTTAAATAAGTTACGTGTACGTTCCGGTGAAACCTTCTGTGCAGATTATTGAATGTAAAAAGGATGAAACCCTCTGGCAACAGAAAATAAAGGAATGTCTCATTGTTACTCAGGGTACAGGAAGCTGCAAACAATGAATTATAATAAAAAGCAGAAATTCTGCCATTACGGCAAAATGATGTAGCGCTGGCTGAACACGTGAAATAAATCAAAACTGGTTCAGGCCAATAAAAACAAGTCTGGGCCAGCCAGGCGTAGAGGTCAGGGGGACGGGGCACATCTGGGAAAAAATATTAAAGGAATCCAATCCAACTAACTAATATATTGTATTATAACCATGTACCATATATACTCGCGGTTTATACAGAATAGGTATAAACCTAGGCTAGAGTATAAACAGACAGAGTATAAAGCAAGACCGAGTTTTAAACAGAACGAGTATAAACCGACCCGAGTATAAACTGACCCGGTTATAAACCAACCCGAGTAAAAAATGACCCGGAAAGTAAAAACTGTCCAGAGTATTAAAACCAACCCGAGTATAAAACGGTGACCGAGTATAAACCAACCCAGAGTACAAAAACATGACTGAGTATAAACTGACACGAGTATAAACCAACCCGAGTACAAACCGAATCGAGTATAAACTGACCCGAGTATAAACCGACCGAGTATAAACTGACTCGAGTATAAACTGACCTGAGTATAACCCGGCCCGAGTATAACCCAATCCGTGTATAACCCGACCCGAGTATAAACCGACCCGAGTACAAACCGACTCGAGTATAAACTGACCCGAGTATAAACCGACCCGAGTAAAATATAAACAAACCCGAGTATAAATGACCCGAGTACTAAAACTGACCTGAGTATAAACCGACCGCGTATTAACCGCCCCGAGTATTAAACCAACCCCAAGTATAAAAGACCGAGTAGTATAAAACCGACCGACCAATCAGAGTAGGACCAGACGGGGTACTATTTTTCCTTTAAAGGGTATTCCACTCGTATTTGAAGATTGGGAATCCAGTTCTATTGAAGAACGGAGGTAAAGGGCTGTGCCTACCTTCTGTTCTCAATAGAACAACAGGAGCCAGGAGAGAAGGTAAGAAACTTACCCGCTCGCTCGCTCCCCTGGCGCTTAGTCTGACAAGTCCCGACAGGGACTTGTCTTCTATGCGCATAGATTGCGGATGCATAGAAGACAAGGTCCGTTGGGACCTGTCAGATACACGCGGTGGGAGCGAGGCGAGCGGGCGTAAGTTTTCTTACCTTCTCTCTGGCTCCGTTTTTATTCTATTGAAGAACGGAGGTAAGGCACAGCTCCTTATACCTCCCGTTCTTCAATAGAACTGGATTCCCAACTCTTCAAAATACGAGTGGAGATACCTTTAAAAAAGGAGTAAAAGTGATTGACTCGAGTATAAACTGAGGGTAGAAATTATGACCAATACTGCCTTCTGATTCTGTATTGTTTGAGGCTTTAGTTGCCCTTCAAATGACAGCAGACTTCCCATACAGTAATATCCATACTATTCAACTTTACTGTATGGGAATTCTCTTTCCATTTAAAAGGCAACTAACCTAAAGTTGTATAAAGACATACGTCCATCTAGTCCAAAACTTTATACCCTACCAAATGTCTGTATAACATTAATAGTACATAGTATTGGAGATTGTATAAAGACATACGTCCATCTAGTCAACTTATTCCTCCCATAATGTCTGTAAACAGTTACATAGTAACATAGTATTGGAGGTTGTATAAAGACATACGTCCATCTAGTCCAACCTTTATACCTCCCCATAATGTCTGTATAACAGTTACATAGTAACATAGTATTGGAGGTTGTATAAAGACAACGTCCATCTAGTCCAACCTTATACCCTACCCATAATGTCTGTATAACAGTTACATAGTAACATAGATTGGAGGTTGTATAAAGACATACGTCCACACTAGTCCAACCATTTAGCCTTTACCCATCCTAAGTCTGTAAACAGTACATAGTAACATAGTATGGAGGTTGTATAAAGACATACGTCCATCTAGTCCAACCTTTATACCCTACCCATAATGTCTGTATAACAGTATATAGTAACATAGTATTGGAGGTTGTATAAAGACATACGTCCATCTAGTCCAAACCTTTATACCCTACCCATAATGTCTGTATAACAGTTTACATATAACATAGTATTGGAGGTTGTATAAAGAAAGAAATAGTCCTCTAGTCCAAAACCTTTATACCTCCCCATAATGTCTGTAGAACAGTTACATCAGTAACATAGTATTGGAGGTGGTTAAAGACATACATCCATCTAGTCCAACCTTTATACCCTACCCTAATGTCTGTAAACAGTTACATAGTAAACATAGTATTGGAGGTTGTGTAAAGAATACAATCCATCTAGTCCAACCTTTATACCCTACACATAAGTCCGTATAACAGTTACATAGTAACATAGTATTGGAAGTAATATAAAGACATACGTCATCTAGTCCAACCTTTTACCCTACACATAATGTTGTATAACGGTTACATAGTAACATAGTATTGGAAGTATATAAAACATACGTCAATCTAGTCCAACCTTTATACCCTACCACATAAGTCTGTATAACAGTTTACATAGTAACCTAGTATTGGAAGTATATAAGACATACGTCCATCTAGTCCAACCTTTATACCCTACCCATAATGTCTGTATAACAGTTTACATAGTAACATAGTATGGAGGGTGGTATAAAGACATACGTCCATCTAGTCCAACCTTTATACCTACACATAAGTCTGTATAACGGTTACACAGTACATAGTATTGGAGGTTGTATAAAGACATACGTCCATCTAGTCCAACCTTTATACACTACCCATAATGTCTATAAACAGTTACATAGTAACATAGTATTGGAGGTTGTATAAAGCATACGTCGTCTAGTCCAACACTTTATACCCTACCCATAATGTCTGTATAACAGTTACATAGTACATAGTATTGGAGGTTGTAAAGACATACGTCCTCAGTCCAACCTTTATACCCTACCCATAATTCTGTATAACAGTACATAGTAACATAGTATTGGAGGTTGTATAAAGACATACGTCACCTAATCCAACCTTTATACCCTACCCATAATGTCTGTATAACAGTTACATAGTAACATAGTATTGGAGTTGTATAAAGACATACGTCCATCTAGTCCAACCTTTATACCCTACCCATAAGTTGCCTAACAGTACATAGTAACATAGTATTGGGAGGTTGTATAAAGACATACGTCCATCTAATCCAACCTTTATACCCTCCCCACCCATATGTCGTATAACAGTTACATAGAACATAGTATGGAGGTTGTATAAAGACATACGTCCATCTAGTCCAACCTTTATACCCTACCCATAATGTCTGTATAACAATTAAATGTAACTAGTATTGGAGGTTGTATAAAGAAATAGTCCATCTAGTCCAACCTTTATACCTTACCCATAATGTTGATAACGGTTACATAGTAACATAGATTGGAGGTTGTATAAAGACATACGTCATCTAGTCCAACCTTTAACCCTACCCATAATGTCTGTATAACAGTTACATAGTAACATAGTATTGGAGGTTGTATAAAGAGACATACGTCCATCTAGTCCAACCTTTATACCCTACACATAATGTCTGTATAACAGTTACATAGTAACATAGTATATTGGAAGTAATATTAAAGACAACGTCCATCTAGTCCAACCTTTATACCCTACACATAATGTTGTATAACGTTACATAGTAACATAGTATTGGAAGTATTAATATAAAGACATACGTCCATCTAGTCAACCTTATATACCCTACCCATAATGTCTGTATAAACAGTTACATAGTAAACATAGTATGGAAGTAATATAAGACATACGTCCATCTAGTCCAACTTTATACCCTACCCATAATGTCTGTATAACAGTTACATAGTAACATAGTATTGGAGGTGGTATAAAGACATACGTCCATCTAGTCCAACCTTATACCCTACACATAATGTCTGTATAAACGTTACACAGTAACATAGTATGAGGTTGTATAAAGACAGTACCCATCTAGTCCAACCTTATACACTACCCATAATGTCTGTATAACAGTTACATAGTAACATAGTATTGGAGGTTGTATAAAGACATACGTCCGTCTAGTCCAACCTTTATACCCTACCCTAATGTCTGTATAACAGTTACATAGTAACCATAGTATTGGAGGTTGTATAAAGACATACGTCCATCCGTCCAACCTTTATACCACCCATAATGTCTGTATAAACAGTTACATAGTAACATAGTATTGGAGGTGTTTATAAAGACATACGTCATCTAATCCAACCTTTATACCCTACCCATAATGTCGTATAACAGTACATAGTAACATAGTATTGGAGGTTGTATAAAGACATACGTCCATCTAGTCCAAACCTTTTACCCTACCCCATAATGTCTGCCTAACAGTTACATAGTAACATAGTATTGGAGTTGTATAAAGACATACGTCCATCTAATCCAACTTTATACCCTCCCCATAATGTCTGTATAACAGTTACATAGAACATAGTATTGGAGGTTGTATAAAGACTACGTCCATCTAGTCCAACCTTTATACCCTACCCATAATGTCTGTAAACAGTTTACATAGTAACATATATTGGAGGTTGTAAAAGACATACGTCCATCTAGCAACCTTTATACCCTACCCATAATGTCTGTATAACAGTTACATAGTAAATAGTATTGGAGGTGTATAAAGACACCGTCCATCTAGTCCAACCTTTATACCTCTACCCATAATGTCTGTATACACAGTTACATAGTAACATAGTATTGGAGGTTGTATAAAGACATACGTCCATCTGTCCAACCTTATACCCTACCCATATGTCTGTATAAACAGTTACATAGTAACATAGTATTGGGGTTGTATAAAGACATACGTCCATCTAGTCCAACCTTTATACCCTACCCCATAATGTCTGTATAACAGTTTACATAGTAAACATAGTATGGAGGTTGTATAAAGACATACGTCCATCTAGTCCAACTTTATACCCTACCAATAATGTCTGTATAACAGTTACATAGTAACATAGTATTGGAGGTTGTATAAAGGACATACGTCCATCTAGTCTCAACCTTTATACCTACCCATAATGTCTGTATAACAGTTACCTAGTAAATTAATATTGGAGGTTGTATAAAGACATACGTCCATCTAGTCCAACTTTATACCCTACCATAATGTACTGTATAACAGTTACATGTAACATAGTATTGGAGGTTGTATAAAGACATACGTCCATCTAGTCCAACCTTTATACCCTACCCATAATATCTGTATAACAGTTACTAGTAAATAGTATTGGGGAGGTTGTATAAAGACATACGTCATCCATCTAGTCCAACCTTTATACCCTACCCATAATGTCTGTTATAACAGTTACATAGTACATAGTATTGGAGGTTATATAAAGACATACGTCCATCTAGTCCAACCTTTATACCCTACCCATAATGTCTGTATAACAGTACATAGTAACATAGTATTGGAGGTGTATATAAAGACATACGTCCATATAGTCCCAACCTTTATACCTACCCATAAGTCGTATAACAGTTACATAGTAACATAGTATTGGAGGTTGTATAAAGACATACGTTCCATTTAGTCCAACCTTTATACCCTACCCATAATGGTGTATAACAGTTACATAGTAACATAGTATTGGAGGTTATATAAAAGACATACGTCCATCTAGTCCAACCTTTATACCCTACCCATCAAATGTCTGTATAAACATTACATAGTAACATAGTATGGAGGTTGTAAAAGCATACTGCCATCTAGTCCACCTATACCCTACCAATAATGTCTGTATAACAGTTACATAGTAACATAGTATTGAGGTTGTATAAAGACATACGTCCATCTAGTCCAACCTTTATACCCTACCATAATGTCTGTATAACAGTTACATAGTAACATAATATTGGAGGTGTTATAAAGACATACGTCCATCTAGTCCAACCTTATACCCTACCATAATGTCGTATAACAGTTACATAGTAACATAGTATTGGGGTTGTATAAAAGACATACGTCCATCTAGTCCAACTTGATACCCTAACCCATAATATCTGTCTACAGTTACATAGTAACATAGTATTGGAGGTTGTATAAAGACTACGTCCATCTAGTCCAACCTTTATACCCTACCCATAATGTCTGTATAACAGTTACATAGTAACATAGTATGGAGGTTATATAAAGACATACGTCCATCATAGTCCAACCTTTAACCCTACCCATAATGTGGTATAACAGTTACATGTAACACTGTATTGGAAGGTTATATAAAGAACATACGTCCATCTAGTCAACCTTTATACCCTACCCATAAGTCTGTATAAACCGTTAATAGTACATAGTATTGGAGGTTGTATAAAGACATACGTCCATTTAGTCAAACTTTATACCCTACCCATAATGTCTGTATAAACAGTTACATAGTAACATAGTATTGGAGGTTATAAAAGACGTACGTCCATCTAGGCCACACCTTATACCCTACCCATAATGTCTGTATAACAGTTACATAGTAACATAGTATTGGAGGTTGTATAAAGACGTACGTCATCTAGTCCAACCTTTATACCCTACCATAATGTCTGTAAACAGTTACATAGTAACATAGTATTGGAGGATGATAAAGACATACGTCCATCTAGTCCAACCTTTATACCCTACCATAATGTCTGTCTAACACGTTACATAGTAACATAGTATTGGAGGTTGTATAAAGAATACGTCATCAGTACGTCCAACCTTTATACCCTACCCATAATGTCTTGTATAACAGTTACATAGATAACAAGTATTGGGAGGTTGTATAAAGACATACGTCCATCTAGTCCAACTTTTACCCTACCCATAATGTCTGTCTATTATAGAAGCTTTTCAGGCCACTTTTAAATCTATTTCATGAACTTGCCATACCACATCTGCTGGAAGACAGTTCCACAGTGTCACCGTTCTCACTGTAAAGAACACTTTCCTAACCTGAAGATGAAACTTCTTTTCTTCCAACCTTAATCGTTGCTGCTTCTCCAGGGTAAACAGCCCCACATATAACAGCACAAAGTGCCTCCCACGTTTATATTAACATATTATATTGCACACAGACATATAAATCTAAAGTTATATAACCTACGTCCTTCCAACCATAACGATCACTACACAAAGGATTCTCTGTTGGTGAAAATAAGAAGTGGCCCCGTAAGTGACAGACCAAACGCACACCACGGACTAAGTGGCCCTGAACGCGCACTTTCTCCCCGTCATCACCGTCTCTTCCTCCTGAAAAATTGGCAACACAGAATTTTGCCAAATTCTCCTCTGTGCTAATGTGACACATTTCTCCATATCAAAACACGCACTCCCTCTGTACAGCGTGTTTAATGCATTAACTGTGTATAGTAAATAGGTACTATGTAGATGGTAGTGGGTTAGTACAGGGGAGCCCAATGTGATAAATTGGGGGGGCCATAAGAAGTATTATGGGACAGAATCTGTAATAGACTGCGTTTCTATGAATCAGAATTTAACCAGTGTGGGAATTTCCTATGTTCAGCTCGATGTAGGAAGCCGGAAAAGGGAATATCTCGTCCGAGGAATGCGCATTCACCTGTGTACAGAACAGAACATTATCAACCAGGTCCAAGGAATTCCATAGACCGGGAATATCTCCCCAAAACAGGAAACAGGGCCAATGGTTGACAAAAGGAAAATAAAATTTTCCTGATTCTGTTTTTTGGCTTTGTTCGCTGTCTAGAAGGAAATGTCCTGACCTGTAGTACACCGCGACCGTAACAATCTATTCTCATAGACAACATTAGGGACGTTCCTGGGTGTAATGGGATGGGATTGTTATGTACTCGGCAGGGATGTGAATCCTCCAGAGGAATTTTTCCATCCAATCACATTAAAGCTACATCATAGGATGTGCCAATAGAATTTGTCAATTGTTATACATTATTATTGTTATTGTTGGTATTATTATTATTATTATTAATTATTACTACTACTACTATACTACTACTACTACACTATTATATTACTAGATTATTATACTATTACTACTACTACTAACTACACTACATTTTATTATTATTTGTTATTATTATTGCTGTTATTATTATTATTATTACTACTACTACTACTACTATTATTATTACTAATATTATTACTACTACTACTACTACTACTACTACTTCTACTACTACTACTATTATTATTATTATTATTATTATTACTAATTTTATTATTACTGTTAAAGGGCATGTTTACCCCCAAATCTATATTTATATTTATGTTAAGGACCCGACCCAAATACCATTTTTCTTGCACTTACCTATCCATGAGACGTATTTAGAGGCCCCAACTCGTCAGTCAAAAGGTGACATCACAGCCAATGGCTGTTGGCCATTACAAAAGTCACTTCTGCTGCTGTACAAGCTCGTAACCAGCTCACAACAGCAGCAGAGGAGGCTAAACCTGCCACAAGGGGTCTGTAATTCGTTTAGAAGCATGTTGGGTGTAGGTGAGCTCAGTGAAAATTAGGTTAGGGGGTCTTTAACCTAAATATAAAATATAGATTTTCCCTTTAAGTTTAGTAAATTTATATTAATGCATTAATAAACACATTACTGTAGTTTGATAATAAACACATTACTGTAGTTATGATAATAAACACATTACTTGTAGTTATAATAAATAACACACATTACTGTAGTTATGATAATAAACACATTACATGTAGTTGATATAAACACATTACTGTAGTTTGGTAATAAACACAATTACTGTAGTTATGGTAATAAACACATTACAGTAGTTATATATAAAACACTTACTGTAGTTATGATAATAAACACATTACTGTAGTTTAATAATAAAAAACCATTACTGTAGTTATGATAATAACACATTACTGTAGTTATATAATAAACCATTACTGTAGTTATGATAATAAACACTACAGTAGTTATGTAATAATAACCATTACTGTAGTTATGGTAATAAACACATTACTGTAGTTATGGTAATAAACACATTACAGTAGTTATAAATAATAAACCATTACTGTAGTTATGATATAAAACCATTACTGTAGTTATAATAATAACACATTCCTGTAGTTATGATAATAAACACATTACTGTAGTTATGTAATAAACACATTACTGTAGTTATAATAATAAACCAACTGTAGTTATATAATAAACACATTACTGTAGTTATGATATAACATTAATGTAGTTTGATAATAAACCATTACTGTAGTTATGGTAATAACAATAATACTGTAGCTTACACATTACTGTAGTTATGGTAATAAACACATTACTGTAGTTATATAATAAACACATTAACTAGTAGTTATAATAATAACACTTTACTGTAGTTATGGTAATAAACACATTACTGTAGTTATGAATAATAAACACATTACTGTATTATAATAATAAACACATTACTGTAGTTATGATAATAAACACATTACTGTAGTATAATAATAAACACATTACTGTAGTTATGGTAATAAACACATTACTGTAGTTATAATAAAAAACCATTACTGTTAATTATAATAAACCATTACTGTAGTTATGAATATAAACACACATTACACTGTAGTTTAAATAATAATAAAACACATTACTGTAGTTATGATATAAACACATTAATGTAGTTATGATAATAAAACCATTACTGTAGTTATGGTAATATAAACCATTACGTGTTAATAATATAATAAACACATTACTGTAGTTATGATAATAAACACATTTACGTAATTAATATAAACACATTACTGTAGTTATGGTAATAAACACATTACCGATAATATTATTTACTATTTCTTAGCCAAGATAAGAAGGTGATAATAGATAATATTATTTACTATTTCTTAGCCAAGATAAGAAGGTGATAATATAGACTTTCAGTAGGAGCTGCTACCATGTATGTCTTTAGCATCCTACAATTTCTTAGGTCCGATTTACGATGCTCTTATAAATATGTAGTAATGCAGGACCCGCTGCCAAAGGAATCAGATAAGACAAGCGGATGTATCTAAAACACCATCAGGGTTATTCAATAAAAGTTCTTATCGTTAAAAATGGTGCTAATTTCGCCCCAGCCAATCAGATGTTAGCTTTCATATGTTAACTAAGATCTGGCCCAGGACATGGACCTCAAAGGAGAAGGGGTGTGGCCTGATGCGTTTCACGGGTCTCCGAGGAAGGTGACCAGATTTTCTATCACTAGAGAAGGTTGTGAGACAGAGAAATTATTATTATCATTATTATTATTATTATTATAGATTTATATAGCGCCACCATCTTCCGTAGCGCTGTACAATTCCATGTATACATTCACAAATGTGTGTATGAAGCTCTGTTCTCTTGCACTGGGCATCTTTCCATTTATTATTTTATGTTTCCAATGAATTATTATTTTCCATCTTCCTGACCCAGAAGAATAAATCGGGAGGTTTGATTCTCTGAGCTTTAAAAAAAGAATCAAAGTTTAGAAAGTCAACAAGACTAAAATAGAAATTCATTCTGATTGGCTGCTGCCCTGCGGCTGGTTACGAGCCGTTGCCTTGAAAGTTTAAACAGAGAAGCAGTGTTCAGTTTTGTGGGTGAGGATGTGAAACTGCCAGGATACATGTGGGTCTCACCCCCCGATACAGTGTAACAGTCCTTGGCAATGATCCTTCTGGATGCTTCCAAGTGCCGGGCACATGCTTGTATAAAACATATATTGGGGATTATCTATGGACAGGAGTTTTATTTATCTATTGTCCTAGCTCCACCCCCAATTCAATCTGGGATCTCTCTAATGGGAAGAAGTGCTTTGTGCAGAGCATGTCTTTCTATTGGTTAGACCCGGGGCCAATAAAGTGGGCGGAGCAACAACGGATTAATGTCCATTTAGTTGGATGGACAAGACACATTTAAAGTGACCCATGCATGGTAGAGATGGCTGAACTATATAAAGTTCGGTCCATTTTAAATTTTTTGAACTTCAGGAAAAGTTTGAAGGTTCGAATTTAGACCCATTAAAGTCAATGGGCAGTGATTTAGTAAAGTTCGGGTGATTTACAGATAAACTAACAATGGTAACTTACTGTAAATGGCTGTGGCACCTGGGAAATGGTCTGGGGAACATGTCACTATCACTAAAACTTGTTACAACACTTCTTAAACACGAGCGGGCAATTCTCAGGTTTTGCGTAAGCTACGTTCGAGGGTTACGGCCAATTTGAGGGTTACCGAACGATACTTTCGAGGGTTACTGAAAAAAGAACCGTAAATTCAAGGGTTACTGAAACTGAACGCTAAATTTGAGGGTTACCAAAAACAAACAATACTTTCAAGGGTTGCTGAAAATCGAAGGCTACATTCGAGGGTTATCGAACAATACATTCTAGGGTTAGCGAACGATACATTCTTGGGTTAGCGAACGATACATTCTAGGGTTAGCGAACGATACATTCTAGGGTTAACGAACGATACATTCCTAGGGTTTAGCGAACGATACTTCTAGGGTTACGACTGCTAACATTTCGGAGGGTTTACCCAGACTATACATTCTAGGGTTACGACGATACATTCCGGTCTGGTTCGGCAACATCTTCTAGGGTTAGCGACAATACATTCTAGGTTAGTGAACGATAACATTCTAGTGTTAGCTAACGATCATTCTAAGGGTCTCAGCTTAACGATACCTTCTAGGATTATTGAACGATACATTCTAGGGTTAGCAACGTCCATTCTAGGGTTAAGAAGCGGCTGTGGTGAAGAGCCTTGCACGTGCGATTGGGGCGATTCGCATTTCTGGTTTCTAGTACTTCTCGGTACGGAACTATACTTCTAGGAGTTGAGAAGATACATTCTAGGGTGAGCGAATCAATACATTCTAGGTTAGTGAACGATACCTTTAAGGGTTAGCGAACGATACAATTCTAGGGTTAGCGAACGTATTCTAGGGTTAGCGAACGATCATCTAGGGAACGATGAACATTCTAGGGTTAGAGAACTCTACATCTAGTGTTAGCGAACGATACATTCTAGGGTTACAGCGAACATACCTCTAGGGTTAGCGAACGCTAATTCTAAGGGTTACGCATGATACATTCTAGGGTTTAACGAACATACATTCGAGGTTACGAACGATCCCTTCTATGTTAGCGAACGACTACATTCTAGGAGGTGTAAGTATCAGATTCACCGCTACATTCTAGGGTTAGCGAACGAGACTGCTAGGTTACCGAACATACATTCTAGGTTAGCGACGATACTTCTAGGTTATACGCGAACGAACATTCTATGGTTAGCGAACGTACTTCTAGGTACCTAACGATCATTCTATGGGTTAGAAGAACGATACAGCTAGGTTAGAGACGTACCTTCTATGGTTACGAATGGTCCGTAAATCGATAATTATCGAGTCTGGAAAAATGAACTATGTTTGAATAGTTTGACGTTCGTCCCGAGTCATAAATTTGTCTCGAGTTGGTTTGTGTTCCTGCTACTGCAGGTACCGCTGCTAATTAATCTGACAACATCGGGTTTAGTCCCCATCTTGTCGCCATATGTCTGGCGGGTATTTTGGGGGGGTTTAGCCCATTTTTTCACCATGCGCACATAATAAAACTCACTCTCTACTTCTTATAGTAGATTAAAGAACCAATCACCTTAATGTTGTCAATGTGAATATTTTGGTCATTGATCAAGTTCAAGTTCAGTATCACCAGCCATGTCTGTAATGTTCTGTATGTGAATTGAATGAATGTTCTATTGTGATCCCAACATAGAGTTATCCTAATGTGACTATTGTCAGCAGTGCTAATGCAAGTGCTCATGGGAGATTGTCAACTTTGGATACATTGTAACAGTGAGAGATTGTGGGCACAAGGGCATTAGGGATGAGGCCGGAGACAAGGAAGGAGCTCGGGGACAGAGACATGAGTGTTTATATGGTTGGTGGAAGTGAGGGAAAGAGAGAATTATTCCTCGCTGTGTGGAATAGAGAATTGGACGGTAATCACACCGAGTGCGCAGTGTCTCCCATAGATAAGAACATGGAATTTAGGGAACTGGCGGACCAGGTGCTCTGGAATTCTGATACCATGAAGTTGGAGTCGGCCGAGATCTCAGCAGACAATGTGTGAGTATTCCGTTGATTTTACCCGACGTGCCAAGAACTGTGCCCTTGGGTTGGATGGTTGGCACAGTATTAAAAGTATTTCCTTTCTAGGCGGTTATATACTTCCTCTTTAAACCAGGAGATTGTGAATGATAAAATCCATTATTTATTGTCCTTAAAGTGACAATGACCAGATACCAAGTCTGTAGCAGGGGTTGGGGAGGCAGATTTTGCTTTTTTTGTTGAGTTGTGACGAACTACAACTCTCACCTTTTACCGCAATAGACAGTTCAAACCTGCTGGTGGGGAAGGACATTTGAACCCATCTGACCCTGCAAGGTGATTCCTCCCTTTAGACTTGTCTTGTCTTCTTCAGGATCACCGATAATCCTGACACCAACCAAGTGAGTTCCCGTTGGCGCCACCTTGTGGCCGGAGGGACATGTCTGGTTCTGATGTTCTTCGCTGCCATCGTATCCCTGCTGCCTCTCTGTAAGTCTCCCCCAGATAGAGAACAAGGCGTGGCTGTCATGGGACAATAATAGGAATAAAGGGGAGATAACGACCAATGACAGAATCAAATCTTTTCGTTAACGATTTTATGACCAATGACAGATCTGATTACTGAGAATAAATTTAAAGGGCATGTCCACCCCAAAGCTTAGATTTAACCCCATACTGCCCCCACTGTGTAGTGTTAGAAAAATCCTTACCTCACATCTCTACTCCTTACGGTTCTCCTGGAGTGACTGTCCAAAGTCCAGGATACTGAAGAGTAGGAGCCGTCTTCTTCTGTGAAAGGTTCCCACCTCCTCCTTGTCCTTTGATTGGACAGTGCCAATGATGCAGATAAGATAACAGAAAGTGGGGATTCTGGGCACCTTTTAATCCTCCTCTCATTTCGCCCATAAATCAGATTGTTGGCTTATCTATCGGTTACCTTTAGTTGTCCTTTAATATCTTCTTAATTCTAATCCGTCACCCATTGGTAACCTTTTCTCCTTATTCTTTCTCCATCCTGTCCCCCTTGTTGTCTTTATTTCCCATGTTGTGTTGTCACTTAGACCTCCAGGAAAATTCCTTTCTTTATGGAGTTCGCCAGGAGGCCGAGTCTCTACATCTAAACCAGAGTTTCCTGATGAATGAATTCCCAGATATGGAGGAATCTGGACTCCATAACATCGTGTCCTCCCTGCAGCACAACATCACATCCATGAGGGACACTATAATTGCCGGGTTGCAGGGGAACCAGACGAGGCTGGCAGTGGAGATGGGAAGGCTGGAGATGAGCTACCATAACACCAGCGGTGACTATGAATCCCTGAATGGAACATATCAGCACCTGGAAGGGAATTATTACCTTATCCCCAGGGAAGGGGAGATGCTCCATAACTGCAATCAACACAATTCCATCCCTGACAGTGAACAAGGTGGTAAACTGTGTTTGTAATGGCAACGGGGAATTTCTTATGATTCCATGTTATGGTAGAAATTGTCCAAAACCAACCAAAGGGATATTTCCTGCAGATTCATTGGCACCATAATACGGGGGACGTGCCCCATCCAGTAATGTTTTGTAGTGCCCAATTACACCCACGTGTTAATGTAGACCGCCCATCATATAGACAGTGCCCACCAGTGCCCACAGTAAACATCTGCTTATATATATATATTATATGCACACACAGGGTTTAACTCGCCCTTCTCTATCTATCCCTTGCAGACACTGTGTGCCCATTCTGCATGACCGGTTGGCATTTCTTTGGCACATCATGTTATTTCCCATCCTCAGATGCCCATGGTTGGGAGGAAAGCACTGCCCTGTGCAGGAAGGATGGTGGATACCTGTCGGCCATAAACAGTCATGAGGAGCAGGTAAGGATTGGGCTGTGTGGATTTCTGCAGATCCAACACACACACACAGTCATGGAAACACAACCAATAGATTAAATTTCACCCTCTACTTGCAGAGTTTTCTGGAAGACCTGGTGAATGGAACAATCTGGATCGGCCTGTCAGACCGTGTAGTGGAAGGGAATTGGCGCTGGGAAGACAAGAGCCAGTATGCACTGGGTCCCAAGTAAGAAACAGAAGGGTTGGTTATTACAGAGTTGGCTATTATTGGGCATTAGTACACATACATATATACACTGGTAGAGAGGGTAATGCCACCTGCCATCGCACAGTCTGCCAACTACCACAGTCAGCCATAGAGAGGTCCCACCATGGTACTGAATGTCCACAATATCCAATTCAGGTATTGACTGTGTAATCATTGTGGGGTAGATTTATTTCTTCTGGAAGAACACCCATGGGTGCCCTGCTTGTGGCTTTGTAGTAAGGCTGTAAGAAGCTCCTGGGACCGTCTTTGTGGGTTGTCTAGGTGGTGGTTGTAGGTCCTCCCCAGAGAGGGAAAGTTCAAGCTCCTTAATAATAATAGACAAGGTCCATCTACACATCTCCATAATGAGATCAGAATCATCCCAGATCTTGCTCCTTTCCCATAACCCCTGTAATTCCCCCTACAGAGATTCCCATCACCTTCCAATGCACTGATCTTGGTTGTGGTACAGAAACAAAGTGTCCAGCACCAAGCAGGCAGGACCAGAAATATCTCAGTCTAACATCTTAATCTCTATTCCCAAGATTTATCTTCAGATAAATGTAACGTTCTACTTGCCACATGACTTGTTTTGGGCTGACACCCCCTTTTATTGTCACCCTGTCTCCCCCTTTACTGTAGGCATTGGCTCCCTAATCCGCCCGATAACTCTAGGAACGAGGACTGTGTCTCTTTGTCACCAGCTGCCGGGTGGAAAGTCGAACATTGCCTCAAGCGGTACACGAGAGTGTGTGAAGAGAATGCCGGGGAGTTTCTGCTGTCCGCCGATAGTTTATTTTATGTCTAAATTATACTCATGCAGTAACTGACTCTTTTCTGGCTCCTCCCACATTCATTGTCACTGACTATCCTCCCAACTATGACACTGGGGAACATATGGTTAGGGGCTTGAAAATTGATAGTTACTTCATGAGTATAATTCTCCTTTAAATAATAAAAGGCAATGTTTACCTTTCAAATGAAAAATTATTCAATTGCCTCTTAAAAGATTTTTACCTCCTCTCCAAGCTCTTTTACAAGCTCACACATGCTCAGAGGAGCCAGCTAGGGGAATAGTATTCAGTCATTGGCTGTGATGTCATCTGTTACATACTTGACTGACAGGTGATAATAACTGGATGGACCAGGGAATAGAGCACAGGGCTGTATTTCAGATTAGTATTACATCTTGCAAATTCTAACTATGGCCTTTATCATATTCCCCACTGGCCATGGTATAACAGGAGCACCCAGCAAGATTTTATAGCGTTTATTTTAATTTCCGCCATCTTTACTAGAACACAGAATATCTTACAGGGAGGGGTCTGTGTGTTAGAAATGTACAATGACCCAACCTGAGGGCAACATGTATATATATATATAACTGTAAAGAAACCTTTCCTAACCTGAAGATGAAACTTCTTTTCTTCCAACCTTAATCGTTGCTGCTTCTCCAGTGTAAACAGCCCCACATATACACAGCAATGTGCCCTCCCACGTTTATATTACATTATTATATTGCACACAGACATATAAATCTACAGTATTTATATTACATTATTATATTGCACACAGACATATAAATCTACAGTATTATTAACCTACGTCCTTCCAACCATAACGATCACTACACAAAGGATTCTCTGTTGGTGAAAATAAGAAGTGGCCCCGTAAGTGACAGACCACACGCACACACAGGACTAAGTGGCCCTGAACGCCGCACTTTCTCCCCTGTCATCACCGTCTCCTTCCTCCTGAAAAATTGGCAAACAAGAATTTTGCCAAATTCTCCTCTGTGCTAATGTGACACATTTCTCCATATCAGTAACACGCACTCCCTCTGTACACGCGTGTTTAATGCATTACCTGTGTATAGTAAATAGGTACTATGTAGATGGTAGTGGGTAGTACAGGGAGCCCCAATGTGATAAATTGGGGGGGCCCATAAGAATTATTAATGGGACAGAATCTGTAATAGACTGCGTTTCTATGAATCAGAATTAAACCATGTGTGGGAATTTCCTATGTTCAGCTCGATGTAGGAAGCCGGAAAAGGGAATCTCGTCCGAGGAATGCGCATTCACCTGTGTACAGAACAGAACATTATCAACCAGGTCCAAGGAATTCCATAGACCGGGAATCATCTCCCCAAAACAGGAAACAGGGCCAATGGTTGACAAAAGGAAAATAAAATTCCTTCCTGGATTCTGTTTTTTGGCTTTGTTCGCTGTCTAGAAGGAAATGTCCTGACCTGTAGTACACCGCGACCGTAACAATCTATTCTCATAGACAACATTAGGGACGTTCCTGGGTGTAATGGGATGGGATGTTATGTACTCGGCAGGGAAAGGGATGTGAATCTCCAGAGCGAATATTCATCCAATCACATTTGTAAAGCTACATCATAGGAGGTGCCAATATGAATTGTACAAGGGGAGACATTAGGGAGGGTGAGGGTTGGGATTATTATTAGATTGATTGATTATGATGACTACTACTACGTACGACGACGACGACGACGAGGCGGAGGACGAAGAGGAGGAGGACGGACTGACGGACGACGACGACGACGACGAGAGGAGGAGGGAGGAGGAGGGGGGGGAGGAGAGGGGATGGACGACGACGACGAGGAGTTATGAGGAAGAAGATTAGGATGACGAGACGACGACTGACGACTACGACCAGACGAGACGACGAGACGACGACGAGGAGGCTTGATGAGGAGGATTAGTAGGAGGTAGGGAGGAGGAGGAGGAAGGAGACGACGACTAGGATGATGAGGGACTGAATTAGTATTATTAGACATAGACGACGGGACGACTAAGACCACTGACTACTACTACTAACTACTCGCTACATACATATAGTACCTACTATATATTATTAGTATTATTTTTTAGTACTTATATATTGTAGCTTATACTGTTAGGGCATGTTTAAAAACCCCAAATTATATTTATATTATGTTAAGGACCCGACCCAAAATACCATTTTTCTTGCACTTACCTATCATGAGACAATATGTTAGAAGCCCACCAACTCGTCAGTCAAAAGGTGACATCACAGCCAATGGTCTGTTGGCCATTACAAAAGCATCTATTTGCGCCTGTACAAGCTCGTAACCAGCGCCACAACCGCCAGGCAGAGGAGGCTACTGCCACAAGGGGTCTGTAATTGCGTTTAGCAGCATTGGGGTGAGGTGAGCTCATGTGAAATAGTTATGGGGGTCCTTTAACCTAAATCATAACGAATATAGATTTTTGCCCTTTAAGTTTAGTAAATTTAATATTAATACGGACTTAATAAAACACATTACTGCTAGTTGATTGATAATAAACACATTACTGTGTAGTATGATAATAAACACATTACTAGAGAGTATAAGTAAATAACAATTAACTGCTAAGTTATGATAATAAACACTTACTTAGTGAAACCTTACTGTAGTGGTAATAACACCATTTACTGTACGTTAGGTAATAAACACATTACGTGTATACACCTACGGTTATGGATAATAAACACAGGTACTGTAGTTCTAATAATAAAAAACGCATTACTGTAGTTATGATAACGACACATTAACTGTAGTTATATAATAAAAACTTACAGTATGATAAACCTACATAGTATGTATACCTTACTGTGTATTAATAAACACATTACTGAGTTATGTAATAAACACTTACATGTTTAATAAAACATCTGTAGTTATGATATAAACAATACATTTGACACACGTACCGTTAGTCGAATCCCTAACATACATATCGGTTTTATGTCCCTTTTAGTTATGGTAACTTAAACCACTTGATCTGTAGTTCTGTGGTCAGAAATATTCTTACTTTTCAGTAGTCCGACAAGAATAAACACATACTGGCCCAGTCGATGATTAATATTACATTCACTTATCCCCTTCGTGTCACGTTATATTATTATTATTATTATTATTATTACTAATTTTATTATTACTGTTAAAGGGCATGTTTACCCCCAAATCTATATTTATATTTATGTTAAGGACCCGACCCAAATACCATTTTTCTTGCACTTACCTATCCATGAGACGTATTTAGAGGCCCCAACTCGTCAGTCAAAAGGTGACATCACAGCCAATGGCTGTTGGCCATTACAAAAGTCTCTTCTGCTGCTGTACAAGCTCGTAACCAGCTCACAACAGCAGCAGAGCTTCTGCTGCTGTACAAGCTCGTAACCAGCTCACAACAGCAGCAGAGGAGGCTAAACCTGCCACAAGGGGTCTGTAATTCGTTTGGAAGCATGTTGGGTGTAGGTGAGCTCAGTGGAAATTAGGTTAGGGGGTCTTTAAACGAAATATAAAATATAGATTTGCCCTTTAAAGTTATAGTAAATTTAATATTAATGCATTAATAAACACATTACTGTAGTTATGATAATAAACAAATTACTGTAGTTATGATAATAAACACATTACTGTAGTTATAATAATAAACACATTACTGTAGTTATGATAATAAACACATTACAGTAGTTATGATAATAAACACATTACTGTAGTTATGGTAATAAACACATTACTGTAGTTATGGTAATAAACGTGCTAATTTCGCCCCAGCCAATCAGATGTTAGCTTTCATATGTTAACTAAGATCTGGCCCAGGACATGGACCTCAAGGGAGAAGGGGTGTGGCCTGACGCGTTTCACGGGTCTCCGAGGAAGGTGACCAGATTTTCTATCACTATAGACCAGTTCCACAATCCAGTGGATCACATATAGACCATTTCCAGAATCCAGTGGATCACATATAGACCAGTTCCACAATCCAGTGGATCACATATAGACCAGTTCCAGAATCCAGTGGATCACATATAGACCAGTTCCACAATCCAGTGGATCACATATAGACCAGTTCCAGAATCCAGTGGATCACATATAGACCAGTTCCACTGTCCGGCTTTTCTGTTTCTCCAACACCTACATTTGAACATTGTTCATGTGCTATTTGCATTTTCTCACTGGGAAGACAATGTTTGGGAGGATGAATTGTGAGTGATTCATCTGCTCTGGAGGCTTCGTAATCTACGAAATATGAAAACACAATCTCCTTATCTGTATTTACAGCAGATACCCAGGGATGCCAGTTCTATACAGCAAGACGTGTACCATCAATTATTAACCCTGCTCCTTTATTCATTGGTGTAGTCACCTACTTTTTCTCTGGTTATATTCTGCAATTGTACATTGCACAGGAGAGAATAACATTATAGCTGTATTATTTCACATTTGGTGGGTTCATGTAAGACTTTGAGGTCACCAGGTTTTAGCCATTTGATTTTCAGGTCCAGGGATCCAGTCACATCTCTGTACGTGCGGCTCCACTGAGACGTGGGATGAGACTTAACCACAAACTCTTCATCTTCCACTCACTGCAGGATTTATTTACATTTCCACCACTTACATCCTTTTATTTCTCTCTCAATACAGATTTAGAAACACTTAAACGTGGTGTAATAAATCACCAGAAAAAATGATTATGTTTTTCATCTGCAGAGCTCTCGCCTTCCCTTACCCCGTATGTTTACATTCAGGATTCCTGAGTGAGGTCTATGAAACACAAGGATAAGTTGTGTAGTAGTGGGGGTTTCATCCTAGAATCAGTTTCCTGTACAAATCCTGATGTGAGATGGTTTAAGTGTCAATCTTGCTGCAGATAAATATGGTGAACAGCTGGGGTACAGGTTCAATGGTGAAATGTGATAAATATGATGAGCAGTTGGGGTACAGGTTCAATGGTGAAATGTGATAAATATGGTAAGAAGATGGGGTACAGGTTCAATGGTGAAATGTGATAAATATGGTGAGCAGTTGGGGTACAGGTTCAATGGTGAAATGTGATAAATATGGTAAGAAGATGGGGTACAGGTTTCTTCATGTATTGAAATGTTGATAAATAGGTGAGCAGTTGGGGTACAGGGTTCAATGGTTGTGATGTGAAATGTGATAAATATGGTAAGAAGATGGGGTACAGGTTCAATGGTGAAATGTGATAAATATGGTAAGAAGTTGGGGTACAGGTTCAATGGTGAAATGTGATAAATATGGTAAGAAGATGGGGTACAGGTTCAATGGTGAAATGTGATAAAATTGGAGAGCATGGGGGGACAGGTTCAATGGAATGTGATAAATATGGTAAGAAGTAGGGGTACAGGTTCAATGGTGAAATGTGATAAATTGGTGAGCAGTGGGGTACAGTTCAATGGTGAAATTGAGTAAATATGGTAGAAGAGGGGGTACAGGTTCAATAGGTATGAAATGTGATAATATGGTGAGCAGCTGGGGTACAGGTTCAATGGTGAAATGTGATAAATATGGTGAGCAGTTGGGGTACAGGTTCAATGGTGAAATGTGATAAATATGGTGAGCAGCTGGGGTACAGGTTCAATGGTGAAATGTGATAAATATGGTAAGAAGATGGGGTACAGGTTCAATGGTGAAATGTGATAATATGGTGAAGCAAAGATGGGGTACAGGTTCAATGGTGAAATGTGATAAATATGTGAGCAGTGGGGTACAGGTTCAATGGTGAAATGTGATAAATATGGTGAGCATTAGTTAGGTGTACAGGTTCAATGGTGAAATGTTGATAAATATGGTAGAGATGGGTACAGGTTTCAATGGTGAAATGTGATAAATATGTTAAGAAGATGGGGTACAGGTTCAATGGTGAAAGTGGAAAATATGTAAGAGCATGGGTACAGGTTCAATGGTGAAATGTGATAAATATGGTGAGCAGTTGGGGTACAGGTTCAATGGTGAAATGTGATAAATATGGTAAGAAGATGGGGTACAGGTTCAATGGTGAAATGTGATAAATATGGTGAGCAGTTGGGGTACAGGTTCAATGGTGTGAGAAATGTGATAAATATGGTGAGCAGTTGGGTACAGTTCATGGTGAAATGTGATAAATATGGTGAGCAGTGGGTACAGGTTCAATGGTGAAATGTGATAAATATGGTAGAAGATTGGGGTACAGGTTTCAATGGTGGAAATGTGATAAATATGGTGAGCAGATGGGGTACAGGTTCAATGGTGGAAGTGTGATAAATATGGTGAGCAGTTGGGGTACAGGTTTCACATGGTGAAATGTGAAAATATGGAGCAGTTGGGTACAGGTTCAATGGTGAAATGTGATAAATATGGTAAGAAGATGGGGTACAGGTTCAAGTGTGAAATGTGATAAATATGGTAAGAAGATGGGTACAGGTTCAATGGTTGAAATGTGATAAATGGTAAGAAGATGGGGTACAGGTTCAATGGTGAAATGTGATAAATATGGTGAGCAGTTGGGGTACAGGTTCAAGTGGTGAAATGTGATAAATTGGTAGAGTTGGGTACAAGGTTCAATGGTGAAATTGATAAAATATGGTGAGGAAGTATGGGGTACAGGTTCACATGGTTGAAATGTGATAAATATGGTGAGCAGATGGGGTACAGGTTCAATGGTTGAAATGTGATAAATATGGTGACAGAGTGGGTACAGGTTCAATGGTGAAATGTGATTAAATATGGTAAGAAGATGGGGTAACAGGTTCTGGTGAAAGTGATAAATATGGTAGAAGATGGGGTACAGGTTCAGGAATGTGAAAAGCAGGTAAGTAGGTGAATGTGAAATATGGTGAGCAGTTGGGTACAGGTTCAATGGTGAAAGTGATAAATATGGTTAAGAAGTGGGTGTACAGGTTCAATGGTGTGAAATGTGATAAATATGGTGAAGCAGGGGTACAGGTTCATGGTGAAAGGTGATAAATATGTTAAGAAGATGGGGGTACAAGGTTCAATGGTGAAATGTGATAAATATGTGAGCATATGGGGTACAGGTTCAATGGGATGGATAAAATATGGTAAGAGATAAGATGGGGTACAGGTTCAATGGTGAAATGTGATAAATATGGTGAGAGAATGGGTACCAGGTTCAATGGTGTGAATGTGATAAATATGGTGAGCAGTTGGGTACGGTTCAATGGTGAAATGTGAAATATGTAAGAAGATGGTGGTCAGGTTCAATGTGTGAAATGTGATAAATATGTAGAAGATGGTGTACAGGTTCAATGGTTGAAATGTGATAAATATGGTAGAGATGGGGGTACAGGTGTCAATGGTGAAATGTGATAATATGGTGAGCAGTTGGGGTACAGGTTCATGGGAATGAAATGTGATAATAGGTAAGAGATGGGGGTACATTCATTGGTGTATGTGAAATGTGAAAATATGGTAGAAGATTGGGGTACAGGTTCAATGGTGAAATGTGATAAATATGGTAGAAGATGGGTACAGGTTCAATGGGAAATGTGATAATATGGTGACAGATTGGGTACAGGGTTCACATTGGGAAATGATGTGTATAAATATGGTGAGCAGTTGTGAGGTACAGTTCAATGTGTGAATGTGATAAATATGGTGAGCAGTTGGGGTACAGGTTTCAATGGTGAAATGTGATCCAAATATGGTGAGCAGTTGGGGGGGTATAAGTTTCAAGGTTAAATGTATAAAAGGATTGAGCAGTTGGGTACAGGTTCAATGGTGAAATGTGATCAATATGGTAAGAATAGGGGACAGTTTCAATGGTGAAATGTGAAAATATAGTGGCAGTTGGGGTACAGGTTCAATGGTGAAATGTGATAAATGTGAGCAGTTGGTACAGGTTCAATGGGTGAAATGTGATAAATATGGTAAGAAAGATGGGGTACAGGTTCAATGGTGAAATGTGATAAATATGTGAAGTGGGGGTACAGGTTCAATGGTGAAATGTGATAAATATGGTAGAAAGTTGGGGTACAGGTGTCAATGGTGAAATGTGATAAAATATGGTGAGCAGTTGGGGTACAGTGTTCATGGTGAAATGTGATAAGATAGTGTACGTTGGGGTACAGGTTCAATGGTGAAATGTGATAAAATTATGGTAGAAGATGGGGTAACAGTTCAATGTGAAATGTGATAAATATGGTAGAAGGTGGTGGGTCCAGGTTCAATGGTGAAATGAATTGATAAATATGGGTAAGAGAGGGGTACAGGTTTCAATGTGAAGTGAAAGTGATAAAGTTGGTGAGCAGTTGGGGTACAGGTTCAATGGTGAATGTGATAAATATGTGAGCAGGTATGGGTAAAGTTCAATGGTTGAAATGTGATAAATTAGTAGAAAGATGTGGGGTACAGAGTTCAATGGTGAATTGAAAATATGGTAGAGTATGGGGTACAGGTTCATGGTGAAATGGTATATTCGAAGAGTGGGGTAAGGTATGGTGAATGTGATAACTATGGTGAGCAGCTGGGGTTACAGGTTCAATGGTGTGTAAAAATGTTGAGTAAACGGTTAATGTGTGTGTAGGTATGGGACAGGTCAATGGTGAAATGTGAAATATGGAGAGATTTGGGGTTACAGGTTCAATGGTGAAATGTGATAAATATGGTAAGAAGATGGGGTACAGGTTCAATAGTGTGAAATGTGATAAATATGGTGAGTGGGGTGGTACAGGTTCAATGTGATGTGAATCTGATAAATATATGGGAGCAGTTGGGGTAAAGGTTCAATGGTGAAATGTGATAAATATGGTAGAAGATGGGGACATGTTCAATGGTGAAATGTGATAAATATGGTAGAAGTATGGGGTACAGGTTCAATGGTGAAATGTGATAAATATGGTAAGAAGATGGGGTACAGGTTTCAATGGTGAAATGTAATAAATAGTGTGAGCAGTTGGGGTACAGGTTCAATGGGTGAAATGTGATAAATATGGTGTAGCGATGGGGTACAGGTTTCAATGGTGAAATGTGATAAATATGGTTGAAGATTGGGTACAGTTCAATGTGGAAATGTGATAAATATGTGAGCAGTTGGGGTAAGGTTCAATGGTAAATGTGATAAATATTTGAGCAGTTGGGTACAGGTTCAATGGTGAAATGTGATAAATATGGTAAGAATATGGGGTACAGGTTAATGGTGAAATGTGATAAATATGGTGAGCAGTTGGGGTACAGGTTCAATGGTGAAATGTGATTAATATGGTGAGCAGTTTGGGTACAGGTTCAATGGTGAAATGTGATAAATATGGTAAGAAGATGGGGTACAGGTTCAATGGTGAAATGTGATAAATATGAGAGAGTGGGTACAGGTTAATGGTGAAATGTGATAAATATGGTAAGAAGATGGGGTACAGGTTCAATGGTGAAATGTGATAAATATGGTGAGCAGTTGGGTACAGGTTCAATGGTGAAATGTGATAAATATGGTGAGCAGTTGGGGTACAGGTTCAATGGTGAAATGGATTAATATATGGTAAGAAGATGGGGTTACAGGTTCAAGGTGAAAAATGTGATAATATGTAAGAAGATGTGGGGTACAGGTTCAGTGTGTGAAATGTGATAAAATGGTGAGATGGGGTAGGTACAGGTTCAATGGTGAAATGTGATAAATATGGTGAGCAGTTGGGGTACAGGTTCCAGTGGTGAAATGTGATAAATATGTTGAGCAGTTTGGGTACAGGTTCAATGGTGAAATGTGATAAATATGGTAAGAAGATGGGGTACAGGTTCAATGGTGAAATGTGATAATTGGTAAGAAGATGGGGTACAGGTTCAATGGTGAAATGTGATAAATATGGTAAGAGATGGGGTACAGGTTCAATGGTGAAATGTGATAAATATGGTAAGAAGATGGGGTACAGGTTCAATGGTGAAATGTGAAATATGGTGAGCAGGTTGGGGTACAGGTCCAGTGGTGAAATGTGATAAATATGTTGAGCAGTTTGGGTACAGGTTCAATGGTGAGTGAAATGTGATAAATATGGTAAGAGATGGGGTACAGGTTCAATGGTGAAATGTGAAAATAATTGGGTAAGAAGATGGGGTACAGTTCAATGGTGAATGTGAAAGTGATAAATATGGTGAGAGTTGGGGTACAGGTTCAATGGTGAAATGTGATAAATATGGTAAGAAGATGGGGTACAGGTTCAATGGTGAAAGTGTGATAATATGGTAAGAAGATGGGGGTACAGGTTCAATGGTGAAATGTGATAAATATGGTGGAGCAGTTGGGGGTACAGGTCCAGTGGTTGAAATGTGATAAATATGGTTGAGCAGTTTGGGTACAGGTTCAATGGTGAAAATGTGATAAATATGGTAGAAGATTTTGGGTACAGGTTCAATGGTGAAAAGTGATAAATTTGGTAAGAGATGGGGTACAGGTTCACTGTGTGAAATGTGATATAAATATGGTAAGAGATGGGGTACAGGTTCAATGGTGAATGTGATAAATATGGTAAGAAGATTGGGGTACAGGTTCAATGTGTGAAAGGACATGTGGATAAATATGGTGAGCAGTTGGGTACAGGTTCAGGTTGGTGAAATGTGATAAAATGTGAGCAGGGGTACAGTCAATGGTGAAATGTGATAAATATGGTAAGAAGATGGGGTACAGGTTCAATGGTGAAATGTGATAAATATGGTAAGAAGATGGGGTACAGGTTCAATGGTGAAATGTGATAAATACGGTAAGAAGATGGGGTACAGGTTCAATGGTAAAGATAACCAGGAGAAATGTGAACATGGCCCTTAGTGTTCCATTAGTGGATCAGTAGCTTGTCCTCTTGTATTGAGTGAATTAATTATCACTATTTCCAGCTGCAAGTCTCTGCTAATTAATAGGAAATAACGAGCCATTTGCTTGTGTTGAGCTGCTTAGAGCTGAATGGGGCTGCAAAAGTTCATTACGGAAATGGGTAAGTCACAGTTTCATGTTCAGGGAGCGTTTCAATGTGGTGGTCATTTTGGGTCCACACCCACCAGATGTAAATCAAAGTCTCCTAAATCAAGTTTAATGGCTGTTTATATGCCCAACGTCTACGACTTCCACCCTGTTGGGTGACTAATGGACACTGAGCAGGTAACCAACATCCAATGATTGTAAAGTCTAAAGGAACTATTTCTACTTGGTGCTGGAGCCTCCATGTGTCAGAACTTCACATAGGAAAGTCATCATGACATCAATATGGCTGACGGTTTCTGGGCTTCCTGACAAACTGGGCTCCGGCCAATTGGTAAACTTAAGGCCAGTCCTATACAGTAAACACTGAGTCAGAACCAGTGACGTACTAGGGCTGTACAGTCAGCAGTGTATTTAAGGCAATGGATTTTCTGTCCCTTTTTCTATGTAATGGGGATGGAAACATTTATGGGTTTAGTTAATAAGTTGCAAAATTTTGCCTGAGCTTTTAATTTCCCCAACCAATCAAATCTAATCTTTTTTTACTGGTAAGAACATTTTCTAACATCTGCTGCAGATTAAGATCACGGGGATAATGTTGTATCTCCATTGACTAAGTCCCGTAATGTTCCCAAAAGTCGTTATTTGTAGAGATACCCGCAGAGAGGCCCAGTTCCTTTTAGACAGTTTAATATGCTGGATTTTCTTTTCTTCCCCTTTAATTTTCTCATCTGTTCTGTTCAGGGCCACTCAACGCAGAGTGTAAATACCTCGGATGACAAGGGTCACACTTGACAGGTGCTGTTCTGTATTAGAAATGTCTTTGATTTCTCACATTTATTCATAAGATAAATAATCAGCAGCAACAACGTTTTCTTCTATACTGCTCAATAAACTCATGTTTAAAGCTCCAACTGAACAAAAAGCCGATTCTCCCTCTCCCTTATCACATCAACGTCAGGGTGGTCTCGCTTTGGCGCATGTCCCACGTCGGTTTTCTCTCTCGTTTATTGGTATGTGAAGTGTGTTTTATAAAATATTGAAAATCGGTTTTCCTTTTAATTTCACTTCCTGCGTTGAAATAAGTAATATAAACTGGAAGAAGAAAAATGATTTTGTGTTAAATTCTAAAAACGATTGTCCTTACCCAACCCCCCCCCTCAACCATCCCCCAGTTCTGTGCCCCAGAATCCTTGCCTGTTCAGTACTGTCATGGGTGAAGCATGGTTAGCCTGTGTTATTAATCTGCATAAACCAGATTTCTCTACTAGGTTACTGCAAGTAAGAGAACATCTGAGTAGGTGACACAGATATAAAACATGGGCAACCTTTTGCACCTTTTGTTAAGGTGGCCCAGTGTTACAATGGTCCAATGTTTTTCCGAAACCTATTGAAAAAGGATTGCCACTTTGCTGTAGATTAAAAACGATGGACGACCTGGTTCTGGTAGATGGAGTCGATAGACTGATCGATATCACCCTAGTGTTTCCATTTATCAGGCCAATTTCCATTCTATTTACAGCAGGGAATAAAGGGGTCTGAAGACCCAGTAATAAGAATTTTGGAAGGCTACATGGTGTGCAGCCTCCATGCACATACAGGACTTGGTAGCCAAGATTTACTTAACATTTTCCCTTTATGTGTAGACTATGCAAGGTTTGGGTGGGTTCAGCCTTAGTCATGGTGGACCTGGAACAAACCCCCAGTAGTTTCACTTTATATTGTTGCTGGAATGAATGACGCACCATTGGCTGTGCCCAGATTAACATGATGATTTGCACATATATGACGTATAACCATGGAATTACATATTCAGTTCCAAAGTCTGAAATTGAGTTTGTATGACAAACCTGTATGGCTTCCAGGCCTGATCCTTAGTATATTGTATTTTCTATTTGTCATTGGAAAAAAATTGGCTGAGAAAGTTCTGTCTGAACATGTAAAAGGCACATGCCAGACTTAACACGCAGAATTAGCAGATGCCTTGTTATGGCCCCATGTGGTATTATCTCCTGCAGACAATCAAAGGACCTGATGTCCTCTCCACTAAGTTGGCCAACTGGGGATCCAAAGAGCAGATGGACTTTGTGTCATTG
This sequence comes from Hymenochirus boettgeri, assembly GCA_019447015.1. Taxonomy (NCBI): domain Eukaryota; kingdom Metazoa; phylum Chordata; class Amphibia; order Anura; family Pipidae; genus Hymenochirus; species Hymenochirus boettgeri. The sequence continues at coordinate 107,579,324 of CM033476.1, read as the reverse complement.
AGTCGGGAAAGCTTCCTGGAGATGCCACATTGATCAGCAAACCTTGGAGCGGACACAAGGAATAGAAAGATAGAGATGTAATGTGGGTTCAATTAAAACCCAGTTTCGAATCAAATCTGAGGTTTTCGAAGTTTAGACGAAACTTTCGTAACTCCCGAATTTCAGAACCTGGAATTTTCGAATTTTCGTTTTTTTGGGAAAATTGAAAGTAGATGATTATTGAAAATCTAAAATAGACGATTTTCGAAAACGAAATGAAACTCACCAGTTTCGAACATCTCTAATATTTAGGGACAAAAGCAACAGATTAGGTTGCACCTCATTGAGGAACAGAGACCAGACCTGACTTGTTAGAACTTTCCCTTTGCTTTGTGGGTCTTGTCGCAGCTCCCGTCCCGTCACCCTTGGAGACAATTTGTTGTGTTCTTGTATGAATTGTGAATGTTGTCATTATTTTATGCACAATTCCCTATAAACCTCTCCGGCTATTTTTAGAAGAAAGGAGAATTCTACATCAGTCTCTGAGTTCTACAGAAAACCAGATCTATTTCTAAATAACAAGTCACCGCACAGGGCGACGCTTTTACCTCCTGGTAAACTACCAGGGAACTCGGAAACCCGACTACTAAACCTTTCCCTATTTTTAGCTCTTTGTTGCTTTTGTGGTTTCATATAATTTCTCGCCACCGCCGACTTCAAGGCTCTAACGGCATCGAAATGCCAAGATCTGTGCCAAGTGAAGTGTCTGGGAAGATGGACGATGAACGATCCAAAAACAAACAGTCTCCATGTTAAAGAAAAAACAAATAACCTCAAATAGGGTTTTATTTATTTTATCTTTCAATACAGATTGGGCTCCATTGATTGGTTAATGGCACAATGGTTTTCGAAATTTCCAGATTTAAAGGCCAACTAAACGTAGAACTGATGTCTCCCTGAGCAGTGATGACGTCACCTCTCAGCAGTCAGGACCCCTTCATGGTCCATTATAAATTCTGCCCCTTTGTAGTTATTCACCACCTGGCACCCTCCTTACTCCCTGGCACCCTCCTTACTCCCTGGCACCCTCCTTACTCCCTGGTACCCTCCTTACTCCCTGGCACCCTCCTTACTCCCTGGCACCCTCCTTACTCCCTGGTACCCTCCTTACTCCCTGGCACCCCCTTACTCCCTGGCACCCTCCTACCTTACTCCCTGGTACCCTCCTTACTCCCTGGCACCCTCCTTACTCCCTGGCACCCTCCTTACTCCCTGGTACCCTCCTTACTCCCTGGCACCCTCCTTACTCCCTGGCACCCTCCTTACTCCCTGGCAGCCACAGTGGGATGTGTACAGGGAAATTCCTAATAACTGAGCAACCTGCAACATGGGAGCTTCCCTGGGGCCAATTAAATGAAACATTAAGGAAGTGCCAAGGATCAGTAGAGCTTCCCTACTCATTCATATTCATATTGCCCGAGGTATGTACTGAGGTATGTACTGAGGTATGTACTGAGGTATGTACTGAGGTATGTACTCATGTACTCACAGTATCGTTTGCATATTAGTAATATCCCTTCATGTGGCTAAAGGCCAAACTTCCAATGCAAATCAAGGACCCTCTTTACATGATGTGATTGGGGGGATTTTTATTCCATTATCATAAACACGTCACCAACCCCCCTAATGTGTAATAAACACACCTGACTTTCTAATTGCTGTCCTGGGACCATGAGCCTTGTACAGAAATGACCATGGCTGGAAACGGTGTTGGGTGGTCCGACTGTCCCACCGTGCACGGAGCTTAACATGGGGGTGAATGGAGACACAAGGATCAAGTCTGGGGGCCCTGGAATTTGAAATCAGGATGTGTCCATGAGATACCTGGCAAATTCTTATTGCTCTAGGACCTCAGAAATATACCTAAAGTATTATGGGGCCCAAAACATACTGACTGGGCCGGTACTCCACTGTGATACCCCCACCGGGCCTGCACCCTGACACTGTGATACCCCCACCGGGCCCTGCACCCTGACACTGTGATACCCCCACCGGGCCCTGCACCCTGACACTGTGATACCCTCACCGGGCCCTACACCCTGACACTGTGATACCCTCACTGGGCCCTGCACCCTGACACTGTGATACCCCACCGGCCCTGCACCTGACACTGTGATACCCCCACCGGGCCCTGCACCTGACACTGTGATACCCCACCGGCCCGCACCTGACACTGTGATACCTCACGGGCCCTGCACCCTGACACTGGATACCCCACCGGGCCCTGCACCCTGACACTGTGATACCCCACCGGGCCCTGCACCCTGCACTGTGATACCCTCCACCGCCCTGGCCCTGCACCCTGACACTGTGATACCCTCACCGGGCCCTGCACCCTGACACTGTGATACCCTCACCGGGCCCTGCACCCTGACACTGTGATACCCTCACGGGCCCGCACCGACACGGTACCCTCACGGGCCTGCACCCTGACACTGTGATACCCTCACCGGGCCTGCACCTGACACGTGATCGATCACCGGGCCCTGCACCCTGACCTGTGATACCCCACCGGACCCTGCACTGACACTGTGATACCCCACCGGGCCCTGCACCCTGACACTGTGATACCCCCACCGGGCCCTGCACCCTGACACTGTGATACCCTCACCGGGCCCTGCACCCTGACACTGTGATACCCCCACCGGGCCCTGCACCCTGACACTGTGATACCCCCACTGGGCCCTGCACTCTGACACTGTGATACCCTCACCGGGCCTGCACTGACACTGTGATACCCACACCGGGCCCTGCACCTTGACTGTGATACCCCCACGGGCCCTGCACCTGACACGTGATACCCTCACCGGCCCTGCCCCTGAACACTGTGATACCCACACCGGGCCCTGCACCCTGACACTGTGATACCCCCACCGGGCCCTGCACTCTGACACTGTGATACCCTCACCAGGCCCTGCACCCTGACACTGTGATACCCACACCGGGCCCTGCACCCTGACACTGTGATTCCCTCACCGGGCCCTGCACTCTGACACTGTGATACCCCCACTGGGCCCTGACCCGTCCTTGTACCTTTATATAGACACAGAACTCCTCGGTGACTTCTAATATCCTTATAATTTACAGTAGGGGATACATTACCTTATAATACATGAGTGGTACCCAGGTTCCCTGTGATAACCTCAGTCTGTGTCCTTGTACCTTATATAGAACAGAACTCCTCAGTGACTTCAATATCCTATAAATTTACCGTAGGGGTACATTATCCTTATAATCCATGAGTGTACCCAGAGTTCCCTGTATAACTCAGTCTGTGCCCTTGTACCTTTATATAGACACAGAACTCCTCAGTGACTTCTAATATCCTTATAATTTACAGTAGGGGATACATAATCCCTTATAATACATGAGTGGTACCCAGAGTTCCCTGTATAACTCAGTCTGTGTCCTTGTACCTTTATTTGACACACGAACCCTCAGTGACTTCTATATCCTTATAATTTACAGTAGGGGATACATTATCCCTTATAATACATGAGTGGTACCCAGAGTTCCCTGTATAACTCAGTCTGTGTCCTTGTACTTTTATATAGATACAGAACTCCTCAGTGACTTCTAATATCTTATAATTTACAGTAGGGGATACATATCCTTATAAAATGAGTAGTACCCAGAGTTCCCTGTATAATTCAGTCTGTGTCCTTGTACCTTTATATAGATACAGAACTCCTCAGTGACTTCTAATAACCTTATAATTTACAGTAGGGGATACATTATCCCTTATAATACGAGTGGTACCCAGAGTTCCCTGTATAACTCAGTCTGTGTCCTTGTACCTTTATATAGACACAGAACTCCTCAGTGACTTCTAATATCCTTATAATTTACAGTAGGGGATACATTATCCTTATAATACATGAGTGTACCCAGAGTTCCCTGTATAACTCAGTCTGGTCCTTGTACCTTTAATAGAACAGAACTCCTCAGTGACTTTAATTCCTATATTTACAGTAGGGGATACACATCCTTATAATACATGAGTGGTACCCAGAGTTCCCTGTATAATCAGTCTGTGTCCTTGTACCTTTATATAGAACAGAACTCCTCAGTGACTTCTAATAACCTTATAATTTACAGTAGGGGGATACATTATCCCTTATAATACATGAGTGGTACCCAGAGTTCCCTGTATAACTCAGTCTGTGTCCTTGTACCTTTATATAGAAACAGACTCCTCAGTGACTTCTAATATCCTTATAATTACAGTAGGGGAACATTATCCCTTATAATATGAATGTACCCAGAGTTCCCTGTATAACTCAGTCGTGCCTTGTACCTTTATATAGCACAGATCCTCAGTGACTTCTAATATCCTTATAATTTACAGTAGGGGATACATATCCCTATAATACATGAGTGGTACCCAGAGTTCCTGTTAACTCAGTCTGTGTCCTTGTACCTTTATATAGACACAGAACTCCTCAGTGACTTCTAATATCCTTATAATTTACAGTAGGGGATACATTATCCCTATAAAACATGAGTGGTACCCAGAGTTCCCTGTATAACTCAGTCTGTGTCCTGTACCTTTATATAGACACAGAACTCCTCATGAATTCTAATATCCTATAATTTACAGAGGGGATACATTATCCCTTTTAATACATGAGTGGTACCCAGAGTTCCCTGTATAACTCAGTCTGTGTCCTTGTACCTTTATATAGACACAGAACTCCTCAGTGACTCTAATATCCTTATAATTTACAGTAGGGGATACATTATCCCTTATAATACATGAGTGGTACCCAGCGTTCCCTGTATAACTCAGTCTGTGTCCTTGTACCTTTATATGACACAGAACTCCTCAGTGACTTTAATATCCTTATAATTTACAGCAGGGGATACATTATCCCTTATAATACATGAGTGGTACCCAGAGTTCCCTGATAACTCAGTCTGTGTCCGTACCTTTATATAGACACAGAACTCCTCAGTGACTTCTAATATCCTTATAATTTACAGCAGGGGATACTATCCCTTTTAATACATGAGTGGGTACCCAGAGTTCCTGTATAACTCAGTCTGGGTCCTTGTACCTTTATATAGACACAGAACTCCTCAGTGAGTTCTAATATCCTTATAATTTACAGTAGGGGATACATTATCCCTTATAATACATGAGTGGTACCCAGAGTTCCCTGGATAACTCAGTCTGTGTCCTTGTACCTTATATAGACACAGAACTCCTCAGTGACTTCTAATATCCTTATAATTTACAGTAGGGGATACATTATCCCTTATATACATGAGTGGTACCCAGAGTTCCCTGTATAACTCAGTCTGTTCCTTGTACCTTTATTAGCACAAGAAATCCTCAGTGACTTCTAATATCCTTATAATTTACAGTAGGGGATACATTATCCCTTAAATACAGAGTGGTACCCAGAGTTCCTGTTATACTCAGTCTGTGTCCTGTACTTATATAGACACAGAACTCTCAGTGACTCTAATATCCTTATAATTTACAGCAGGGGATACATTATCCCTTATAATACAAGAGTGGTACCCAGAGTTCCCTGTAAAATCAGTCTGTGTCCTTGTACCTTTATATAGACACAGAACTCCTCAGTGACTTCTAATCCTTATAATTTACAGCGGGGATACATTATCCCTTATAATACATGAGTGGTACCCAGAGTTCCCTGTATAACTCAGTCTGGTCCTTGTACCATTTATAGACAAAGAACTCCTCAGTGACTTCTAATATCCTTATAATTTACAGTAGGGGATACATTATCCCTTATAAACATGAGTGGTACCCAGAGTTCCCTGTATAACTCAGTCTGTGTCCTGTACCTTATATAGACACAGAACTCCTCAGTGACTTCTAATATCCTTATAATTACAGCAGGGGATACATTATCCCTTATAATACATGAGTGGTACCCAGAGTTCCCTGATAACTCAGTCGTGTCCTTGTACTTTATATAGACACAGAACTCCTCAGTGACTTCTAATATCCTTATAATTTACAGCAGGGATATATCCCTTATAATACAGAGTGGTACCCAGAGTTCCCTGTATAACTCAGTCTGTGTCCTTGTACCTTTATATAGACACAGAACTCCTCAGTGACTTCTAATATCCTTATAATTTACAGCAGGGGATACATTATCCCTTATAATACATGAGTGGTACCCAGAGTTCCCTGTATAACTCAGTCTGTGCCCTGTACCTTTATATAGACACAGAACTCCTCAGTGACTTCTAATACCCTTATAATTTACAGTAGGGGATACATATCCCTTATAATCCATGAGTGGTACCCAGAGTTCCCTGTATAACAGTAGTGCCTTGTACGCTTTAATAGACACAGAACTCCTCGTGTGATTCTAATACCCTTATAATTTACAGTAGGGGATACATTATCCCTTATAATACATGAGTGGTACCCAGAGTTCCCTGTATAACTCAGTCTGTGTCCTTGTACCTTTATATAGACACAGAACTCCTCAGTGACTTCTAATATCCTTATAATTTACAGTAGGGGATACATTATCCCTTATAATACACGAGTGGTACCCAGAGTTCCCTGTATAACCCAGTCTGTGTCCTTGTACCTTTATATAGACACAGAACTCCTCAGTGACTTCTAATATCCTTATAATTTACAGTAGGGGATACATTATCCCTTATAATACATGAGTGGTACCCAGAGTTCCCTGTATAACTCAGTCTGTGTCCTTGTACCTTTATATAGACACAGAACTCCTCAGTGACTTCTAATATCCTTATAATTTACAGTTGACTGATGATGTTATAACCCTTTCTATAGTGGTTATTAGGCTGCAAATTATCTTTGACCATCTGTAAATTAGTGTTTGTGATGGTTATTTGTCTAGGTGATGGAATATCTGTCATGTAATGTATATTCTGTATTTTGATCATTTTAGCTCCTGGTAAACTGCTTTCTAAATTCAGTAAAGTTTATCAACAAAAATAAATCTCCCCCAGAGCCTAAATTGGGTATTTTTAGACTCCGAAGATCATTATTTATATCTGGGGACTCTAGCAACTTATGTTTACCCTTGGTTATTTAGTGTGTGTGTGTGTGTGTGAGTGTGTGTGTGTGTGTGTGAGAGTGAGTGTGTGTGAGTGCGTGTGTGTGAGAGTGAGTGTGCCTCGGTCTGAGAAGTGCAGTATGGGTAAATGTTATAATACTTATATCCTCGGTCTGAGAAGTGCAGTATGGGTAAACGTTATAATACTTATCTCCTCGGTCTGAGAAGTGCAGTATGGGTAAACGTTATAATACTTATCGCCTCGGTCTGAGAAGTGCAGTATGGGTAAACGTTATAATACTTATCTCCTCGGTCTGAGAAGTGCAGTATGGGTAAATGTTATAATACTTATCGCCTCGGTCTGAGAAGTGCAGTATGGGTAAACGTTATAATACTTATCGCCTGTGAGCGAAGTTCCAGCTATTATATGTTGGGGCTGTTAGTTACATTGGGGTTGAAATCTATATTTTCCCCTAGCAATAGTGAATTCATTTTAGATACTTGGCAGAGTAACACTGGAGAACAGGACGGTGACTTTAATGATATCCGACCCACTGGAATGTGTCTAAACTCGGATCTCCATGGACAATCTGTTTAAAAATTATTATAACGTTTGTTTTTATTTTGTTTGCAAACAAGCGCATTTTATGCTGCATACGACCAACGCTTCTCTTCATGTTCGGTTCCTACAGTGAGCCCTGCCAGTGAGAGATCGCCAGTCGTCACAGCTCCTTATAAATTCCGAGCGCGTTTATTTACGGATCCAGTGTCACTTCTGTTACGCTGTTTGATTTCCCTGGATCTCCCTTAGAAATCACTGCTGACCAAAACCGTGGCTTATCTTCTTATCGTTAAAAATGGCGCTGATTTTGCCCCAACCAATCGGATCTTATTTAACATTTGAAAGCTAACA
>CM033476.1:107453069-107571151 GCA_019447015.1 Hymenochirus boettgeri | reverse complement strand
CCTCGGTCTGAGAAGTGCAGTATGGGTAAACGTTATAATACTTATCGCCTCGGTCTGAGAAGTGCAGTATGGGTAAACGTTATAATACTTATCGCCTGTGAGCGAAGTTCCAGCTATTATATGTTGGGGCTGTTAGTTACATTGGGGTTGAAATCTATATTTGCCCCTAGCAATAGTGAATTCATTTTAGATACTTGGCAGAGTAACACTGGAGAACAGGACGGTGACTTTAATGATATCCGACCCACTGGAATGTGTCTAAACTCGGATCTCCATGGACAATCTGTTTAAAAATTATTATAACGTTTGTTTTTATTTTGTTTGCAAACAAGCGCATTTTATGCTGCATACGACCAACGCTTCTCTTCATGTTCGGTTCCTACAGTGAGCCCTGCCAGTGAGAGATCGCCAGTCGTCACAGCTCCTTATAAATTCCGAGCGCGTTTATTTACGGATCCAGTGTCACTTCTGTTACGCTGTTTGATTTCCCTGGATCTCCCTTAGAAATCACTACTGACCAAAACCGTGGCTTATCTTCTTATCGTTAAAAATGGCGCTGATTTTGCCCCAACCAATCGGATCTTATTTAACATTTGAAAGCTAACATCTGATTGGCTGTGGCAAAATTAGCACCATTTTTAACGATTTTTAATGAATCTCCCTCCACGATTTAAAAAAATTGTACACCCTATGTGAATCATTTTAACATCAGAGAAACATTTTGATTGGCTGACTGGTAAATTACCCAGAACCCTTTGTAGCAGGTACGTTATCAAGCAGCCTTACCCAACCCGGGCCTATAATAGAAATTTTTTTGCAGGGATGGAAAATTCCCGTCTGTAAATACTCCCTGGCCCCTGTGTTTATTTGCTTCCTTTCGGAAAGGTTATTGCATTCTGGAATTCACGGACGGTGTTATGTTCTTTTTTCCTGCCTTGCTATTCGTTCTGGGCTGTTCTGCTTTGGAGTTTTCCATAACAAACCGTGGAAGGGAATTCGCCCTTAAATACAGATATTTTTACTTTTATTTTATTTCTATTCAGGGCCCATTGGTAATGGAAACCTCTACCCAGCACGTCACAGAGCGAGAATCTTGGAGAATGAGATGACGTCTCGCTTATCTAAAAATGACCCCCTATCGGGCTGGAAGGTATTTATATTCGGCCCCAGCAGCTAAGTAACAGGGCGTATTAGAGGTAACAAGGGAGCCTTTATTAGCACTGACGTAAAGGGGATTCGCTGGTGGCAGGTGAAAGCGAGAGGCTAAAAGCAGCCGGAGGACAATTTTAACGGCAGGAAAATTCATCTTATTGGCTAAAGTGTTGGAAATACCAATTTCTCACTGGGGCCTCATTATTTTAAACTGGGGATGAACTGCACCGAGATAAAGTTACAGCGAGTACAAGTTGGAAAGGACGCTGGGGGATACGTGTAATATAACCGATTCCAGCCCCTTCCACACCATCTATGTAGTTATATCTATTGTCTCACACGTACAGATCCTTCGTCTAGACCAGTCGGCCAGGAAGGTCTGTCTGACACGGCTATAGTAGCTGACAGTTGGCCGTGACCAAGCGTGCGCTCCATTGAGGACTGACCATGGTTTTTGGACACTTCCAAACGCCCGTTCGTCCCATTTGGACAAACGAACAGATGGTTTCCAGCGCAGGAAACCATCCAATATTTCTGCCCAATCGGCCGATAAAATGAATTATTGGATGGAGTGAATCCAGCTTAAAGGGTCTTAGTGGCGGAGATTTATTTTTAAATTGAAAAGAGTGAAAAACCCAAAGAGAAGTATATATGGCAGCTCCCCAAAGCTAAGGTTATAAGTAACTATTTACAAGCACCAATTTGTTTGCCTTGGATCCAAACTAAAGTCCAGTTGATTTAACTGAATAACACAGATATATGTACAGGCACACGCTGCCCTCTACTGGAAATTCACAGAAATCAAGGAGTCATTCTTTATAAACCCCAAGACCATCTGGGTTACGGACCAGGAGCCAGGTAGCCAATGTGCCTTAAAATATCCCTAGTTATAGCTAGGCCACACTAGTGCGTTTTTCACGCGTTTGCGCACGTGTTTCGCGCTCGCGATTGCGCCCACGATTTTCGCTAAAATGACAATCGCGGGAACGCGAAAATTCCCGCTATTTCCGATGCGCATGCGATTGCGCGTCCGTTCGCGTTTTGGTAACGCATGCGTTCACCATTGTTGGTGCGTTAACGCAGCGCTTCCATAACGCGAAAAGGCCAAAATGCATGCGCAAAACGCAAAAGCGAACGCACAAGAAAAGCGCACACAATCGCGTGCATTAACAGCCAGTTTTCTATTGATGTCTATGACACTGTCTACCTTACTTAACCAAAGTGGGTTGGTGTAAAATGGTATAAATATCATTTATATTGTAATATTCTCCTTCCCAATGGGACTAAGTCCCATTCACTCTGTACAAGGAGGAACCAGTTCCTACAAAGACTGATCACTAATCCGCAAAGAAAGTTAAATTCCCTTTATTACAAAATAAAGACTTTCTTGGTTCCGACCCAATTGGGGTGTCACATTCTCAATGGTTATCACAGAATGTAACACGGACGCGTCGTTCAAAAAAAAATGGAAATTCAAAAAAACCCAAAAATAAATAAAACCACACAAACGCACAGAAATGCACGAAAACCCGCGTTTTAATGCATTTTTTGCCATTTAACTCAAAAACGCACTAAAACGCACTGCATAAAAATGCATTAAATCGCTTTCCATGGCTATGCAATTTATTGCATTTTTTTTCCATGCATTTTGTGTTGTGTGAATGTAGCGATCCGATTGGATGGTCCCATGTCCAGAATCTTTACACTTTCCACCTCCTCCATTTTGTTTTGTTCATTTACATCACTGTCAGGGTCTAAGGCTCGGTACACATGGGCTGAAATTGGCCGAAATTATCAATAGATGCGAAGGTTTGCCTGTGCTAGTCATTTGAAATATCCAATCAGATTTCAGCTTTTTAGTGGGTAACCTGCAGTTAGATAACATCCGATTGGTTGGCCAAACTTTTGCACCCCAAAGGTAAAAATAAAAACCATTAAGATTCACAGCTCGGTGCCTTTCTCTTCCCTTTTCCCTCCTTCTTCCTCCAATTCTGTCCAATTAAAAAACTTCATGTTGTGACCTAAAATAAACCATTAAAGATCCTGAGTCCGTAAAGCAGGAATAATTCCTGGAGAAGCGTCATTCTTTGTACAGTGTGATCACTTCCTTTTCATTAAGACGTTATCTTCAAAGTAGCCCTGATTGGCGATATTCCCTGCGGGATCGTAAAACCCCACGACGATGTACATTCCTTTACTGTCTGTGCTCAGGCCAAACCCAACCTGGGAGGAAGATTTCCATATCATCTGTGTGAAGTTACCTGGGAGTGGAGAAATAGACGTTTAATGAATCCCACCTGCTAAAAACGGTAATAAAAGGGGCAGATCTGTGGTTGTAGATCTAGAAGCAGTTCTATCTCTGGTCAGTAGGGGGAGTTTGTGCAGTTCTATCTCTGGTCAGTAGGGGGAGTTTGTGCAGTTCTATCTCTGGTCAATAGGGGGAGTTTGTGCAGTTCTATCTCTGGTCAGTAGGGGGAGTTTGTGCATCATGTCCCTGCTTTACCATGATATGACACAGAGAGGTGGGTAAGGTTTGGGTAAGGGTACAGTATATTTCTGGTTGCCCCTGGCTAACTATTAACGTTAGTCCATGGTGTCCAGCTTCGTGCTAAGTGGCCTTTTAATGGAATTAGTTAGTTGCACAGTGAGTATACAGAGACAGTGACTTCCTCATGGTGCAGCACTGATTTCCTATTGGAATATTCCGATTCCCACTTACCTGCACCGCTCTGGAACCCCGGGGTTATAAACTTGTACTTGGTGTTTTCATTGTACCAGGAATCTGCCACTTCCTTTCCTGTAACAATAGAGAGAATTCAGTGAAGGGGAGGATGGGCATTGGATCATTTTCCTAAACTGGCATCATTGTAATCCGCTGCCATCCAATCGAAGACACAGACGGAGAAGTTCACATTAAAACACATTTGTCTTACTTACAGGTCATAAACGTCTAATTATTGTAACATATCTTGTCTTTCTGTGTAATTTCTAGACCAAGATACATAGTAAAATCGTACAATCTTCCAGTATAGAAATCCCTGCAGCTACCCTAATCCCATTAGCTCAGTGAGCTTAGACATGCTCAGTGTGATTCCCCCAGGTAGAGAGTATTTTTAGTTAGATACTTTGTATCTCTCTATGGTTAAGTGAGGGGGGAGTAAACTGAAACTGGTACATGTTATAATATGGATTATATAGGAAGACATCAGTGATAAATCATCAGCCTTTTAATGTAATGGAAGAAGAAAACCAATTGTTTACGTGGCTATTTAATTCATCACCATGTGTAATGGATGTGGATTATTTCCCCTTTACCTGTTGGCAAACTGGTGTCTGTCCCCCACCTGTACCACAGGTTCTCCCCGTGTTTGGTATCGCTGTTCTGCAGTGCGCGGATTCCCACCAAGTTATCCGCCCACTTCTGGGCCTCCTGAGACATCACCGCATTGAGCTGGAGGGTCCCTGCACCGTGGAGTTTACGATACTTGTTATGCTCATTCAGCAAGTCCTTACGGAAAGACTTCAGGTCCTTCTCTGTAAACAACACAAATAAGGTTCAAATTCCCATTATCTCTACATAGAGGGGCCCTTTAAATCTGCAGCTCTGTGTGGACAATTTTATAATCCTGTATATAATCTAATATAATTTAATCCTAATTATACATTATCCAGTATATAATATAATCCTAATTGTAAATTATCCAGTATATAATATAATCCTAATTGTAAATTATCCAGTATATTATATAAGGGATAATGCGCCCCTTACAGTGTAATATAAGGATATTACACCACCAAGGAGTTCCCTGACCATATAGAGGCCGTAGGCCGAGTTCTTTTATATAGGACAGGGAACTCCGAGGTGGCGTAATATCCTTATATTATATTGTGAAGGGGCGCATTATTTCTTATAATACATAAGTATTGGATTCCTTCACCCCATTCGCATTTTAAATTCTAGCCTTGTCCCTATTTCCACCTTAAATCCCCCAAGCTACCTTCTGTAACTTACACCCAGTAGAAAGGAACATCCCAGCCCAGCATCTATGGGGTTAAACAAATCTTTGTGGAGGAGGAGAGAGACATTTGTTATGAAGTGACAGGAAGCAGCTCCACAGGTTCTGTTAGTGAAGTTAAACACTGAGTCATTGTCCAGGTATGAACACTGGAATGGGCGGAGCAGTGGGATATAAGAAATATAAGAAATGAGTCACTTAGTGACATAGCTGAGTGATTATTATAAGGATATATACCACTGCAGCTCCCATTATAAAATATCACAATTATGTATTATATAATAATAGTAAATTATCCAGTATATAATATAATTATTGTTAATTATCCAGTATATAATCTAATCCTAATTGTAAATTATCGAGTATATAATGCACCAATCAGATGTCATCTACTAATTTCTAACTTCAGCACTACCCAATCAGACACATCGTTGCCCCTCTTATTAAATAAGCCAGACTGTCCCTTCCCATGGCCAAACGCTCTATGGAGAAGATGGATCCGTCTGGTTACTCCTATAGATATTCATTGTGGTTCCCATGGAATGGATACGGGGAATCTGGCGCAGTTTCCTTCACAAAACCAATCTCATCATCATCTCTCACTTCCGAGCTGGGAATGGGTAACCTCCGGTAGAATACTGCTGGGAATGGGTGGTGTAACCGTCCTGGTAGATACGGCTGGGAATGGGGTAACCCTTCCTGGTAGATATGGCTGGAATGGGGTAACCTTCCTGGTAGATATGGCTGGGAATGGGGTAACCTTCCTGGTAGATACGGCTGGGAATGGGGTAACCTTCCTGGTAGATACGGCTGGGAATGGGGTAACCTTCCTGGTAGATACGGTTGGGAATGGGGTAACCTTCCTGGTAGATATGGCTGGGAATGGGGTAACCTTCCTGGTAGATACGGCTGGGAATGGGGTAACCTTCCTGGTAGATACGGCTGGGAATGGGGTAACCTTCCTGGTAGATACGGCTGGGAATGGGGTAACCTTCCTGGTAGATACGGCTGGGAATGGGGTAACCTTCCTGGTAGATACGGCTGGGAATGGGGTAACCTTCCTGGTAGATACGGCTGGGAATGGGTAGTCCCCCCTTGTGCGCTGGTCCATGGTGATGCCCAGAAGTGCAGTATGGGTAAATGTTATAATACGTTAATCGCCTCGGTCTGAGAGTGCAGTATGGGTAAAAGTTATAATACTTATCGCCTGTGAGCGATTCCAGCTATTATATGTTGGGGCTGTTAGTTACTTGGGGTTGAAATCTATATTTTCCCTAGCAATAGTGAATTCATTTTAGATACTTGGCAGAGTAACACTGTGAGAACAGACGGTGACTTTAATGTATCCGTACCCACTGGAATGTGTCTAAACTCGGATCTCCATGGACAACGTTTAAAATTATATTATAACGTTTGTTTTTATTTTGTTGCAAACAAGCGCATTTTATTGCTGCATACGACCAACGCTTCTCTTCATGTTCGGTTCCTCGACATGAGCCCTGCCAGTGAGAGATCGCCAGTCGTCACAGCCCTTATAAATCCGAGCGCGTTTATTTACGGATCCAGTGTCACTTCTGTTACGCTGTTTGATTTCCCTGGATCTCCCTAGAATCACTACTGACAAAACCGTGGCTTAATCTTCTTATCGTTAAAAATGGCGCTGTTTTGCCCAACCAATCGGATCTTATTTAACAGTTGAAAGCTAACATCTGATTGGCTGTGGCAAATTAGCACCATTTTTAACGATTTTTAATGATCCTCCTCCACGATTTAAAAAAATTGTACACCCTATGTGAATCATTTTAACATCAGAGAAACATTTTGATTGGCTGACTGTAAATTACCAGAACCCTTGTAGCAGGTACGTTATCAAGCAGCCTTACCCAACCGGGCCTATAATAGAAATCTTTTTTGCAGCGATGGAAAATTCCCCGTCTGTAAATACCCCTGGCCCTGTGTTATTTGCTTCCTTTCGAAAGGTTATTGCATTCTGGAATTCACGGGCGGTGTTATGTTCTTTTTTCCTGCCTTGCTATTCGTTCTGGGCTGTTCTGCTTTGGAGTTTTCCATAACAAACCGTGGAAGGGAATTCGCCCTTAAATACAGATTTTTTACTTTATTTTATTTCTATTCAGGGCCCATTGTAATGAAACCTCTACCCAGCCGTCACAGAGCGAAAATCTTGGAGAATGAGATGACGCTCGCTTATCTAAAAATGCACCCCCTATCGGGCTGGAAGTATTTATATTTGGCCCCAGCACTAAGTAACAGGGCGTATTAAAGGTAACAAGGGAGCCTTTATTAGCACTGACGTAAAGGGATCGCTGTGGCAGGTGAAAGGGAGAGGCTAAAAGCAGCCGAGGACAATTTTAAACGGCAGGAAAATTCATCTTATGGCTAAGGTTTGGAATACCAATTTCTCACTGGGGCCTCATATTTAAACTGGGGATGAACTGCACCGAGATAAAGTTACAGCGAGTACAAGTTTGGAAAGGACGCTGGGGGATACGTGTTATATAAACCGATTCCAGCCCCTTCCACACCATCTATGTCGTTATATCTATTGTCTCACAGTACAGATCCTTCGTCTAGACCAGTCGGCCAGAAGGTCTGTCTGACACGCGCTATGTAGCTGACAGTTGGCCGTGACCAAGCGTGCGCTCCATGAGGACTGACGTGGTTTTTGGACATTCCAAACGCCCGTTCGTGCCATTTGGACAACCGAACAGATGGTTTCCAGCGCAGGAAACCATCCAAATTTCTGCCCAATCGGCCGATTTAAAATGAATATTGGATGGAGTGAATCCAGCTTAAAGGTCTTAGTGGCGGAGATTTATTTTAAATTGAAAGAGTGAAAAACCCAAAGAAGTATATATGGCAGCTCCCCAAAGCTAAGGTTATAAGAACTATTTACAAGCCCATTTGTTTGCCTTGGATCCAAACTAAAGTCCAGTTGATTTAACTGATAACACAGATATATGTACAGGCACAGCTGCCCTCTACTGGAAATTCACAGAAATCAAGGAGTCATTCTTATAAACCCCAAGACCATCTGGGTTACGGACAGGAGCCGGTAGAGCCAATGTGCCTAAAAATATCCCTAGTATAGCTAGCCACACTAGTGCGTTTTTCACGCGTTTGCGCACGTGTTTCGCGCTCGCGATTGCGCCACGGATTTTCGCTAAATGGAAATCGCGGGAACGCGAAAATTCCGTATTCCGATGCGCATGCGATTGCGCGTCCGTTCGCGTTTGGTAACGCATGCGTTCACCATTGTTGGTGCGTTAACGCAGCGCTTCCATAACGGAAAAGGCCAAAATGCATGCGCAAAACGCAAAGCGAACGCACAAGAAAAGCGCACACAATCGCGTGCATTAACAGCCAGTTTTCTATTGATGTCTATGACACGTCTACCTTACTTAACAAAGTGGGTTGGTGTAAAATGGTATATAAATCATTTATATTGTAAATTCTCCTTCCAATGGGACTAAGTCCCATTCACTCTGTACAAGGAGGAACCAGTTCCTACAAAGACTGACACTATCCGCAAAGAAAGAAGTTAAATTCCCTTAATTACAAAATAAAGACTTTCTTGGTTCCGACCCAATTGGGTGTCACCTTCTCAAGGTTATCACAGAATGTAACACGGACGCGTCGTTCAAAAAAAATGGAAATTCAAAAAAACCCAAAAATAAATAAAACCACACAAACGCACGAAATGCACGAAACCCGCGTTTTAAATGCATTTTTTGCCATTTAAAACTCAAAACGCACAAAACGCCACTGCATAAAAATGCATTAAATCGCTTTCCATGGCTATGCAATTTACTGCATTTTTTTTCCATGCATTTGTGTTGTGTTGAATGTAGCGATCCGATGGATGGTCCCATGTTCCAGAATCTTTACATTTCCACCTCCTCCCATTTTGTTTTGTTATTTACAATCACTGTCAGGGTCTAAGGCTCGGTACACATGGGCTGAATTGGCCGCAATTATCAATAGATGCGAAAGGTTGCCTGTGCTAGTCATTTGAAATATCCAATCAGATTTCAGCTTTTTAGTGGGTAACCTGCAGTTAGATAAACATCCGATTGGTTGGCCAACTTTTGCACCCCAAAGGTAAAATCAACAACCATTAAGATTCACAGCTCGGTGCCTTTCTCTTCCCTTTCCGCTCCTTCTTCTCCAATTCTTCCAATTAAAAAACTTCATGTTGGACCTAAAATAAACCATTAAAGATCCTGAGTCCGTAAAGCAGGAAATTCCTGAGAAGCGTCATGTTTGTACAGTGTGATCACTTTCCTTTTCATTAAGACGTTATCTTCAAAGTAGCCCTGATTGGCGATATTCCTGCGGGATCGTAAAACCCACGACGATGTACATTCCTTCATGTCTGTGCTCAGGCCAAACCCAACCTGGGAGGAAGATTTCCATCATCTGTGTGAAGTTACTGGAGTGGAGAAATAGACGTTTAATGAATCCCACCTGCTAAAAACGGTAATAAAAGGGGCAGATCTGTGGTTGTAGATCTAGAAGCAGTTCTATCTCTGGTCAGTAGGGGGAGTTTGTGCAGTTCTATCTCTGGTCAGTAGGGGGGAGTTTGTGCAGTTCTATCTCTGGTCAGTAGGGGGAGTTTGTTGCAGTTTCTATCTCTGGTCAATAGGGGGTTTGTGCAGTCATCTTGGGCAGTAGGGGGAGTTTGTGCATCATGTCCCTGCTTAACCATGATATGACACAGAGAGGTGGGTAAGGTTTGGGTAAGGGTACAGTATATTTCTGGTTGCCCGTGGCTAACTATTAACGTTAGTCCTGGTGTCCAGCTTCGTGCTAAGTGGCCTTTTATGGAATTAGTTAGTTGCACAGTGGTATACAGAGACAGTGACTTTCTCATGGTGCAGCACTGATTTCTATTGGATATTTCCGATTCCCACTTACCTGCACCGCTCTGAACCCCGGGGTTATAAACTTGTACTTGGTGTTTTCATTGTACCAGGAATCTGCCACTTTCCTTTCCTGTAACAATAGAGAGAAATTCAGTGAAGGGGAGGATGGGCATTGGGATCATTTTCTAAACTGGCATCATTGTAATCCGCTGCCATCCAATCGAAGACACAGACGGAGAAGTTCACATTAAAACCACATTTTGTCTTACTTACAGGTCATAAATGTCTATTATGTAACATATCTTGTCTTTCTGTGTAATGTTCTAGACCAAGATACATAGTAAATCGTAATCTCCAGTAATAGAAATCCCTGCAGCTACCCTAATCCCATTAGCTCAGTGAGCTTAGACATGCTCATGTGATTCCCCAGGTAGAGAGTATTTTTAGTTAGATACTTGTGAATCTCTCTATGGTTTAAGTGAGGGGGGAGTAAACTGAAACTGGTACATTTTATAATATGGATTTATAGGAAGACATCAGTGATAAATAATCAGCCTTTTATGTAAGAAGAAGAAAACCAATTGTTTTACGTGCTATTTAATTCATCACCATGTGTAAATGGATGTGGATTATTTCCCCTTTACCTGTTGGCAAACTGGTGTCTGTCCCCCACCTGTACCACAGGTTCTCCCCGTGTTTGTATCGCTGTTCTGCAGTGCGCGGATTCCCACCAAGTTATCCGCCCACTTCTGGGCCTCCTGAGACATCACCGCATGAGCTGGAGGGTCCCTGCACCGTGGAGTTTACGATACTTGTTATGCCATTCAGCAAGTCCTTACGGAAGACTTCAGGTCCTTCTTGTAAACAACACAAATAAGGTTCAAATCCCATTATCTCTACATAGAGGGGACCTTTAAACTGCAGCTCTGTGTGACAATTTTATAATCCTGTATATAATCTAATATAATTTAATCCTATTATACATTATCCAGTATATAATATAATCCTAATTGTAAATTATCCAGTATATAATATAATCCTAATTGTAAATTATCCAGTATAATTATATAGGGATAATGCGCCCCTTACAGTGTATATAACGGATATTACACCACCAAGGAGCCCTGCCATATAGAGGCCGTAGGCCGAGGTCTTTTATATAGGACAGGGACTCCGAGGTGGCGTAATACATCCTTATATTATATTGTGAAGGGGCGCATTATTTTTTCTTATAATACATAAGTATGGATTCTCACCCCATTCGCATTTTAAATTCTAGCCTTGTCCCTATTTCCACCTTAAATCCCCCAAGCTACTTCTGTAACTTACACCCAGTAGAAAGGAACATCCCAGCCCAGCATCTATGGTTAAACAATCTTTGTGGAGGAGGAGAGAGACATTTGTTATGAAGTGACGGAAGCAGCTCCACAGGTTTCTGTTAGTGAAGTTAAACACTGAGTCATTGTCCAGGATGAACACTGGAAATGGGCGGAGCAGTGGGATATAAGAAATATAAGAAATATCACTTAGTGACATAGCTGAGATGATTATTATAAGGATATATACCACTGCAGCTCCCATTATAAAATATCACACTTATGTTAGTATATAATAATAGTAAATTATCCAGTAATAATATAATTATTGTTAATTATCCAGTATATAATCTCAATCCTAATTGTAAATTATCGAGTATATAATGCACAATCAGATGTCATCTACTAATTTCTAACTTCGCACTACCCAATCAGACACATCGTTGCCCCTCTTATTAAATAAGCCAGACTGTCCCTTCCCATGGCCAAACGCTCTATGGAGAAGATGGATCCGTCTGGTTACTCCTATAGATATTCATGTGGTTCCCACCTGGAATGGATACGGGGAATCTGGCGCCAGTTTCCTTCACAAAACCATCCTCATCATCATCTCTCACTTTTGACCCTCGAGGAAGGACATTGCGGTCGTAGAACCCAGAGTTGGTTACGTTCCCACTGGGATTGTACTGGGCCACCACTATGACCATTCCCTTCCCGCTGGAGGCTACACCAACCCCGACTTCCTTGGACTCTTTCCACACCATCTGGGTAAAATGACCTGTAGGAGAAGGTCAAAGAGACCATCAGAAGCACCGAAAAACCTAAGTCAGCCATAAACACCTGCCAGATTCTGACTGGACCAATTAGAGCTGATGAGGGGAAACCAAGAGATCCTATTGGTTACCTGTATCAGGCTGGTACCCAGGCTTAGAGAAGTTGTAATTCTTTTCTTCCTTGTACAGCTGTCGGACACTTCTTCCCTGGAATTAAAGTAACAAGTGAAGGGATCGCGAGGGACATGGAGTGGTGGGTGGCTTTACATTGGTCAGTTGGTCTACACATTGCTGTGCCAGAGTCGTACATGTCTGAACGGGAGTTAAAAGGCCTCATACCTGTCACAGTTATGGAAGAACCACCAGACTTTGCCCAGATGTTTTCTCCGTAAGTCGTGTCACTGTGTTTCAGAGTCTTGACCGTCAGTAATTCTCTGCCCAACGTTGAGCTTCCTGACTTATCTTGGCTTTCAGTTTCAGTGGTTTGGCGCCATGACGGGATCGGTAGGAATTATTCGCCTTTAGGAAATCAAGTTCAAATTGTCTGGTATCTAATGGAAACAAGAGAAATGTTCAGGGTAACCTTCCTGGTAGATACGACTGGGAATGAGGTAACCTTCCTGGTAGATACAGCTATGAATGGGGTAACCTTCCTGGTAGATACGACTGGGAATGGGGTAACCTTCCTGGTAGATACGGTTGGGAATGAGGTAACCTTCCTGGTAGATACGGCTGGGAATGGGGGTAACCTTCCTGGTAGATAGATCTGGGAATGGGGTAACCTTCCTGGTAGATAAGGTGGGAATGGGGAACCTTCTGGTAGATACGGCTGGGAATGGGTAACCTTCCTGGTAGATACGACTGGGAATGAGGTAACCTTCCTGGTAGATACGGCTGGGAATGGGGTAACCTTCCTGGTAGATTACGGCGGGAATGGGGTAACCTTCCTGGTAGATACGGCTGGGAATGGGGTAACCTTCCTGGTAGATACGGCTGGGAATGGGGTAACCTTCCTGGTAGATACGGCTGGGAATGGGGTAACCTTCCTGGTAGATACGGCTGGGAATGGGGTAACCTTCCTGGTAGATACGGTGGAATGGGGTAACCTCTGTAGATAGGTGGGAATGGGTAACCTTCCTGGTAGATACGGCTGGGAATGGGGTAACCTTCCTGGTAGATACGGTGGGAATGGGGTAACCTTCCTGGTAGATACGGCTGGAATGGGGTAACTTCCTGGTAGATACGCTGGGAATGAGGTAACACTTCCTGGTAGATACGGCTGGGAATGGGTAACCTTCCTGGTAGAACGGCTGGGAATGGGGTAACTTCTGGTAGATACGCTGGAATGGGAACCTTCCTGGTAGATACGGCTGGGAATTGGGTAACCTTCCTGTAGATACGGCTGGGATAGGGTAACCTTCCTGGTAGATACGGCTGGGAATGGGGTAACCTTCCTGGTAGATACGGCTGGGATGGGGTAACCTCTGTAGATAGTGGGAATGGGGTAACCTTCCTGGTAGATAGGCTGGGAATGGGGTAACCTTCCTGGTAGATACGGCTGGGAATGGGGTAACCTTCCTGGTAGGATACGGCTGGGAATGGGGTAACCTTCCTGGTAGAACGGCTGGGAATGGGGTAACCTTCCTGGTAGATATGCTGGAATGGGTACCTTCTGGTAGATATGGCTGGGAATGGGGTAACCTTCCTGGTAGATACGGCTGGGAATGGGGAAACCTTCCTGGTAATACGGCTGGGAATGGGGTAACCTTCCTGGTAGATACGGTTGGGAATGGGGAACCTTCTTGTAGATATGGCTGGGAAGGGGTAACCTCCGGTAGATACGGCTGGAATGGGGTAACCTTCCTGGTAGATACGGCTGGGAATGGGGTAACCTTCCTGGTGATACGGCTGGGAATGAGGGTGGTGTAACCTCCTGGTAGATACGGCTGGGAAGGTGGTAACCTTCCTGGTAGATACGGCTGGAATGGGGTAACCTTCCTGGTAGATAGGCTGGAATGGGGTAACCTTCCTGGTAGATACGGCTGGGAATGGGGTAACCTTCCTGGTAGATACGGCGATGGGGAAATGGGCTATGGTAACCTTCCTGGTAGATACGGCTGGGAATGGGGTAACCTTCCCTGGTAGATACGGCTGGGAAATGGGGTAACCTTCCTGGTAGATACGGCTGGGAAGGTGGTAACCTTCCTGGTGATACGGCTGGGAATGGGGTAACCTTCCTGGTAGATAGGCTGGGAATGGGGTAACCTTCCTGGTAGATACGGCTGGAGATGGGGTAACCTTCCTGGTAGTAAGGCTGGGGAATGGGGTAACCTTTCCTGTAGATACGGCTGGGAATGGGGTAACCTTCCTGGTAGATACGGCTGCGGAAGGGGGTAACATTCCTGGTAGATAAGGCTGGGAATGGGTAACCTTCCTGGTAGATACGGTGGGAATGGGGTAACCTTCCTGGTGGATAACGGCTGGGAATGGGGTAACCTTCCTGGTAGATACGGGGATAGGGTAACCTTCCTGGTAGATTAGGCTTGGAATGGGGTAACCTTCCTGGTAGTACGGCTGGGAATGGGGTAACCTTCTGGTAGATAAGCTGGGAATGGGGTAACCCTTCCTGGAGATGGTGGGAATGGGGTAACCTTCCTGGTAGATAAGGCTGGAATGGGGTGGTAACCTTCCTGGTAGATACGGCTGGGAATGGGGTAACCTTCCTGGTAGATGGTTACCTGGCTGGGAATGGGGTAACTTCCGGTGGTAAACGGCTGGGAATGGGGTAACCTTCCTGGTAGATACGGCTGGGAATGGGTAGTCCCCCCTTGTGCGCTGGTCCATGGTGATGCCTATTTGGTACGTGTGGGAGATTTAGGATTCCTGTCCCTAACGTTAAACACCCTGTTCCTACCTATCGGTGAAAATGAGTCCGTTCCACGTGGGGATGGATACGAGGCGCTGGTTGTCCCTCTGTCAGCAGGACCCATTCCATAATCTGATACCGAACTTCCTTTTGGCAGCACATTCTTCTGAAAGTAGCCAGGATTGGTGATGTTCCCGGCAGGGCTATACTGAGCGACGGCTATCACCATTCCTTTGCCGTCCACAGCTTTGGCAATGCCAAGTTCTTTGGAGTCCTTCCAGACGACCTGTGTGAAGTGACCTGAAATTGAAGGGAGATGTTTTTTGACCAAGTTTCTAGGAACCAATCAAATGTCTGTTAGAAATGACTCCTAAAGATCCACAGGGATTAATAGCAAAGCTCCATGTTACCTGTGTTAGACTGGAACCCGGGTTTAGTAAAATTATAGTCTTTAATCTCACTGTACCAGACGTCCACCACTTCCGAACCTAAGAAGATACAAGTAGCAATGAGACCCGGGTCGTAGATTATTGGTGGAATTTCTATTAATAAGGAGTAGTAAATGAATGACGTCACAGTGATGTCATGAGAAGGAGATTGACTTACCCAGCATTCTATATGAAGGTGTCACATGGTATAACTGAATAAGTGAAGGTGAAGAACATTTAATGTGATGGGAAAGTTTGATGACCTTACCTGATGCATCTCTCACACTGGAGTTCCACTTGTACCACAGGTTCTCCCCGTTGGGTGAGTTGCTGTGCTGTAGGGCGTTGATAGATAACAGGTGATGGGCCCATTTCTGACTAGAGTCGCACAGCTCTCTGGACAGTTGAAGTGGAGGGGCCCCGTGGTCACTCCGATACTTGTTATGAGTTTCCAAAGCTTCCAGCTCGAAATTCGACGTTCCGGCTGGAAAATACGGAGACGAAAACATTTACTGATCTCGTCCTTCACTTTACATGGAGTTACAGACACAATCAGGGAGATTCAATAAAAGTTCTTATCGTTAAAATGGGGCTAATTCTACCCCAACCAATCAGATCTTATTTAACATTTGAACGCTAACATCTGATTGTGGCGCCATTTTAAACGATAAGAACTTTTATTAAACCTCCCAGCATACCCAGGGGCCTTGCCTTGTTTAGTGGGGGCTGGTGCAGGTTTCCAGTCACCGGAAATCTTGTTCTCTGGTTCTCTAAAGCCACCTCCAGGTTTCCACCGTGATCCGGCTTCATTATCTGTCGTAGCCGGGACGGGCAGTGACCCTGCCGGGAGAACGTTCTTCTCAAAGTAACCCTGGTTGGTGATGTTCCCTGCCGGGCTGTACTGTCCCACCACAAAGAAAAGTCCAGCGCCGTCTGTGGCCACCCCAACACCGACCTCCTTGGAGTCCGTCCACACCACCTGGGTGAAGTGACCTATAAGAAGGAAAGGAGACTTACTGGGAGTTGTTTTGCAGGTGGTTATCTTAGGAGACGTGTAGAGGAGGTGGTAACACTTGGGCGGCCGTAGGGAGGGAAGTTACCTGTAGGGAGGGACGTTACCTGTAGGGAGGAACGTTACCTGTAGGGAGGGACGTTACCTGTGTTACTGCGGAATCCAGGGCGCCCAAAGTCATAGTTCTTGATCTCATCGTACCAGGAGTCTACGGGTTCATAGCCTGATGGGTAGCAAGGAATTAGAATTACATAGGGACCTACACAGGCTTCATTACGTCGCACAGTAAAATATCGGTTTATTATGTCCTGTAGGACATAGAGACAACTCACACTACAAATGCAATTTGTAAAATTGGCCACAAGAGGGAGCTCTTACTCAAGCTACTTTACACTTCTTTGTCTGGATCATCCTCCCCATTAAGGACCAAGTCCATTGAATGATCATTGGAGACATTGGGTGATGTTGTATGTCCTCCATAGGAAGAAAGAAAAATAAACATTTACCTGGCAATTCCTTGGTGCTTGAGCTGTATTTATAATAGAGATTTTCCCCAGTGTCCCCCCTGCTGTGCTTCAGTGTCCGGATGGACAGGAGATGATTGGCCCATTCCTGGGCAGATTGGCAGAGATCACGGTTCAGTTGGAGGGGGGACGCCCCATGTTTCCTTCTGTACGTGTTATGGGCAGACAGGAAATCCTGTTCGAACTGAGTGGCCTCTACACCTGGAAAAGGAAAAGGTCGAGATTTATCCTAAAAAACGCCCTTTTACTTGGTGGCAGAATAAAGTCATCCAATCAGCTTTGTAATTCATTGTCCCCAAGATCAGGGTTACAAGAGGAGCCAGATACAATCCCATTCTCACATGCCTGGGCCCTATGGCTTTAAGGGCCCGTACCCAGAATGGGACACAGGAATCTATATGGTCACCATAGATCTTTCTCCTGTCATTCTGACCACTGACCGGTGTCTAGGGCTGGATAGTCCCAGCAACTGGGGATCCACAGAACAAAATATTCTGAACCACTTTGAAAGATGGCGGACAGAATTATAAATTATAGGGGGAACGTTCGGGACAGACACATTTCCTCCAGCCACGTCCGACTCCTTAGTCTTTACTACAAGGGGCCCGACCGTAGTCGATCGCCAACCTCCGGAACGCTCTGAACTGTGGTACACAACTGGAAAACTCCGTCAGATCCAATGGAATCGCCCAAGTGTGTACCACAGTTCAGAGGCCACGAGCGTTTACCGACAGATATAAAATATAAAATGAGCGCACGGGGACAGACACATTTCCTCCAGCCACGTCCGACTCCTTAAACTTTACTACAAGGGGCCGACTGGGGTCGAGTAAAATGTTCAGGCAGCTTCGAGCAATCCCGAGGCCGACAGTAAACATTTCGGGAAAGGTCTGAACTGCGCTACACACCGTCAGATCTGATTGGTTGGTCTGTACCCACCTTCACTCCTTTCATTCAGAAACTATAAAAACAAAGACTAAGTTTAAATCATGTCGCTATAAACCTAAAACTCCATTTTAAGTTTAACTTCCCCTTTAAATGAAATCTGCGCTGTATAGCGGATGCATTGAATGTGGATGTACTTATACATTGTGCGGGGCTATAGTTATGTTATTCTGGGGGGTTCTGGAGGTTGTCGGGCTTTGTGCTTCATTTTATAATGACCTACCCGCAAAGATTAAATAGAAGCTGCCATACTGCATTCACTTCATTTAAAACCATAGTGTACAGAGGAGTTGGTCTGCCCATGCATTGTGGGAGTTGCAGTCTTTATAGTTCATGGCTGGTTTTGCACTGTCCCATACAATGAGGAAAGTAGCGACCCTGCCCCCAGCCTGGTGTGTACGTCCAGATATGGTATTGCTGTCAGCCACCCGCTCATTCCATTCAGATCAGTAACACAATATCTGGGAATCCTCCCAATTCTCCGCATACAAACCTTCCCCACTCAATGCAACGGATGATCTGGTTTTCCTTTGGAAAAGTCCCACTGTCCAAAACACATTCACGGGCTAAAATTCCCACATTCCCTGCAGGGACCCAAAGCGATAAGATTGCGGTGTGACAGTGGCACAGAAAGATGGTGTACACACCTTATAACACACCGGTACCCTCTGTACTGCTCACTGATCCTATGAGCTGACAATCTATCCGTCACCTTGCGGCGGATGAATAATTCCGTAGCAATGCTGCTGTTTTGCCTAATTTCCAAGTTTAAGACGCGTCACCTTGTTTTAACTCCCAGAATCCTCTCTGCTAGTCAGGCTCTTGCCCTGGGTTCTGAGGTTAAACGCTCGTTATGCGACACCTCAATATGGACGGTGAATCTGGAAACCAAGTTGGATTGGGTGGATGGCGTCTGTCTGTGTGGGGGGTAAATTGAGGGGATGATTTCCCAGCTATGGACATTCCAACACTTTAGGGCTAGGCCCCACTCGGTTTGCGCTTCCGATTCGCATTGCGTTCCCACCGTGTGTTGCGCTCTGATCGGTTATTGAAACGCATGCGTTTGTTTGTGCCACCTGTAGCCCTCCAGATGTTCTAAAATTACAACTCCCTGCTTTCCCTGGCAGCTGTTGCAGAGTGCTTGTAAGGGAATGCTGGGAGTGGTAGTTTTCAAACATCTGAAGAGCAACAGGTTGAATATCTCTGCATTAAAGGGGCGTGAGTGGGTTCTTTGCATTAAAGGGACGTGAGTGGGTTCTTTGTAATCCGTGATAAGTTTCAGCCTTTAATGTCAGAGGTTTAAAAGGCAAAGTGCAAGTTTACCACAAAGCGAACTTTCTTCTTCCATCTCATGGGAGCTGCCACACTGCTCAGCACTGCCCAACCCCTCATTGTATCAACTAAGTGAAACATTATGTACAAAGTTCCTATGCTGTGTTACAGTGTGTTAATTGTGTTGGGGTCTCTGCCATCCATTCATTCCCAGCCGGGGTGGTAGGGGGTCCGGTATCCACCGAGTTCACCCCGAACCCCATCCCCAACCTCTCTTATTAAACTAAGAAAACCCAGACAGACACTGAGGGTAAGTTAGGGGCCCCCCAGCTGGACACTTACCTCTTGGCGCACGGCGTGAGAAGCAGCCCCCCATCTTGCGTCTGTTCCCTTATCCCAGCCGGGTTCACCCCACCCAGGCCTCCTCTAGACCAGGGCTGAGTCACATCACTTGGCCTTGTGCTGCTGCTGTTGGGATCAGACGGAGGGACTGAGCTTGTTGGGGAGGATACAGGGCTGGGGATGCTCAGACAGTAACCACAGGGAGGGGGAGACTAATCCCTCGCCCAGGAACTGACTCTCTGCTCCCAACAGCTGCTCAGTGCTGCCCCCCCTGCACGACACCACATCTGGGTTAACCATTTCTCTCCCAGAATGTGGACAAAGTTCCTCCTCGGTCTGGGGTTAGTGACCCCAGGAAAATTCCGTCTACAGCGTGGGCTCCCAAAGGGTTAACCAACCCAAAAATAAAATGCCTGGGGTGCATTGTGGGAGTTGTAGTTCTAAGCTGATTCTGTCCCAGACAGGAATCCCACAGCCAGGGGGTAGATCAGATTCACAGGTGGGACTGCAGGTAACTAGACCTGTGGGGACACATTCAGGAACACACAAGGGTTTGTCCCATTGTTAATGCTAAAATGCATTATGGTGTTATTAACTACATGTCCCAGCAGCCCCTGCAGATCTAGGCGTTCCTAGACTCAGTGCTGACTCACTCGCATGCAGCTGTTTCCTCTTGATATGGATCAATCTACGTTCTTGTGGTTAAATGGCAGTTGGCAGATCTATAAAAGGAAGGCTGTGTTCTCACAACTACATCTCCCAGCAGCCCCTATCATACAAATAATGGTTGTGTAGTTGTAACGTAAGAGTTAACGGGTACAAGCGCACTGGAAACGCTTGCGTGCGTGTTTCTGGCTGCGTTCTAGCGTGGCGTCAGCCTATGATGGCCATACACGGGCAGATGTTCTTCCAATCCAGTGCAGCAATTGGAAATCCGATCACAAGAACCACACGATGTTCCCCACCTTGGGCTGCTGATCGCAGGGGGAAATCGGCGGAGAGATGGGGACTTTAGGTGGGGTTGGCAGAGAATATTCCGCCCGGCCCGAGCTTCTCTTTCCAATAAACTGCTCAATCGAAAATACGGAAAATAGTTTGAGTGATTTGATTGAATTTACCGAATCGCTCAAAATATCGACCCTGTTTTTGGGGGGTTTAGATTGTTAGCTCCTTGGCCAAATCGTCCCCCCAGTTAAACAGCAGTAGGCAGATATTTCTGTCTGTGTCTTCTAATTTCATCTACAGAACCATCAGACCTTCCCTGGAAGATTAAATTGGAATTAAAGGGACACTAACCACATTGCTTACAGGATTGCTCTACCACATTTAACCCTGGGTCTCGCCTTTAGATCCTTTATCCCAACCGGCCGTTCGTGGCGGTATTGTATGGTACGGTTGGGATGGCAGTGACCGAGCTTGTGCCAGCTGGTATATCATGGCTGATCAACCGCAAACTGTCGCCCACTATTGCCGCAACCAACAGTCATTTCCCCCCGTGTGGACCCCGGAAGGCTGCGCCGATTGCATGTTAATTTCATTCATTTTGGCTCAGTCATGCTGTGTCCCGTAGACGGGATGATAATATAGGGATAAGGGGCCATATTTGTTAATGCGCGGTTAGCATGTTAGCGATACCGTGCGTTATCTGCAGTGTATGGCAGTGGCTGTAAATCAAACGTTTGTTAACTAATACCATTAGAATGCCATGAGGTAGTAAAATACTGCAATGCTACTCTATGGGGGAACGTAAATTAACGATTGTTTAACAATCCTTTATAAATATGGCCCTGTGTTTCCCTTGGCCGCGGTAGATTCCCTATAGAGCAGTCTGCCGCGGCCGAGGGAAACTCAGTCCCCTGGTAGGATTTGGCAAATCCTACCTACCGGATCCATGTGTATGTCTTGCTTAGTCTGAACCAGTAACCCAATGATTCCTTAAAGAATTACCTCCCACCTCAAACCCTGATGTTGTGCACCACCTGGTGGATGAAATGCAGTACTGCAGTTTTCCACCATGTCCGATTCGGACGGTCAGTTGGATACGGGCGAAAACGCATGCGATAATTTCGGCCCGATCGACCGATACAGTGAACGATCAGTCGATCAGACCGAAATATTGCATTGTGTGTACCAGCCTTTAGTATATAGGATTCCAACCAATGTGGGAGGGGCTGGTTGTGTGAAGGCGTGGCTTGTTTTACTATGGGAGGGGCCTTGTTTTACTATGGGAGGGGCTTCTAAAGTGCATACTGATCGCAAAACATTCAGACCTGTTGGTTGTGACCGGGGGTGCAGCGCAGTACGATATTACAATAAAGACCATGAATAGTGATCCCTGTCCCAGAGAGCTTACAATCTAAGCCTGTGAATACGGTCCTGTGCGGCAGTGAAAGGGTTTCGCACTTGGCTGTAGCCCCCCCCTCACAGAGGAGACACAGTATGAATTGGGGGGTCGGCGGGGGAGGGGGGACTCTCCATTGTGAGCCGAGTGTGAGAATTCACAGCCAAGCTCTGTGCATGTTAATTCTGTGAATATATTCACAATGACATAAAGGGAACAGTTGGGCTGGGCACAGAGTCTCCATTCCCCAAACTGAATTTAACACCCAGTACAGAGTCGCCCTGTCCCCCGGAATCCCGACACGGAAATAATGCCCTAGCGGACGGACAATAAATCAAACCCAGTCTAAAGCACCGAACACTAAATAATAACATTAAACGACCAATATTACACTATGTTCGCTTTCTAATGTTACACGAGATCCGATTGGTTGGGGCAAAATTAGCCCCATTTTTAACGATAAGAACTTTTATTGAATGGGGCGTCCCCCAATGCTCCCGAGTGGGGTGAACCCCTTTTATACAGTCACTAGGGTGCAGCGGACTAGAACCATCAGCAAAGTTCTCCCTCTGGGGGATCCATACATTTTACACTAGTGGCCTGTAGGAACCAATCAGCTTCCAGCATTCATTGCTTTTCTGTAGTTGGTAGAATGAGAGCCAACATGTGATTGGCCAACTTCCCAGGAAGGTCATTGTGAAATGTATAGACAGTGAACATCATTTAAAGGGGAAGTAAATCCAATTAGACTTTAATCTATTAAACTGTGTAAAAAAAACGATATCTCTGCTGTGGTTAGGAAGGGGTTAATACATTAGATGTTGGGTTGTTAACTCTTACCTTTCCAGCCAGATGCAGATTGGGGTTTCCTTGCAGTCGAGTCCCGGTTATCCTCTGGTTCTTTATTCCCAGACCGGGGGGGTTTATCCTTAACATTGTCCCAGGACAGTGCGGACCCTGCCGGGAGAACGTTCTTCTCAAAGTAACCCTGGTTGGTGATGTTCCCTGCCGGGCTGTACTGTCCCACCACAAAGAAAAGTCCAGTGCCGTCTGTGGCCACCCCAACACCGACCTCCTTCGTTTCCTTCCACACCACCTGGGTGAAGTGACCTGCAAGTAATGGAAGAGAGATGTAAGTCTAACCTGGTGTTCTTTTGCCTCTCTACTTCCTGGTTCTAACAGTTAGCAGCTGTCAGTCATGTATGTAACAGATGACATCATAGCCAATGACTGAATGTTATTCCCCTAACTGCCTACTTTGAGCATGTGCGAGCTTGTAAAAGAGCTTGGAGAGCTTTGTTAGCCCTATGTCAGTCAGTTTTCTAACTATTGTAGATTGGCTTGGCTTTATATCTCACATTGGGGTGAAATTTCCCTTTAAACTACCAGGAAGGTATCAACCAAACAGACCATTAGTGTGAGTCAATGTGATATTTGTCCAGTAGGCGGCAGCACTGGCATAGACACCAGGGTTGCACTGGTCTCATAAGCAGTCAAGTGAATAAGTGTGGTAAGTACCTGCTGATTTCTAGTTTCTTTGTGCCAGCTGCCAACCATTTACCACTGTATATTTGTACTGCTGTAGTCTGTAAATTTGCCAATGTCTGTATGACAAGTTAGCATACACACATTGGTAAAATGGTTGGCAGATTGGCAATTGTACAGTAAATAGTTTTTATCAATTTTACCAATGTCTGTGTGCCAAGCATTTTATCAGTGTCACTGTGCCAACCATTTTCCAGTGACGGTGTGCCAACCATTCTACCAGTGTTGGTTTGCCAACCATTTTCCAGTGTCTGTGCCAAAGTTTACCAGGATCTGTGTCAACCATTTAACCAGTGGTTCA
Source organism: Hymenochirus boettgeri (assembly GCA_019447015.1). Taxonomy (NCBI): domain Eukaryota; kingdom Metazoa; phylum Chordata; class Amphibia; order Anura; family Pipidae; genus Hymenochirus; species Hymenochirus boettgeri. Next base: position 107,547,435 of record CM033476.1, on the reverse strand, counting down.
AGTGCTAAACATTTTATCAGCGTCTGTAAGGTTTGAGGATTAAATGGTGAAAATTTTGGCCATCCCCATAATAAAACTGGCCCCGTACGATTAGGCACCGTATCTCTGCATCTATGGCCACCAAACTAGGCACCGTATCTCTGCATCTATGGCCACCATACTAGGCGCCGTATCTCTGCATCTATGGCCACCATACGTTAAGAAATACTGTTGGGATGAGATGAGTATTGTTAGGTCAGTGAAGCCGTCACACTGGGTTTATTGTATCATTAGAGATTTAATCAGATCAGGAAGTTTGTAATTGAATCTCGGATCCCCCGTCCCTGGAAGTCATTTATTTGGTACCAGAATATTCCATGTGGCAGAATTGACCTTCACATGAAAACCTAATGATGTACAGTGGGGTGTAAAATGGCCCATTCATGAAAGATTGTGGGTGATCAAGCACCATGGCAGCTCTTACACACCTTTAAATAAAATGTTCCAGTATAAACCTATATCAGGACCCTAGTGGTGCATATTAAGGTAATACAAGGGTCATCCTTTTTAAATATAGACTATGTCCCCTTCTTATATCATTCTATTGATTGATAATAGATTATTACGAATAGTAGTGATACATACCTGTGTTACCCCCAAATCCTGGTCGGCTGAAGTTATAATCCTTAATCTCCCCGTACCAGGAATCCACTGGCTCCTGACCTACATTAAAGGGAAAGTTATTCTCCTAGGTTATTGTTAATAAGCCCAGAAGCTTCTTTAATATTAAAGGTGAAATGTAATGTAAAGGTGAATGGATTGGAGAATGCAGCATTGTGGGAGATTAGAGAACGAATCCACTGAGCATGTGCAATACTCTAACTGGGTCAGTGACCACTCGAGCTAAAGAAAGAATAATCCATAATCCAGTGAGTTTGTTATACAGGTGTCGCTTTTCTCTGGTTTATTACATTAGAAATGAATTCAATCAGGGAGATTCAATAAAAGTTCTTATCGTTTAAATTGGGGCTAAATTTGCCCCAACCAATCAGATTTGTTTAACATTTGAAAGCTAACATCTGATTGGTTGGGGCAAAATTAGCCCCATTTTAAACGATAAGACCTGTTATTGACTAACCCTGTCTGTGTGTTATGAACATTCCTCTGTAATCAGGTTGTGGATAAGAACTGATTAGCTCCTTGGCTCCCCGACTGCAGTGAATGAGGTGAAAGGGTTTTTTTTGGTGGCAGAGCTGTGGACCCTGCGGTAGAAATAAAATCCGCTCCTTACCTGGAAGTTCCTTGGCGTTTGACTTGTACCGGTAGAAGATATTCTCTCCGTGTTCCGTCCGGCTGTGTTTCAAGGTGCTGATGGACAGGAGGTGTTCGGCCCATTTCTGAGCTGATCTGCAGAGCTCGCGGTTGAGTTGAAGGGCGGGGGCTCCGTGGTTTTTTCGGTAATTATTGTGAGCGGCCAGGAAATCTTCCTCAAACGGTTTCAGCCCTGAAATATGTGTAACACATATACTGTGACTTATCACAAAAAGCGCAGCTGTCCCTTTAAATAATTAAATAGAAATTTGGATGGAAATTTACCTTGATCTTGGACTTGCAACCCAGCAAACCTCTGACTGAAAGACATGGTAATTGGTGGTGACTGTTCTGACAGATCTGGGGAGAAAGCATTCAGGCTATAAGTGTACAAATAGTGTGCACAGGAAACTAGAGTGGGAGATGGGGGCACAGGAAACTAGAGTGGGAGATGGGGGCACAGGAAACTAGAGTGGGAGATGGGGGCACAGGAACCTGGGGTAGGAGATGGGGGCACAGGAAACTAGAGTAGGAGACAGGGTGCACAGGAACCTGGGGTAGGAGATGGGGGCACAGGAAACTAGAGTAGGAGACAGGGTGCACAGGAAACTGGGGTAGGAGATGGGGGCACAGGAAACTAGAGTGGGAGATGGGGGCACAGGAAACTGGGGTAGGAGATGGGGGCACAGGAAACTAGAGTGGGAGATGGGGGCACAGGAAACTAGAGTAGGAGACAGGGTGCACAGGAACCTGGGGTAGGAGATGGGGGCACAGGAAGGAGATTCTGGTCCTGGTGGCTAAGAAGCAGTGGTATATTGGTGTGAATCTCTCTCCTGTGCTGGTTATATAGGGTTGAGTTGTAAGATACCTGGGAGTTCTTTTTCATTAGAATTCTGTGTTGACATTGCCCCATACTGTGTCTGTGTATAACACGCAACGATCTACACACAGGCAATATTAATTCCTTTCTAATATTACACACGGCATCTCAGAAAATACTACAGGAACAATGGGCATGTTTATTTATTACTACAGGGAAATCATCGGGTTTTATCTTACAAACTTCCACTGAAATCCATTTTATTTCATGTTTCTTTTTGTTTTCTGATTCTGTGGAAGTTTATTGCGGTAATATTGTGACATGTTATTATGTCTGGGGTCAATTTCCTTCCAGTATTAGTAAGAGGGGTAGGTGACCAGTACAATCCTGTATCAGAGCTTTGACTGAATCACCTTAAACGGATACACACGTTATTGATAAAGGGATGATTCATTGGAAAGTGTGTACCATGTAATGATTGTGGACCCACCTACAGATCAGTGTGTACCAGCCTAACAGATCAGTGTGTACCCAGCCTTACAGATGTTACAGTGTGTACCCAGCCTTACAGATCAGTGTGTACCCAGCCTTACAGATCAGTGTGTACCCAGCCTTACAGATCAGTGTGTACCCAGCCTTACAGATTGTTACAGTGTGTACCCAGCCTTACAGATTGTTACAGTGTGTACCCAGCCTTACAGATCAGTGTGTACCCAGCCTTACAGATTGTTACAGTGTGTACCCAGCCTTACAGATCAGTGCGTAAAGCCTTACAGATTCAGTGTGTACCCGCCTTACAGATTGGTACAGTGTGTACCCAGCCTTACAGATTGTTACAGTGTGTACCCACCTTACATCAGTGTGTACCCAGCCTTACAGATTGTTACAGTGCGTACCCAGCCTTACAGCATGTTTACAGTGTGTACCCAGCCTAACAGATTGTTACAGTGCGTACCCAGCCTTACAGATTGTTCCAGTGTGTACCCAGCCTTACAGATGTTACAGTGTGTACCCAGCCTTATGATTGTTACAGTGTGTACCCACCTTACAGATTGTTTACGTGTGTACCCAGCCTTACAGATTGTTAGTGTGTACCCAGCCTTACAGATTGTTACAGTGTGACCCAGCCTTACAGATTGTTACAGTGTGTCCCAGCCTTACAGATTGTTACAGTTGTACCCAGCCTTACAGATTGTTACAGTGTGTACCAGCCTACGATTGGTACAGTGTGTACCCAGCCTTACAGATTGTACAGTGTTGTACCCATCCTTACAGATTGTTACAGTGTGTACCCAGCCTTACAGATGTTACAGTGTTACCCGCCTTACAATTGTTACAGTGGTACCCAGCCTTACAGATTGTTACAGTGCGTACCCAGCCTTACAGATTGTTACAGTGTGTACCCACCTTACAGATTGTTACAGTGGTACCCAGCCTTACAGATTGTTACAGTGGTACCCAGCCTTACAATTGTCAGTGTGTACCCAGCCTTACAGATTGTTACAGTGCGTACCCAGCCTTACAGATTGTTACAGTGCGTACCCAGCCTTACAGTTTGTTACAGTGCGTACCCAGCCTTACAGATTGTTACAGTGTGTACCCAGCCTTACAGATTGTTACTGTGTGTACCCAGCCTTCCAGATTGTTACTGTGCGTACCCAGCCTTACAGATTGTTACTGTGTGTACCCAGCCTTACAGATTGTTACAGTGCGTACCCAGCCTACAGATTGTACATGTGACCCGCCTTACAGATTGTTACAGTGCGTACCCAGCCTTACAGATTGTTACAGTGTGTACCCAGCCTTACAGATTGTTCCAGTGGTGTACCCAGCCTTACAGATTGTACAGTGCGTACCCAGCCTTACAGTTGTTAGTGTGTACCCAGCCTTACAGATTGTTACAGTGTGTCCCCAGCCTTACAGATTGTTACAGTGTGTACCAGCCTTACAGATTGTTACGTGTGTACCCAGCCTTACAGATTGTTACTGTGCGTACCCAGCCTTACAGATTGTTACAGTGCGTACCCAACCTTACAGATTGTTACTGTGTGTACCCAGCCTTACAGATTGTTACAGTGTGTACCCAGCCTTACAGATTGTTACTGTGTGTACCCAGCCTTACAGATTGTTACAGTGTGTACCCAGCCTTACGATTGTTCACGTGTGTACCCAGCCTTACAGATTGTTACAGTGCGTACCCAGCCTTACAGATTGTTACAGTGTGTACCCAGCCTTACAGATTGTTACAGTGTGTACCCAGCCTTACAGATTGGTACAGTGTGTACCCAGCTTTACAGATTGTTACAGTGCGTACCCAGCCATACAGATTGTTAGTGTGTACCCAGCCTTACAGATTGTTACAGTGTGAACCCAGCCTTACAGATTGTACACGTGCGTACCACTTACAGTTTGTTACAGTGTGTACCCACCTTACAGATTGTTACAGTGCGTACCCAGCCTTACAGATTGTTACAGTGCGTACCCAGCCTACAGTTTTTACAGTCGTTACCCAGCCTTACAGATTGTTACTGTGTGTACCCAGCCTTACAGATTGTTACAGTGCGTACCCAGCCTTACAGATTGTTACAGTGTGTACCCAGCCTTACAGATTGGTACAGTGCGTACCCAGCCTTACAGATTGGTACAGTGTGTACCCAGCCTTACAGTTTGTTACAGTGCGTACCCAGCCTTACAGATTGTTACAATGCGTACCCAGCCTTACAGTTTGTTACAGTGCGTACCCAGCCTTACAGATTGTTACAGTGCGTACCCAGCCTTACAGTTTGTTACAGTGTGTACCCAGCCTTACAGATTGTTACAGTGCGTACCCAGCCTTACAGATTGTTACAGTGTGTACCCAGCCTTACAGATTGTTACAGTGTGTACCCACCTCCTTACAGATTGTACAGTGTGTACCCAGCCTTACAGATTGTTACAGTGTGTACCCAGCCTTACAGATTGTTACAGTGCGTACCCAGCCTTACAGATTGTTACAGTGCGTACCCAGCCTTACAGATTGTTACAGTGCGTACCCAGCCTTACAGATTGTTACAGTGTTACCCAGCCTTACAGATTGGTACAGTGTGTACCCAGCCTTACAGATTGTTACAGTGCGTACCCAGCCTTACAGATTGTTACAGTGTGTACCCAGCCTTACAGATTGGTACAGTGTGTACCCAGCCTTACAGATTGTTACAGTGTGTACCCAGCCTTACAGTTGTACAGTGGTACCCAGCCTTACAGATTGTTAGGGTGTACCCGCTTACATTGTACAGTGCGTACCCAGCCTTACAGTTTGTTACAGTGCGTACCCAGCCTTACAGATTGTTACAGTGTGTACCCAGCCTTACAGATTGGTACAGTGCGTACCCAGCCTTACAGATTGTTACAGTGTGTACCCAGCCTTACAGATTGGTACAGTGCGTACCCAGCCTTACAGATTGTTACAGTGCGTACCCAGCCTTACAGATTGGACAGTGGTACCCGCCTTACAGTTTGTACAGTGCGTACCCAGCCTTACAGATTTGTTTGTGTACCCCAGCCTTAACAGATTGTTCAGTGTGTACCCAGCCTTACAGATTGTTTACAGTGCGTACCCAGCCTTACAGATTGTTCAGTGTGTACCCAGCCTTACAGATGTTACAGTGTGTACCCAGCCTTACAGTTGTTCAGTGTGGTACCCAGCCTTACAGATTGGTACAGTGTGTACCAGCCTACAGATTTTTACAGTGTGTACCCAGCCTTACAGATTGTACAGTGTTACCCAGCCTACAGATTGTTACGTGTACCCAGCCTTAAAGATTGTTACAGTGCGTACCCAGCCTTACAGATTGTTACAGTGCGTACCCAGCCTACAGATTGTTACAGTGGTACCCACCTTACAGATTGTTACAGTGTGTACCCCCTTACGAATTGTTACAGTGTGTACCCAGCCTTACAGATTGGGTACATTGTGTACCCAGCCTTACAGATTGTTACAGTGTGTACCCGCCTTACAGATTTGACAGGTACCCAGCCTTACAGATTGTTACTGTGTACCCGCCTTACAGATTGTTACAGTGCGTACCCAGCCTACAGATGGTTCTTGTGTACCCAGCCTTACAGATTGTTACAGTGGTACCCAGCCTTACAGATTGTTACAGTCTACCCAGCCTACAGATTGTTACTGTGTACCCAGCCTTACAGATTGTTACAGTGCGTACCCACCTTACAGATTGTTTACAGTGTTACCCAGCCTTACAGATTGTTACAGTGTACCCAGCCTTACAGATCGTTACAGTGCGTACCCAGCCTTACAGATTGTTACTGTGTGTACCCAGCCTTACAGATTGTTACAGTGCGTACCCAGCCTTACAGATTGTTACAGTGCGTACCCAGCCTTACAGATGTTACGTGGTACCCAGCCTTACAGATGTTACACAGGTGCGTACCAGCCTTACAGATTGTTACTGTGTGTACCCAGCCTTACAGATTGTTACAGTGGTGTACCCAGCCTTACAGATTGTTACAGTGTGTACCACGCCTTACAGATTGTACAGTGTGTACCCAGCCTTACGATTGTTACATGGTGGTACCCGCCTTAACGATTGTACAGTGTGTACCCAGCCTTACAGATTGTACAGGTACCCAGCTACAGATTGTACGTGTACCCACCTTCGCCTTACAGATTGTTACAGTGTGTACCCAGCCTTACGATTGTTACAGTGTGTACCCAGCCTTACAGATTGTACAGTGTGTACCCACCTTACAGATTGTACAGTGTTTACCCAGCCTTACAGATTGTACAGTGTACCCAGCCTTACAGATTGTTACAGTGTGTACCCAGCCTTACAGATTGTTACAGTGGTACCCAGCCTACAGATTGTTACTGTGTACCCAGCCTTACAGATTGTACCAGTGTACCCCAGCCTTACAGATTGTTACAGTGTGTACCCAGCCTTACAGATTGTTACAGTGCGTACCCAGCCTTACAGATTGTTACAGTGGTACCCAGCCTTACAGATTGTACAGTGGTACCCAGCCTTACAGATTGTTACAGTGTTTACCCAGCCTTACGATTGTTACAGTGTGTACCCAGCCTACAGATTGTTACAGTGTGTACCCAGCCTTACAGATTGTTACAGTGTGTACCCAGCCTTACAGATTTTATCAGTGTGTACCCAGCCTACAGATTGTTACAGTGGTACCCAGCCTTACAGATTGTTACAGTGTGTACCCAGCCTTACAGATTGTTACAGTGTTACCCACCTTACAATTGTACGTGTGTACCCAGCCTTACAGATTGTTACAGTGGGTACCCAGCCTTACAGATGTTACTGTGTGTACCCACCTTACAGATTGTTACAGTGTGTACCCAGCCTTACAGATGGTTCCAAGTGTGTCCCCAGCCTACGATTGTTTACAGTGTCTGTACCCACCCTTACAGATGTTATTACATTGTGTTCTGTGTTCTACTACCAATATTTGTGACATGTTTACATTGTGTTCTGTTTCACTACTACACAATATTGTGACATGTTATTACATTGTGTTTCTGTGTCTACTACTACCAATATTGTGACATGTTTTTACATTGTGTTCTGTGTCTACTACTACACAATATTGTGACATGGTTATTACATTGTGTTCTGTGTCTACTACTACACAATATTGTGACATGTTATTACATTGTGTTCTGTGTCTACAACTACACAATATTGTGACATGTTATTACTTTGTGTTCTGTGTCTACTACTACACATATGTGACATGTTATTACTGTGTTCTGGTTCTACTACTACACATATTTTGGACATGTTATTACATTGTGTTCTGTGTCTACAACTACACAATATGTGACATTTTATTACATTGTGTTCTTGTCTACTACAACACAATATTGTGACATGTTTATTACATTGTGTTCTGTGTCTACTACTACACATATGTGTGACTGTTATTACATTGTGTTCTGTGTCTACACTAACACATATTGTGACATGTTATTTCATTGTGTTCTGTGTCTACTACTACACATATTGTGACATGTTATTACATTGTGTTCTGTGTCTACTACTACACAATATTGTGACATGTTATTCATTGTGTTCGTGTGCCTACTCCTGGTTTACAACACATCAAATATATATATAATAATACTGTAAATATTATTCATTTGGCTTGAAAAAACGCAAATTAAATAAAAAATTCTTCCGCTTTTTGGGACCGTATCTCTCCCACAGTTTTTGAGCTAGAGACATGAAATTCGGTACAGACTTGCAGGCATATAGGAGAAGTGTGCTATCTTCTAGCTAAGGAATCCGCGAAGCGTTACGGCGTTATCGGCGAATTTCCGGACATTTTTTTCCCATAGACTATAATGGTAACAATCCTCAAATGTGGATATTTCAAACAGTTTTTTCAGTCATAAATACAAATGGTGATACCCCAACCCCCCACACAGACCCAGGTACACCCCACCTACAACCTCCCTTTCCATTCCCATGGAAGCCATACTTAAAGGGTAACTAAAGTCAAAAAACTAATTTAGATTTATCCTCAATAAAAGATAGTTTATGGTTATAAACACAAAAAAGACATACCCCCCTCAACCAGACCCAGGTACACACACCTACTAATCTACTAATCCATTACGGTGGCAGCCATATTTAAAGGGTAACTAATGGGAGCTTTTTGCCACCTCAATCGACCACCAACCATTTGTTCATCCAAATTGGATGAACGAATGATTGGACAGGTTGGGAATGGCTGCTTTGGCCGCGACCAACAGTCCTTCCTCCTGGCCAACGGTCGAAAGCCTTGAACGGATTATATAGTGTGTACCAACCTTCACAGTTCACCACACATAGTGTAAATTTTATATTACAACTGTGGCCACCAGAGGGTGCTACTCTCTGAACAATGGCATGTAGGATAACCAAGACTATATGACTTCTCTGTATTACATTACACCAGTAGTTTACTGATTTTTTAATTTGCGCTCTCATAACCAATCCTGGAGACTGGGTTTTACATTTGTAAAGGGTCATGCTAGCTCGTTTTACCAGGCAATCCGATCGCAAGTTAAATGCGCACTAGCATTGTCCCCATAACAAGCCAACAGTAAAACACGAGAAAACACGTGCACACTCTTTTTTTCCCACGCGTTAAAGCCCTCAGTAGAGTGTTACAAAGTCTGTGAGGCTAAGGCTACACGGCAACGCGCCAGAATCGCGCACAAAATCGTGTGCTTTATCGCATAGATTGTGCGCACCAATTTTTGTGCGTTTTGTGTTTGCGCATGCGTTTTTGCCGTTTGACTAACTGGTTGCCGTAGCCGAATCCCTAGTAAAATAATTTGACCTACAAGTTATAGTAGCCGAATCCCTAGTAAATCAGTTTAATTTACAGGTTGTAGCAGCCGAATCCCTAATAAATCAGTTTCATTTACAGGTTGTAGCAGCCGAATCCCTAGTAAATCAGTTTCATTTACAGGTTGTAGTCAGTAGCCGAATCCCTAGTAATATTTCATTTACGTTGTAGTAGCCGAATCCCTAGAATTACTTTGACTACAAGTTATAGTAGCCGAATCCCTAGTAAATCAGTTTAATTTACAGGTTGTAGCAGCCGAATCCCTAATAAATCAGTTTCATTTACAGGTTGTAGCAGCCGAATCCCTAGTAAATCAGTTTCATTTACAGGTTGTAGTAGCCGAATCCCTAGTAAATTACTTTGACTTACAAGTTATAGTACCGAATCCTTAGTAAATCAGTTTAATTTACAGGTTGTAGCAGCCGAATCCCTAGTAAATCAGTTTAATTTACAGGTTGTAGTAGCCGAATCCCTAGTAAATTACTTTGACTTACAAGTTATAGTAGCCGAATCCCTAGTAAATCAGTTTAATTTACAGGTTGTAGTAGCCGAATCCCTAGTAAATCAGTTTCATTTACAGGTTGTAGTAGCCGAATCCCTAGTAAATCAGTTTCATTTACAGGTTGTAGTAGCCGAATCCCTAGTAAGTTACTTTGACTTACAAGTTATATTAGTCGAATCCCTAGTAAATTAGTTTGACTTACAGGTTGTAGTAGCCGAATCCCTAGTAAATTACTTTGACTTACAAGTTATAGTAGCCGAATCCTTAGTAAATCATTTTAATTTACAGGTTGTAGTAGCCGAACCCCTAGTAAGTTACTTTGACTTACAAGTTATAGTAGCCGAATCCTTAGTAAATCAGTTTAATTTACAGGTTGTAGTAGCCGAATCCCTAGTAAGTCAGTAGCAGCCATTACATGAGTAATGATGATAAGATATTTGTTTAGCAGTTGAAGTTCTGGATCCAGTAATAGTGAAACTTGGGTCTCTCTATATTTATTCCTCTGCTGGGCGGAGGGCGATTAGAAAGTCAATGTGTTGTTTTGTAGTGTGTGTTTGTGTTTTTAGTGCGGTAAGGTTTGTGGACAACTAAATCAAATAATCTAATCTATCGATCTGATATCTAGTGCATTCTGTCTACATAGAAACCTCCAGTCCAGGCAGGAATGTGATCAGCTAGACAGAGAAACACAGTAACCAGCAATGTACCAAAGTGAATGGGCAGTGGGGGGTCTGGGTCAATTTCCTTCCAGTATTAGTAGAGGGAAAGTGACCAGTACAATCCTGTATCAGAGCTTTGACTGAATCACCTTAACAGGATACACACGTTATTGATAAAGGGATGATTCATTGGAAAGTGTGTACCATGTAATGATTGTTGGACCCAGCCTTACAGATCAGTGTGTACCCCAGCCTAACAGATCAGTGTGTACCCAGCCTTACAGATTGTTACAGTGTGTACCCAGCCTTACGGATCAGTGTGTACCCAGCCTTACAGATTGTTACAGTGTGTACCCAGCCTTACAGATCAGTGTGTACCCAGCCTTACAGATTGTTACAGTGTGTACCCAGCCTTACAGATTGTTACAGTGTGTACCCAGCCTTACAGATCAGTGTGTACCCAGCCTTACAGATTGTTACAGTGTGTACCCAGCCTTACAGATCAGTGCGTAAAGCCTTACAGATCAGTGTGTACCCAGCCTTACAGATTGGTACAGTGTGTACCCAGCCTTACAGATTGTTACAGTGTGTACCCAGCCTTACAGATCAGTGTGTACCCAGCCTTACAGATTGTTACAGTGCGTACCCAGCCTTACAGATTGTTACAGTGTGTACCCAGCCTTACAGATTGTTACAGTGTGTACCCAGCCTTACAGATTGTTACAGTGTGTACCCAGCCTTACAGATTGTTACAGTGTGTACCCAGCCTTATGATTGTTACAGTGTTGTACCCAGCCTTACAGATTGTACTGTGTGTACCAGCCTTACAGATTGTTTTAGTGTGTACCCAGCCTTACAGATTGTTACAGTGTTACCCAGCCTTACAGATTGTTACAAGTGTGTACCAAGCCTTACAGATTGTTACAGTGTGTACCCAGCCTACAGATTGTTACGTGTGTACCCAGCCTTACATTGTAACAGTGTGTACCAGCCTTACAGATTGTTACAGTGTACCCACCTTACAGATTGTTACATTGGTACCCACCTTACAGATTGTTACGTGTCACTACAGTGTTACGTGTACCCAGCCTTACAGATTGTTACAGTGCGTACCCACCCTTACAGATTGTTTACAGTGTGTACCCAGCCTTACAGATTGGTTCAGTGTGTACCCAGCCTTACAGATTGTTACAGTGTGTACCCAGCCTTACAGTTTCAGTGTGTACCCACCTTACAGATGGTACAGTGCGACCCAGCCTTACAGATTGTTACAGTGCGTACCCAGCCTTACAGTTTGTTACAGTGCGTACCCAGCCTTACAGATTGTTACAGTGTGTTACCCAGCCTACAGATTGTTACTGTGTGTACCCGCCTTACAGATTGTTACAGTGCTGTACCCAGCCTTACAGATTGTTACAGTGTGAACCCAGCCTTACAGATTGGTACAGTGGGTACCCAGCCTTACAGATTGGTACAGTGTGTACCCAGCCTTACAGATTGTTACAGTGTACCCCTTACAGATTGTTTACAGTGTGTACCCAGCCTTACAGATTGTTACAGTGCGTACCCAGCCTTACAGATTGTACAGTGGTACCCAGCCTTCAGATTGTTAGTGTGTACCCAGCCTTACAGATTGTAACATGTGTCCCCAGCCTTACAGATGTTACAGTGTGTACCCAGCCTTACAGATTGTTACAGTGTTACCCAGCCTTCAGATTGTTAATGCACCAGCCTTAAGATTGTCAGTGCGTACCCACCTTACAGATTGTTACTGTGGTACCCAGCCTTACGAGATTGTTACATTGTGTACCCACCTTACAGATTGTTACGGTGGGTACCCCGCCTTACAGATTGTTACAGTGCTAACCACCAGCCTTACAGATTGTTACAGTGTGTAACCCAGCCTTACAGATTGTTACAGTGCGTACCCACCTTACAATTGTTACAGTGTGTACCCAGCCTTACAGATTGTTCCAGTTGAACCCAGCCTTACAGATTGTACAGTGTGTACCCAGCTTACAGATTGTTACAGTGCGTACCCAGCCTAACGATTGTTAGTGTGTACCCAGCCTTACAGATTGTTACAGTGTGAACCCAGCCTTACCGATTGTTCAGTGCTACCCAGCCCTTACAGTTTGTTACAGTGTGTACCCACCTTACAGATTGTTACAGTCGTACCCAGCCTTACAGATTGTTACAGTGCTACCCACCTTACAGTTGTTACAGTGCGTACCAGCCTTACAGATTGTTACAGTGTGTACCCGCCTTACAGATTGTTACAGTGCGTACACCGCCTTACAGATTGTTACAGTGTGTACCCCGCCTTACAGATTGGTACAGTGCGTACCCACCTTACAGATTGTTACAGTGTTACCCAGCCTTACAGTTTGTTACAGTGCGTACCCAGCCTTACAGATGTGTACAGTGCGTACCCAGCCTTACAGTTTGTTACAGTGCGTACCCAGCCTTACAGATTGTTACAGTGTCGTACCCAGCCTTACTTTTGTTACAGTGTGTACCCAGCCTTACAGATTGTTACAGTGGTACCCAGCCTTACAGATTGTTACACACAGTGTTACCCAGCCTTACAGATTGTTACAGTGCGTACCCAGCCTTACGATTGTTACATGTTGTACCCAGCCTTACAGATTGTTACAGTGTGTACCCAGCCTTACAGATGTTTACAGTGCGTACCCAGCCTTACAGATTGTTACAGTGCGTCCCACCTACGATTGTTACAGTGCGTACCCAGCCTTACAGATTGTTACAGTGTGTACCCACTCTACAGATTGTACAGTGTGTACCCACCTTAGAGTTACAGTGCTTACCCAGCCTTACAGATTGTTACAGTGTGTACCCAGCCTTACAGATTGGTACAGTGTGTTACCCAGCCTTACAGATTGTTACAGTGGTACCCAGTCTTACGATTGGTACAGTGTGTACCCAGCCTTACAGATTGTTAGCATGTGTACCCAGCCTTACAGATTGGTACAGTGCGTACCCGCCTTACAGTTTTGTTACAGTGCGTACCCAGCCTACAGATTGTTACAGTGTGTACCCAGCCTTACAGATTGGTACATGCGTACCCACCTTACAGATTGTTACAGTGTGTACCCAGCCTACAGATGTGGTACAGTTGCGTACCCACCTTACAGATGTTACAGTGTGTACCCAGCCTTACAGATTGGTACAGGTGTACCAGCCTTACAGTTTGTTACAGTGCGTACCCAGCCTTACAGATTGTTAGTGTGTACCAGCCTTACGATTGTTACAGTGTGTACACCAGCCTTACAGATTGTCAGTGCGTACCCAGCCTTACAGATTGTTACAGTGTGTACCCAGCCTTACATATTGTTACAGTGTGTACCCAGCCTTACAGATTGTTACAGTGTACCCAGCCTTACAGATTGGTACGTGTGTACCCAGCCTTACAGATTGTTACGATGTGTACCCAGCCTTACAGATGTTACAGTGTGTACCCAGCCTTACAGATTGTTACTGTGTGTACCCAGCCTTACAGATTGTTACAGTGCTACCACCTTACAGATGTTACAGTGGTACCAGCCTTACAGATTGTACAGTGCGTACCCAGCCTTACAGATTGTTACAGTGTGTACCAGCCTACAGATTGTTACAGTGACCCAGCTTACAATTGTACATGTGTACCCAGCCTTACAGATTGTTACAGTGTGACCCCAGCCTTACAGATTGTTTACAGTGCGTACCCAGCCTTACAGTTGTTACTGTGGTACCCAGCCTTACAGATTGTTACACGTGCGTACCCAGCCTTACAGATTGTTACTGTGTGTACCCAGCCTTACAGATTGTTACAGTGCGTACCCAGCCTTACAGATTGTTACAGTGCGTACCCAGCCTTACAGATTGTTACTGTGTGTACCCAGCCTTACGATTGTTTACGTGCGTACCCAGCCTTACAGATGTTACAGTGTGTACCCAGCCTAACAGATTGTTACAGTGTGTACCCAGCCTTACGATTGTACAGTGCGTACCCAGCCTTACAGATTGTTATGTGTGTACCCAGCCTTACAGATTGTACAGTGCGTACCAGCCTTACAGTGTTTTACTGGTACCCAGCCTTACGATTGTTACTGTAGCTTACAATTGTTACAGCGTACCCGCCTTACAGATTGTTACTGTGTACCCAGCCTTACAGATTGTACAGTGTGTACCCAGCCTTACAGATTGTTACAGTGTGTACCCAGCCTTACAGATTGGTACACGTGGTGTACCCAGCCTTACAGATTGTTACAGTGTAACCACTTACAGATTGGGTACTTGTGTACCCACCTTACAGATTGTACAGTGTTACCCAGCCTTACAGTGTTACAGTGTACCCACCTTACAGATTGTTACAGTGTGTACCCAGCCTTACAGTATTTGTTTACAGTGTGTACCCAGCCTTACAGATTGTTGACAGTGTTACCCACCTTACAGATTGTACAGTGTGACCCAGCCTTACAGATTGGTACAGTGCGTACCCAGCCTTACAGATTGTTACAGTGTGTAACCCAGCCTTACAGATTGTTACAGTGCGTACCCAGCCTACAGATTTTTACTGTGTGTACCCAGCCTTACAGATTGGTACAAGTGTGTACCCAGCCTACAGATTGTTACAGTGGTACCCAGCCTTACAGATTGTTACAGTGCGTACCCAGCCTTACAGATTGTACAGTGCGTACCCAGCCTTACAGATGTGTACAGTGTGTACCCAGCCTTACAGATTGTTAACCAAGTTTGTTACCCAGCCTTACAGATTGTTACGTGTGTACCCGCCTTACAGATGTTTACAGTGTGTACCCCGCCTTACAGATTGTTACAGTGGTACTACCCAGCCTTAAGATTGTACATGTGTACCCAGCCTTACGATTGTTACAGTGTGTACCCAGCCTTACAGATTGTTACAGTGTGTACCCACCTTACAGATGTTACAGTGTGTACCCAGCCTTACAGATTGTTACAGTGTGTACCCAGCCTTACAGATTGTTACAGTGTGTACCCAGCCTTACAGATGTTACTGTGTGTCCCCTTACAATTGTTACAGTGTGTACCCAGCCTACATTGTACAGTGTGTACCCGCTTACAGATTGTTACAGTGCGTACCAGCCTTACAGATTGTTACTGTGTGTACCCACCCTTACAGATTGTTACTGTGTGTACCAGCCTTACAGATTGTTACAGTGTGTACCCACCTACAGATTTGTTATGTGTACCCAGCCTTACAGATTGTACTGTGTGTACCCAGCCTTAATTGGTACTGTGTGGTACCTGTTTGTAATCTGTGTGAAGCCCTAAAATTGTTATGTTCACAGAATGTTACCATGAAATACTTAGTTTCGTCGATCAATTTACTTTAAGACGCCATTAGGGTGATGTACTAATCGCTCTCCGTGCCTTCACGTCCAATGTACCAACCTGATGCATCTCTCTGTACATTGCAATTCCATTTAAACCTTTCTGGGACTTTAACACCGCTATTTGCCATAATTGACCTGGTACTAGGTTGCAGCAGAGGTTAACCCCTTAGTACGCAAAGCTTACAGTGCTGGTGTAATAATTACCGACTGTGGCACTCGTTTCATTACTATTTTTACTTTCTCTCCTAGTGAATAATGTGATGGGCGTGGACCAGGTACCAGAGAACGCTGTTTGCTCGGCACCTTTGCTGTGAGTGTGAAAACAAAGTATGGTCTACAAACAGATACACCCAGTCAATTAAATGTCCAGGTTGGTGGTCGCCAAAGGTTAACCTAACACACAGAGGAAAAAGCAAGATAGTGCTCACAGGGCTGGTAAAGGGTTGGCTGGCAGAGAGGGGCTTGGAATGATGGTGGTTGTGGTACCAGTGATTTAAAGATTACATGTATGTAATAATTATTACACTGGACCTGTTAGTAATTAGTATGTCCCTGCCACAGGGCGGTTCTGTTTTCCACCAGCAGAAAATACATTGTGTGATCCCCTTTAACCCTCTCCTTCCCCAATACAATGGTCACAGCCCATAGGATATACAGGAGTGTTATTAAAGGGGAAACGGCTCAATAATATAGCAATCAACGAAAAATCTAGCAGAAGGAACATCAGCCACCGCTGCAGCTCCTTATTAGTTATTAAGCCTTTGTGTAGTGGGTTACTTGTGTATCCAGTCTCTGAACACACTTGGTACATAAATGAACTATAAAAATGAAAACCTTTCAGCCTTCGCTACCTTATTACATTAAAATGTGTCTGTTATTCTTTTACATGTGAGGCAATGAAGGACATCCTGTTAGTACATTTCACATGAACACACAACATGTCTAAACTCTGAAACAGTGACTTCCTGGCGTAATACCAGTTCTCTGTTCCGGTAATGTTCATTATAGTTCCTGATTATCTCAATGTACAACCGATCACACCGAGATACAAGTATATATAGTATCTCTTTATTAAAACATAGTCTATGCTTGTTACAGTATAACCCTCATTACAGTATAAACAATTTACCATATAAATCCTTGTTCCTTTCTGTCCCTGTAACATAGTTACTGTGTGTAAGGTCAGTGGTCAGTACGTGACAGTAGATGTAATAAAGGGTTAATTGATTGTTTACAGGTATAACCCTCATTACAGTATAAACAAATATTCCCATATAAATCCTTGTCCTTTCTGTCCCTGTATACATATGTTACTGTGTGTAAGGTCGTGGTCAGTACTGGACAGTAGATGTTAAAGGGTTAATTGATATGTTCAGGTATAACCCTCATTATAGTAAACAATATTACCATATAAATCCTTGTCCTTTCTGTCCCTGTATACATAGTTACTGTGTGTAAGGTCAGTGGTCAGACTGTGGACAGTAGGTGTAATAAAGGTTAATTGATATGTTACAGTATAACCCTCATTATAGTATAAACAATATTACCATAAATCCTTGTTCCTTTCTGTCCCTGTATACATAGTTACTGTGTGTAAGGTCAGTGGTCGTACTGTGGACGTAGATGTAATAAAGGGTTAATTGATATGTTACAGGTATAACCCTCATTATAGTATAAACAATATTACCATATAAATCCTTGTTCCTTTCTGTCCCTGTATACATAGTTACTGTGTTAAGGTCAGTGGTCAGTACTGTGGACATAGATAATAAAGGGTTAATTGATATGTTACAGTATAACCCTCATTATAGTATAAACAATATTACCATATAAATCCTTGTTCCTTTCTGTCCCTGTATACATATTACTGTGTGTAAGGTCAGTGGTCAGTACTGTGGACAGTAGATGTAATAAAGGGTTAATTGATATGTTAAGGTATAACCCTCATTATAGTATAAACAATATTACCATATAAATCCTTGTTCCTTTCTGTCCCTGTATACATAGTTACGTGTGGTAAGGTCAGTGGTCAGTACTGTGACAGTAGGTGTAATAAAGGGTTATTGATATGTTACAGGTATAACTATCATTACAGTATAAACAATATTACCATATAAATCCTTGTTCCTTTCGTCCCTGTATACATGTTACTGTGTGTAAGGTCGTGGTCAGTACTGTGGACAGTAGATTAATAAAGGGTTAATTGATATGTTACAGGTATAACCCTCATTAATATAAACAAATTACCATATAAATCTTGTTCTTTCTGCCCTGTATACATAGTTACTGTGTGTAAGGTCAGTGGTCAGTACTGTGGACAGTAGATGTAATAAAGGGTTAATTGATTGTACAGGTATAACCCTCATTATAGTATAAACAATTACCATATAAATCCTTGTTCCTTTCTGTCCCTGTATACATAGTTTACTGTGTGTAAGGTCAGTGGTCAGTACTGTGGACAGTAGATGATAATAAAGGGTTAATTGATATGTTACAGGTATAACCCCATTATAGTATAAACAATATACCATATAATCCTTGTTCCTTTCTGTCCCTGTATACATAGTTATGTGTAAGGTCAGTGGTCAGTCTGGGACAGTAGATATATAAGGGTTAATTGATTGTTACAGGTAAACCTCATATGTAAAACAATATACCATATAAATCCTTGTTCCTTTCTGTCCCTGTATACAAGTTACTGTGTGTAAGGTCAGTGGTCAGTTACTGGGACGTAGGTGTATAAAGGGTTAATTGATATGTTACGGTATAACCCTCATTATAGTATAAACAATATTACATATAAATCCTTGTTCCTTTCTGTCCCTGTATACATAGTTACTGTGTGTAAGGTCAGTGGTCAGTACTGTGGACGTAGATGTAATAAAGGGTTAATTGATATGTTACAGGTATAACCCTCATTATAGTATAACATATTCACCATATAAATCCTTGTTTCCTTTCTGTCCCTGTATACATATTTACTGTTTGTAGGTCAGTGGTCAATACTGTGACATTAAAGGTATTGTTACAGTGTGTACCCAGCCTTACAGATTGTTACAGTGCGTACCCAGCCTTACAGATTGTTACTGTGTGTACCCTGTTTGTGTAATGCTGTTAAAAGCCCTAAAGATTGTGTGATGTTCACAGAATGTTTACCATGGAAATAACTTAGTTTCGTCGATCAATTTACTTTAAGACGCCATTAGGGTGATGTACTATCGCTCTCCGTGCCTTCACGTCCAATGTACCAACCTGATTGCATCTCTCTGTACATTGCAATTCCATTTAAAGCCTTTCTGGGACTTTAACACCGGCTATTTGCCATAATTGACCTGGTACTTAGGTTGCAGCAGATGCGTTAACCCCTTAGGTACCGCAAAAGCGTCAGTGTGTGTATAATTACCGACTGTGGCACTCGGTTCATTACTATTTGTACTTTCTCTCCTAGTGAGATAATGTGATGGGCGTGGGACCAGGTACCAGAGAACGCTGTTTGCTCGGCACCTTTGCTGTGAGTGTGAAAACAAAGGATGGTCTACAAACAGATACACCCAGTCAATTAAATGTCCAGGTTGGTGTCGCCAAAGGTTAACCTAACACACAGAGGAAAAAGGCAAGATATGTGCTCACAGGGCTGGTAAAGGTTGGCTGGCAGAGAGGGGTTTGGAAAGTGATGTGGTTGGGTACCAGTGATTTAAAGATTACATGTATGTAATAATTATTACACTGGACCTGTTAGTAATTAGTATGTCCCTGCCACAGGGCGTGTTCTGTTTTCCACCAGCAAGAAAATACATTGTGTGATCCCCTTTAACCCTCTCCTTCCCCAATACAATGGTCACAGCCCATAGGATATACAGGAATTTATTGAATGAGAAGGAAACGGCTCAATATATAGCAAGTCAACTGAAAAATCTAGCAGAAGGAACACCTGACACCGCTGCAGCTCCTTATTAGTATTAATGCCTTTGTGTAGTGGGTTGACTTGTGTATCCAGTCTCTGAAACACATTGGTACAGTAAAAATGAACTATAAAAATGAGAAAACCTTTCAGCCTTCGCTTACCCTTTAATTTACATTAAAATGTGTCTGTTATTCTTTTACATGTGAGGCAATGAAGGACATCCTGTTAGTAATTTCACATTGAACACACAACATGTCTAAACTCTGAAACAGTTAACTTCCTGGCGTAATACCAGTTCTGTTCCGGTAATGTTCATTCAAGTTCCTGATTATCTCAATGTACAACCAGATCACACCGAGATTTACAAGTATATATAGTATCTCTTTATTTAAACATTAGTCTATGCTTGTTACAGGTATAACCCTCATTACAGTATAAACAATATTACCATATAAATCCTTGTTCCTTTCTGTCCCTGTATACATAGTTACTGTGTGTAAGGTCAGTGGTCAGTACCGTGGACAGTAGATGTAATAAAGGGTTAATTGATATGTTACAGGTATAACCCTCATTATAGTATAAACAATATTACCATATAAATCCTTGTTCCTTTCTGTCCCTGTATACATAGTTACTGTGTGTAAGGTCAGTGGTCAGTACTGCGGACAGTAGATGTAATAAAGGGTTAATTGATATGTTAAAGGAAGTCAGGAAGGAATTTTTTCTCCTTCATAAATTTGGTGGATTTTTTGCCTTCCTTTGGATCAACAGTTAGGGCACGGCCACACTGCAACGCAAACGCAATCGTAATAGCATGCGATTTTATGTGCGATTTTTTTGCGTTTGCGATTTCTTCAATAAGAATGCGATTGTGGTTAAAAATGCAGAACACAAAACGCACTTGCACCGAAAAATGTGCATTTTTTACGTTGCCGCGTTTTCAATGATTTTGTAAAAACGTAATCGCAAGCGCAAACGCAAAAAAAAACGTGTCCTCTGACATGTTCTATTGGTGAACAATGCCCCAGATAGTTTATTGTATGGCCCGTTAATGGATTTATACACAGTAATCATATCCCCATATAAACTTCCTATAGGGCTGATTGGTAAGGCAGGTGTCCAGGCAGATGGTGAGGGGTTTGCTATGAGTGGCCCTCCAGCTGCTAGCAATCTAACTGGGACATGATGACCTGCGTTATCAGTTGTAAGGGAGCATGCTGGGAAGTGTAGTTTTGCAATAGCTGTAACAACAAGCTCGCCTGTATCTGACCATTTCATTACCTCTCTGTATCTTGGCAACTGCAGAGACGGAGAGAACAGGGAGCCCAGGGATGGTGGGGGTGATGGGAGGCCTGGGTCTGTGGTCTATAGGGGGATCAGTCGGTCCCCTGCTATATTATAAGGCTATAGGGGGATCAGTCGGTCCCCTGCTATATTATAAGGATTCTGTCTGACCTTGTAAAGGGAACGACTCCAGATCCCCAGGGAACAGGAACCGCCGATCACCTGCTGGGAAGGTCCAGTCTGGGGGGGAGATGGATCTATAGACCTGCAGGTCCCCCACGTTCACCGCTGCACAGACGCAGAGTTGGGACAGAAGCGCTTGTCTCTTTAACCGCACAGGAAGGAAAGGATGAATCAAACTGACACACACACACACTGGCATATATCACAGCATATACCATCATATACCATCCATATACACATCATTACCACCATCTACACATCATATACACACCATACACCCCATATACACCTCATATACACGTCATATACACATCATATAACATATCACATATACACATCAGATTACACCATCATATACACACCATATACACATCATATACACACCATATACACATCATATACACGGCATTACAACGCATAATACACAGCATATACACCAGCATATACCCATCATAATACACTCCTATACACATTCATAATATACACATCATATACACCCATATACCATTCATAATAACACATACACATGTCATATACACACATAATACACATACAATTAAACCACATTTCACCTATATCACACCTATATACACATCCTACCACCATATTTACCTCTATATACACGCACGTACTCACTATACATCATATACACTTCAAACAACGAAACAATCATATACACACCATTATGACACATCAGACAACATCCATACGACATCATAACATATACACGGTATCAAGTATACACAGATAACATATCATATCAACATAGCACTATACACATCATATACCACACCATATACACATCAATACATTATATACACCATATCACTATTACCAATATCCATATATAAACAATCACTATATCACTATCATACAATTATACACACCATATACCAACAATCACACACTAAACCCAGACACATCATATAACAACACATCATATACACATAATCATATATGCACAAAATCATGATACACAATCATATACACACTACATATACCCACTTACACCCAGTATACCCCATTCACCCTAGACAATCATCAGACACATATATACCATCATTAGACACATCATATACACAAGCATATACAACCAGCCACATATACACACCATATACCACCATAACACATCAGGATAATCCATATCACTTTCATATCTACATACAGCATATACACACCGCCACTCATACACGCCTAGACACATACACAAATACACAGTACACTCATAACACAATAGACACCATATATGACATCATTCCATCAGTATCAACACTTACAAGCTATCACTCCATCACACACCCTTAATCAGACTCATAATAACATATCACTAAACATAACAAACCATGATACACAACACGATCTGTACACACCATGACACACCATAGACACATCTTACACATCAGCGCACTATTCACCTCTATACACATCTATAACACACCATATACACATCCATATACACATTCAATACCATCATAAACCATATACACATCATATACACATCAATACACATCATATACAAATCATACACATCATATACACATCACATACACATCAATACACCATCAGATACACATCATATACATAACCTATACACATCATAACCATCATATACACATCAATATACACATCATATACACATATATACACAGATATACACCTTATCACGCCATATACACATCATATACGCCATCATATACAAACCAATCACATCATAACCACATATCATATACACAATCATATACACCATATACACAAACCTACAGCACCAATAGACCACCAGTAACACTACATTTCACATCATATACAATCATATACACATCATATACACAACACACTATACACACATCACAGTATCCATCATTACACATCATAACACATCCACATAATATACACACTCACATACACCATATACACATCATATACACATCATTACACATCATATACACACATCATAGACACAGTCATATACACATCCAAAGCACATCACAATACACATCAAGACAACTCCCATCCAGCAAACCCATCATAACACACGATATACACAAGCACGATACACATCATATACCATATAACAATATAACACACATATACACATACACATCACATACACGCCATATACACATCATATACACATCATATACACATCATAACACATCATATACACATCATATACCTGCGTACCAGCCTAAGTGTGTATGTGTGTGAGTGTGTGTATCTATGTAAGTGTGTGTGTATCTGTGTGTATGGAATGTGAGCATCTGTGAGAGTGTATCTGTGTGTTGTGTAGTGTGTGTGTGGTGTGTGTGTGTGTGTATGTGTGTGTGTATCTGTGTGTGTGTATCAATTAGTGGTGTGTGTGTCATTTGATTCATCCTTTCCTTCCTGTGTCGGTTAAAGAGACAAGCGCTTCTGTCCAACTCTTGTGTCTGTGCAGCGGTGAACGTGGGGGACCTGCAGGTCTATATTCCATCTCCCCCCCAGACTGGACCTTCCCAGCAGTGATCGCTGGTTCCTGTTCCCTGGGGATCTGGAGTCGTTCCCTTTACAAGGTCAGACAGAATCCTTATAATATAGCAGGGGACCGACTGATCCCCCTATAGACCACAGACCCAGGCCTCCCATCACCCCCACCATCCCTGGGCTCCCTGTTCTCTCCGTCTCTGCAGTTGCCAAGATACAGAGAGGTAATGAAATGGTCCATACAGGCGAGCTTGTTGTTACAGCTATTGCAAAACTACACTTCCAGCATGCTCCCTTACAACTATAACCAGGTCATTAGGCGGTTCTTTCTGCTTGCTTTCATTTAAAGTTCTCTGCCTTGAAATGTTGCAGTGTTTGCAGCTTTCCTGTCTTCCTGTTTGTCTTCCCCGACTGGTAACAATGTTTCCAATCTATACAAACCACATAGACCTGTCCGTAATAAATCTTCTTTTAATTGAATTAGTTGACCAGATGGAAAATGGAATCCCCAGGGGATCCAGTCTGTCCTGTTATGTACATCTCCACTGTCACACATACAACCACAATAACGATCACAACTGATTCCATGCTGAAACCACAGTAAACTGCAGCCCAACTGAAACGCATTGAGTAATAAGCTGGAGCTGCCATAGTTCTGTTTCCTTAGACAGTTCAATATGAGGGCAAATCTTACGAAAGGAATGTTCTGTCCCACAATAAGCTAATAGCTAATAGCTATATCCTCATACTGTACTGTCTAAGGGAAAATATGGCAGCTCCCACCCATATGTATAATATATATCAGAGAAGGAATGTTCTGTACCACAATAAGCTATACCCATCTATACTGTACGTCTAAGGAAACCTATGGCAGCTCCACCCATATGTATAAATATAATACAGAGAAGGAATGTTCTGTACACACATAGCTATACCCTCATACTGTACTGTCTAAGGAAACACTATGGCAGCTCCCACCCAAGTAAATATAACAGAGAGAATGTTCTGTACCCCAATAGCTATACCCTCATACTGTACTGTCTAAGGGAAACACTATGGCAGCTCCCACCCTAGAATAAATATACATAAATTACAAGAAGGAATGTTCTTGTACACAATAAGCTATAACCCTCTACTGTAACTGTCTAGGAAACAATATGGCAGCTCCCCCCATATGTATAAATATACATATACAGAGAAGGAATGTTCTTCACACACAATAAGCTATACCCTCATACTGTACTGTCTAGGGAAACACTATGGCAGCTCCGACCCATATGTATAAATAAATGTACAAGAAGGAATGTTCCTGTACACACAATAGCTATACCCTCATACTGTACTGTCTAAGGGAAACACTTGGCACTCCCACCCATATGTATAAATATACAGAGAGAATGTTCTGTACACGCAATTAGCTTACCCTCTACTGTACTGTCTAAGGAAACAATATGGCAGCTCCCACCCTATGTATAAATATAAATATAACAGAAGGAATGTTCTGTACATACAATAACTATACACTCTAACTGTACTGTCTAGGGAAACAATATGGCAGCTCACCCACCCATGTATAAATATACAGAGAAGGAAGTTCTGTACATACAATAAGCTATCCCCTCATACTGTACTGTCTAAGGGAAACAATGCGTGCTCCCACCCATATGTATATATACAGAAAGGAATGTTCTTACTACAATAAGCATACCCTCATACTGTACTGTCTAAGGGAAACAATAGGCAGCTCCACCCATGTATAATATAAATTACAGAGAAGGAATGTTCTGTACATACAATAGCTATACCCTCATACTGTACTGTCTAAGGGAAACAATATGGCAGCTCCCACCCATATGTATAATATAAATATACAGAAGGAATGTTCTGTACATACATAAGCTAACCTCATACTGTACTGTCTAAGGGAACAATATGGCAGCTCCCACCCATATTATATAAAATATACAGAGAAGGAATGTTCTGTACATACAATAAGCTATCCCCTCATACTGTACTGTCTAGGAAACAATATGGCAGCTCCCACCCCATATGTATAAATTACAAGAGGAATGTTCTGTACACACAATAAGCTATACCCCTATACTGTCGGTCTAAGGGAAACAGTATGCAGCCCCCATAAGTAAAATATACCGAGAAGAATGTTCTGTACACACAATTTGTACTATATTGAGTCTATCTCTGTACAGAGAAATATTAACATTGTACAGGGATATAGTGGATAATGTAAATTAACAGAATATTATATAAAAATGCCATAGCATATTGTATGAGATATAGATTATATACAGATAATGATGACAGAGGGGGATTGAGGGTCTTTAAAGCACAATCACACTTGCACGATGGTAAGATAATGACAGACAGAATCTGAGCGGTCTCCCTATGTAAAGCATACAGTAAGTATTTCCGTTTTGGGCATTTCTGAAGGATCGCGAGGCTGATGGGAAATGTGCTGCACACATTAACGAGAAAAGGGACGATACCGTCAGTAAATACTTTTTAGCATTCAATTAACCATGTTTTATTTTACATTGTCTTTTCCAATGGCAGCAGTTGCTAAAGGAAATGTGCACTGTCACTTTAAGACTACTTAAAGTGACACTGTCCCCTGGTTCAGACTGTTCTCTTCGACTGTTGAATTCTGCAATTTAATTTGCTCTAAAGAAAAAAACGATTTGCCCTTTAAATTCACCTGTAAAACCCTTCTCTGTTTTCCCATATTTACCAAAAACACAATAAATAAATAAAATCTTAACCTACACCATTTAATACAATTTCCAATGTCTCTAACTGTACAATAGACTGGGATCCACATGGTCAGAGACATTATTATTATTGCTATAATTATCATTAGTATTGTTCTATTATTATACTGTCCCTCATTCCCCTTAATTAATTAAGTTATAACTTGTCTGTTCTTCCTCCATAGTCAAGCCCCTCCATTCCCCTTATTAATTAAGTTATAACTTGTCCTAATCTTCCTCCATAGTCAAGCCCTCCATTCCCCTTATTAATTTAGTTATAACTTGTCTAATCTGTCTCCATAGTCAAGTCCCTCCATTCCCCTTATTAATTTAGTTGCCTTTCTCTGAACTGCTTCCATTTCCAAGATGTCCCTTTTGTATATGGGATTCCAAAACTGCACCGCATATTCCAATGTGGCCTTACCATGCCTTGTAAGAGGGAGAATATATTTTTCTCCCTTGATTCCATTCCCCTCTTTATACAAGACATATCTTGTTCTCTATCGTTGCTACCCTATGGGAGCTGCCATATTGTTTCCCTTAGACAGTACAGTATGAGGGTATAGCTTATTGTGTGTACAGAACATTCCTTCTCTGTATATTTATACATATGGGTGGGAGCTGCCATATTGTTTCCCTTAGACAGTACAGTATGAGTGTATAGCTTATTGTATGTACAGAACATTCCTTCGCTGTATATTTATATTTATACATATGGGTGGGAGCTGCCATATTGTTTCCCTTAGACAGTACAGTATGAGGGTATAGCTTATTGTGTGTACAGATCATTGCGTCTATATATATTTGTATTTATACATATGGGTGGGAGCTATAAAACCTAAAATCTAACTCGGCCCTCATGTGTAACTTTGTACAATCCTCACAGACACAAACCTCATATTGGAAAAGAAGAACATGTTTAAGAACATGATTACTACAATGTACACACAATATTTTTAAATAAACCTCAAGCCTGCCCCCTAATGTTCACTAATGGCAACTGCACAGTATACGTAATCCTAATTTTTTGTAACTTCAGAAAACTAACCCAATTGATTTCATCTCCCAGCAGGTACAGCAAATCAAAGATTAAAATGACTGTCTTGATAATATTAAACTATATATGTAGTCTATCCTCCTACCTATCACCTATCCTCCTGCCTGTAGTATATCCCCCTTCCAGAAATCTATTCCCATACATGTAGTCTATCTCCCTACCTGCAATCTCTTCCCCTACCTGAAGTCTATGAACTTCTACCTGTGGTCTTTCCCCCTACCTTAAGTAGATCCCCCAACCTGAAGCCTATCCCCATAACTGTAAACTATCCCCCTACCTATAGTTTGTCCCTCTACCTGTGTTATAACCCCCTACCTGTATTCTATCCCCCTAACTGTAATCTCATACCTGTAGTCTATGACCTACTACCTGTAATCTATCCCCCTACCTGTAGTCTATCCCCTACCTGTAGTGGGAGCTCCATATTGTCTCCCTATAGCTAACAGTCCCGTATGAGGGGTATAGCTTATTGTATGTACAAGAACATGCCTTCTCTGTATATATTATCACATCTTGGGTGGGAGCTCCCAATAGTGTTTACCTTAGATGTACGTGAGTATAGAGGGTAAAAGCTTAAGTGTATGTACAAGACATTCTTCTCTGTTATTTAGCCATATGGGTTGGAGCTCATATATGTTTTCCCTTAACAGTGTGTAGTATGAGGTATAGCTTATTGTTGTGGTACAGAACATTCCTTCGTCTGTAATATTTATATTAATACATATGGGTGGAGCCTGCCATATTGTTTCCCTTTACCAACAGTATGTATGGGTATAAGCTTATTGTCTGTACAGAACAATTCCCTTCGTTCTCTGTATATTTATTATCATATGGTGGAGCTGCCATATTGTTTCTGACCGTCAGTCTGAGGTTTCATTGTACAGACTCTCTCTATTACTATGGAGTGATGTTCCCGACGTACTGATTTCTCTTATTGTGTGTACAGAAGTATTCCTTCTCTGTATATTTAACATAGGGTTGGGAGATGCCAGTGTTTCCCTTAAATACAGTACAGTATGTGAATAGGTATTCGGCTATTATGTTGTGCAGAACATTCCTTCTCTGTATTTTATATTTACATATGGGTGGGAGCTGCCATAGTGTTTCCCTTAGACGAGACGTATGAGGGTATAGCTTATTGTGTGTACAGAACATTCCTTCTCTGTATATTTATATTATACATATGGGTGGGAGCTGCATATTGTTCCCTTAGACAGTACGTATGAGGGGATAGCTTATTGTGTGTACAGAACATCCTTCTCTCTGTATATTTAATATATACATATGGGTGGGAGCTGGCCATCATTGTTTCCCTTAGACAGTACAGTATAGCGGTATAGCTTGATTGTGTGTACAGAACATTCCTGTCTCTGTATATTATACATATGCGGTGGGGTCTGCATATTGTTTCCCTAGACAAGTACAGTATGATGTATACCGATTATGTGTGTACAGAACATTCCTTCTCTCGGTATATTATATTTATTTAGTACATATGGGTGGGAGCTGCCCATATCTTGTTTCCTTAGACAGTACAGTATGATGGGTATAGATTATTGTATGTACGAGAACATTCCTTCTCTGTATATTTTATATTTATCATAGGGTGGGGAGCTCCATAGTGTTTCCTTAGACCAGTTACAGTATGAGTGTATAAGCTTAGTGTGTGTACAGAACACTTTCCTTCTTGGTATATTATATATTTATACAGATGGTGGAGCTTGCCACATTGTTTTCCCGTAGGACAGTAGCAGTATGAGGTATAGCTTATTGTTGTGTAAAATCAATTCTTCTCTGTAATTATATATTTATACATATGGGTGGGATCTTGCCATATTTTTTCCCTTAAGACTACCATATTAATTGTATAGCTTATTGTATGTACAGCAACATTCCTTCTCTGTATATTGATACATATGGATGGGAGCTTGCCATAGTATTCGTTTCCCTTCTAGACAGTAACAGTACTGAGGGTAAGTAGCTTATTGTGTGTACAGAACATTCTTCTCTAGTATATTCATATTTAACATATGGTGGAAAGCGCCATAATTGTTGTCCCTATAGACGTACGTATTAGGGGTGCTATTGTGATGTACAGAACATTCCGGCTATCTTGTATTTTATATTGAGACATCTATGGGGGTGGTGGCCTGCACCAATGGTTGCCCTAGACAAGACCGGTATGAGGAGGGTGATAGCTTGAGTGGGTGCGTGAACAGAACTTTCCTTCTACTGTAGTAGTACATATGGGGGGGAGCTGCCATAGTTTTTTCCTTATCTAAGTATCATATGGGGTATAGCTTAGGTGTTGTACAAACATTCCCTCTCTCGTATATTTATACATATGGGTGGTGAGCTGCCATATGTGTTCCTTAGACAGTACAATGTATAAAGGTTGTATAGCTTATTGGATAGTACAGAACATTCCTTGCTGTATATTCTAATTTATACACTTGGGTGGGAGCTGGCCATATTGTTTTCCCTTAGACAGTACAGTATAGATGGTATAGTCTATTGTGTGTCCACATCTATGCGTCATTATATATTTGTAGTTTCACATATGGGGTGGAGCTAGAAACCATAAATCTAACTCGGCCCTGCATGTTAATTGGTTCTCTGTATATGTATATTTATACATATGGGTGGGAGCTGCCATATTGTTTCCCTTAGACAGTACAGTATGAGGATATAGCTTATTAGCTTATTAGCTTATTGTGTGTACAGAACATTCCTTCTCTGTATAAGATTTGCCCTCATATTGAACTGTCTAAGGAAAACACTATGGCAGCTCCAGCATTACTACACTGCGGTTTCGGTTGTGCTGCAGTTACTGTGGGTTTAAGCATTGGAATCAGTTGTGATGTTACATTGTGGTTGTATGTGTGACAGTGGAGATGTAACATAACAGGACAGACTCGGATCCCCTGGGGATTCTCCCATTTTCCATCTGATCAATCTAATTCAATTAAAAGAAGATTTATTACGGACAGGTCTATGTTGTTTGTATAGATTGGAAACATTGTTACCAGTCGGGGAAGACAAACAGGAAGACAGAAAGCTGCAAACACTGCAACATTTCAAAGGCAGAGAACCTTTAAATGAAAGCAAAGCAAGAAGTAGAAATACTTGCTCCTACCTCCCACAGAATTAAACATTCAGGAAGGGAAAATTTAGGGTACAGTAGACAAAGGAACATCCACACTGTGTTAATATGTTTCTTTTATATTGGTTACAAGGTACAGGATATACAATAACTGGTTAACTGGGTATAATAACCATAGACCATCACTATCTATTATTGAGCAATGTACGGGATATACAATAACTTCATATACACAGCATATACACATCATATACACACAGATACCCACACACATACACACCACACACACTCCACACACATACACACACACAGATCACTCTCACAGATGCTCCACTTCCATACACAGATACCACACACACTTAATCGATACACACACTCACACACATACAACACTTAGCTGGGTCACCGGTAATATGATGTGTCTCATGAGTTGTCCGCTGCATGTGTCTAATGAATGTGTATATGATGTGTAATGGCGTGTAAATGTGCTGTGTCTCTGCTGTGTACTCTGCCTGTGTCCTCTGTCTTGTATCGTTCTGTGTCTCTGCTGTGTCTCTCTGGCGGTCTATGCTGTGTTATCTGCTGTGTCCTCTGCTGTGTCTGTGCTGGTTGTCTCTGACCTGTGTCTGTGCTGTGTCTCCTGCTGTTGTCCTGATGTGTCTATGCTGTGTATCTTGCCTGTGTCTAGATGTGTTATATAGTTTATATGGCGTAAGTGAGTGTGTAAATGATGTGTATATGATTGTGTATATGAAATGTGGTTATGATGTGTATATGGTGTGTATATTTAATGTGGATAGAATGTGTAGATGATGTGTAATGAATGGTGGTCTAATGTTGTTCTAATGGTGTGCTATATGTTGGTGTATATGGTGTTGTAATGTTGTGTAAATATGATATGTGTATAGATGTGTATATGGTTTGGTAGTGAATTTGTATATGATGTGTATATGGCGTGTATGTGAATGTGTATATGAATTTGTATATGAAAGGGTTTAGATGATTTGTATATGAATGTGTATATGATGTGTATATGATGTGTATAATGGCGTGTATATATGTGTATAATGTGTATAATGATGTGTAATTGTGTGTGTATCTCTATGTTATCTGTTTGTCCTAATGCTGTGTATCTATTTGGTCTATTATTTGTCTCTGGATGTGTATCTGATGTGTCTACTCGCTTTGTCTCTGCTGTGTATCTACTGTGTAGTGGTGTGTATCTGCCTGTGTATATGCTGGTGTTCTGCTGTGTCACTGCTTGTTTCTCTATGGTGTGTCCTATGGTGTGTCTCATGGTGTGTATCTCCTGGGTGTGGTCTCCTGTTGTGTCCTCTGCTCTGTGGGCTACTGCTGTGTCCTCGTGGTAGTGTCTCTGCCTTGTGCTCTGCTGTTCTCTTGTGTGTTCTCTGTGATCTCTTCTTGTCTCTGGTGTGTCGCTGCTGGTCTCTGCCTGTGTCTCTGGTGTGTCTCGTGCCTGTGTCTCTTGTGTGTCTCTGCTGTGTCCGCTGGTGTGTCTCCTGGTGTTGTCTCTGCTCCGTTGTCCTCGGCTGTGTCTTGCTGGTGTCTCGCTGTGTCTCTGCTGTGTCTCTGGTTTTTGGCTCTGGTTTGTCTCTGGCTGTGTCTCTGTTGTGTCTCTGCTTGTCTCTCTGTGTCTGATCGCTGTGTCTCTGCTGTGTGCTCTGGTGTGTCCTCTGGTGTGTCTCTGGTGTGTCTCTGTTGTGTCCTCCCGCCCTCTGTGTCTCTGGATGTTCTCTGCCTTGGTCTCTGGTGTTGGTCTCTGCTGGGTCTCTGCCTTGTCTCTGCTGTGTCTCTGCTTGTCGCTGCTGTTGTCTCTGTGTAGGTCCTCTGGTGTGTCTCCTGTTGTGTCTCTGCCTGTGGGTCTTGCTGTGGTTCCGCTGCTCTGTGGTCTTCTGCCGTGGCTCTGTGTGTCTCTGTGTGTCTCCTGCTGTGTCTCGGAACTGTTCTCTGGTGTAGTCTCTGCTGGGTCTCTGCCTTTCTCTGGGTGTGTCTCGGCCTGTTTCTCTGGATGTGTCCCTGTGCTGTGTCTCTGCGGTGTCTCTGCCTGTGTCTCTGCTGTGTCCTCTGCGGTGTCTCATGCTTCGTGTCGACTGCCCTGTGTCAGCTGGATGTGCCTCTGCTGTGTCTCTGGTGTTCTCCCGCTTGTCTCTGCCTGTGTCTCTGCTCTGTGTCTCGCTGTGGTTCTGCCGTTCCGCGGTGTCTCTGCGGTGTCCTGTTTGTCTCATAGCGTTCTCTGGTTTGTCTCTGCCTTTGTCCTCTGTGTGTCTCCCTGCTCGTGTCTCTGCTGTGTCCTGCATCGTTGGTCCTCTGCTGTGTCTCTCTTGTGTCTCTTCTGTGTCCTCTGGCTGCTGTCCTCTTCCGTTCTTGTCTCCCCGTCCTTTGGCTCCCTCTCTCTCGTGCTGTCTCTGGCTTCTCCCCCACGTTCCCCCCTTTCCTTCGTTCCTCCTGTCCCTTGTGTCCCCCTCTCCCCGCACCCCTCTCCCCCCTGTGTGGGCATGTTCCTTTGTCTCCTGTCCCTCCCTTGTCCCTCCCTCCTGATGTATGCTGTGGGAAGGTAGGAGCAAGTACGTTCGCACTGTCTGGGTGCTGCTCAGTTAAAGGTCCTGCCGTTGAAAGTTGCAGTGGGTTTGCCAGTGTTCTGCTTCCTGTTTGGTCTCCCCGACTGGTAACAAATGTTGTCCAATCGTATAACAACCACATAGACCTGTCCCGTAATAAATCTGTCTGTTAAATTGAAGGAGAGTTGAGTCAATGGGAAAAAAAAATGGAGAATCCCCAGGGGATCCGGTACTGTCCTGTTATGTTACATCTCCACTGTCACACATACAACCACAATGTAACATCACAACTGATTCCATGCTGTAAACCCACATAACTGCAGGCACAATCCAAACCGCAGTGTAGTATAGCTGGAGCTGCCATAGTGTGTTTCCTTAGACAGTTCAATATGAGGGGGCAAATCTTTACAGAGAAGTGAATGTTCTGTACCCAATGAAGCTATATAACAAAAGCTATATATCCTCATACTGTACTTTCGTAAGGGAAACAATATGGCAGCTCCCACCCATATGTCTAATATATCTATACAGAGAAGGAATGTTCTGTACACCCAATAAGCTATAATACCCTCATACTGTACTGTCTAAGGGAAACAACTATGGCAGCTTCCCCACCATATGTATACAATATACAGAGAAGGAATGTTATCTGTAACATACAATAAGCTATTACCCTCATACTGTACTGTCTAAGGGAAACACTATGGCAGCTCCGACCCATATGTATAAATATAAATGTAACAGAGAAGGAAGTTCTGTAACACACAATAAGCTATACCCTCATACTGTTACTGTCTAAGGGAAACACTATGGCAGCTCCCACCCATATGTATAAATATACAAGAAGGAATGTTCTGTACACGCAATAAGCTATACACCTCATACTGTACTGTCTAGGGAAACACTATGGCAGCTCCCACCCATATGTATAAATATACATATACAGAGAAGGAATGTTCTGTACACACAATAAGCTATACCCTCATCTGTACTGGTCTAAGGGAAACAATATGGCAGCTCCCACCCATATGTATAAATATACTATACAGAGAAGGAATGTTCTTCACACACAATAAGCTTATACCCTCATACTGTACTGTCTAAGGAACATCTATGGCCAGCCTCCGACCCATATGGTATAATATAAATTACAGAGAAGGAATGTTCTGTACACACAATAAGCTACCCCCATACTGTACTGTCTAAGGGAAACCTAAAGGCAGCTCCCACCCTATGTATAAATAATACAGAGAAGGAATGTTCTGTACACGCAATAACTATCCCTCACTGTACTGTCTAGGAAACATATGGCAGCCCCACCCATATGTATAAATATAAATCTAGAGAAGGAATGTTCTGTACATACAATAAGCTATACACTCATTACTGACTGTCTAAGGGAAACCATATGCAGCTCCCACCCATATGTAAAATTACAGAGAAGATGTGTCTGTACACACAATAAGCTATACCCTCATACTGTAACTGTCTAAGGGAAACAATATGGGCAGCTCCCCACCCATATGTATAAATATACGAGATAAGGAATGTTCTGTACATACAATAAGCTATACACCTCATACTGTACTGTCTAAGGGAAACAATATGCACGCTCCCACCCAATGTATAAATATACAGAGAAGGAATGTTCTCTACATACAATAAGCTATCCCTCATACTGTACTGTCTAGGGAAACAATATGGCAGCTCCCACCCATTTATAGGAAAATATACCAGAGAGGAATGTTCTGTACATACAATAAGCTATCCCCTCATACTGTACTGTCTCAGGAAACCATATGGCAGCTCCCACCCATATTATAAATATACAATAGAGATGTTCTGTACACACAATAAGCTATACCCTCATACTGTACGGTCTAAGGGAAACAGTATGGCAGCCCCCCCCATAAAGTATAAATTCCGAGAAGGAATGTTCTGTAAACACTACACAGTGTACTATATTATAGGTCTATCTCTGTACAGAGAAATGTTAACATATTGTACGGGATATATGTACTTGATATTTGTAAATTAACAGATATTATATTAAAAATGCCATAGCTATTGTAATAGTATATAGAGGTGTATATACAGATAATGATGACAGAGGGAGATGAGGGTCTTTAAAGCACATCACACTGACGATGGTAAGATAATGACACGAGAATCTGACGTCTCCCTATGTAAAGCATACAGTGAAGTATTTCCGTTTGGGGCATTCTGAAGGATCGCGGCTGATGGAAATGTGCTGCACACATTACGAGAAAAGGGACGATACCGTCAGTAAATACTTTTTAGCATTCAATTAACCATGTTTTATTTTACATTGTCTTTTCCACAATGGCAGCAGTTGCTAAAGGAATGTGCACTGTCACTTTAAGACTACTTAAAGTGACACTGTCCCTGGTTCGACTGTTCTCTTCGACTGTTGAATTCTGCATTTAATTTGCTCTAAAGAAAAAAACGATTTGCCCTTTAAATTCACCTGTAAAACCCTTCTCTGTTTTCCCATATTTACCAAACCAATAATAAATAAATACTAACCTACAACCATTTAATCAATTTCCAATGCTCTACACTGTACCAATAACTGGATCCACATGGTCAGAGACATTATTATTATTGCTATAATTATCATTAGTATTGTTCTATTATTATACTGTCCCATCATTCCCCTTATTAATTAAGTTATAACATTGTCTGTTCTTCCTCCATAGTCAAGCCCCTCCATTCCCCTTATTAATTAAGTTTATAACTTGTCCTAATCTTCCTCTCATAGTCACGCCCTCCATTCCCCTTATTAATTTAGTTATAATGTCTAATCTGTCTCCATAGTCAAGTCCCTCCATTCCCCTTATTAATTTAGTTGCCTTTCTCTGAACTGCTTCCTTTCCAAGATGTCCCTTTTGTATATGGGATCCAAAACTGCACCGCATATTCCAAATGTGGCCTTACCATTGCCTTGTAAAGAGGGAGAATAATATTTTTCTCCCTTGATTCCATTCCCCCTTATACAAGACATATCTTGTTCTCTATCGTTGCTACCCTACTGGCATTGTTTGCTACAGCTGAGTCTGTTATCTACCAGAACCCCCAAATCTTTTTCCATTTCAGATGCACTTAACACAGAGTTATTTATGGTGTAGGGGGCACAGGGATTATTAAATCCCAAATGCATCACCTTCCATTTATCAACATTGAATCCCATCTGCCATTCTGCTGCCCATTTTGATAATCTATCTAGGTCTGCTTGCAGCACTTGCACATCATTATAAATCTTATCGTTATTAATATTATTATGTTATCTAGTGATGGTGAGTTCCCTTGGTATTGTCAGTGGGACCTTTCCCATCTCCCTTTATAAATTGTATCGCCGGTAGCTGTCAAGGTGTAAATCCTGGTTTAGAGAGATAAGTCCCTTACCTGTTGCTGTGCTCACCTGATTCAAGGCTTTGGCATTATCCAGATCCCCGCCCTGCGTCTCAGTGGATGTACAGTGTGTGTGTGTGTGTGCACAGCCAGAGATCACACTCACAGGATGTGCAAACACTGGCCCCAGGGCTGAGATATAGTGACAGGAGACCACACCCACTGGGTAACCTCCCATTATTCTAGGAGCCTGGGGGGGGACAGTGACAGCTGGTACAGGTGTGTGGGTGTCACTATAGATCTCGTCCTGTACCCCCGTTAACCAGGTTCCTGTTGGCGGAATGTTTGTGTTTTGATGGTTTGAAATTAAATCACTAATTCACTTTATAACACAATCGGTTATTATTGGATATGGGGAGTCAGCACCCACGCTGGTGTGTGTACATAAGGACTATGTGTTTAGCTTTCCCAAGTGTCATTGTTAGGGGTGGAGCGTCGGTTACAGTAACCGGTTTCCCCACATTTTATTGGATTGTAATAATAATAATTTGACATTAAAACCCCTTCCCCTTTAATTATTTCTCCAACGTGCAACGCAAAGGTGCACTGGGTCCGATTTCACTCTCAAATCTATTTCAGGTCCGTGAATTTACACCATAGTAGTGAATTTACACCATAGTAGTGAATTTACACCATAGTAGTGAATTTACACCATAGTGCCCATTGACCGGACAGGGCTCTTCATCAGGATACACAGTCCGATATACAGTATTATTATTAATAATATTACCCATTGTACCCTGGGATAGGAGCAAATCAAACCTTCACTCTGCCTGCGTGGGGTCTCAGGGGTTAACGTTACCTGTACAGCGCTGGTCCAATAATCCTAGATTATCCCACGTTATTATAGGCTCCTGTCCGTGTCATAATCCAGTAACCATGAATGAGGGACTGTAGGTGATCCCCTGGCTCTCTCTAACCTGCATGTGTACATGGGAATATACGGAGAGTGTACCCCATTATATTAACATACAGTGTACCCCATTAAATTAACATACAGTGCACCCCATTATATTAACATACAGTGTACCCCATTAAATTAACATACAGTGCACCCCATTATATTAACATACAGTGCACCCCATTATATTAACATACAGTGCACCCCCTTATATTAACATACAGTGTACCACATTATATTAACATACAGTGTACCCCATTATATTAACATACAGTGTACCCCCTTATATTAACATACAGTGTACCCCATTATATTAACATACAATGTACCCCATTATATTAACATACAGTGCACCCCATTATATTTAGGCACAGTGCACCCCCTTATATTAACATACAGTGTACCCCCTTATATTAACATACAGTGTACCCCCTTATATTAACATACAGTGCACCCCATTATATTAACATACAGTGCACCCCATTATATTTAGACACAGTGCACCCCCTTATATTAAGATACAGTGTACCCCCTTATATTAACATACGGTGTACCCCCTTATATTAACATACAGTGCACCCCCTTATATTAACATACAGTGTACCCCCTTATATTAACAAACAGTGCACCCCCTTATATTAACATATGGTGTACCCCATTATATTAACATACAGTGAACCCCATTATATTTAGGCACAGTGCACCCCCTTATATTAACATACAGCGTACCCCCTTATATTAACATACAGTGTACCCCATTATATTAACATACAGTGCACCCCCTTATATTAACATACAGTGTACCCCCTTATATTAACATACAGTGTACCCCGTTATATTAACATACAGTGTACCCCCTTATATTAACATACAGTGTACCCCCTTATATTAACATACGGTGTTCCCCCTTATATTAACACACAGTGCACCCCTTATATTAACATACAGTGCACCCCCTTATATTAACATACAGTGTACCCCCTTATATTTACATAAAGTGTACCCCCTTATATTAACATACAGTGTACCCCTTATATTAACATACAGTGTACCCCTTTATATTAACATACAGTGCACCCACTTATATTAACATACAGTGTACCCCCTTATATTAACATACAGTGTACCCCCTTATATTAACATACAGTGCACCCCCTTATATTAACATACAGTGTACCCCCTTATATTAACACACAGTGCAGCCCTTTATATTAACATACAATGCACCCCATTATATTAACATACAGTGTAACCCCTTATATTAACATACAGTGCACCCCATTATATTAACATACAGTGCACCCCATTATATTAACATACAGTGTAACCCCTTATATTAACATACAGTGTACCCCATTATATTAACATACAGTGTACCCCCTTATATTAACATACAGTGTACCCCCTTATATTAACATACAGTGTACCCCATTATATTAACATACAGTGCACCCTATTATATTTAGGCACTGTGCACCCCATTATATTAACATACAGTTTACCCCCTTATATTAACATACAGTGTACCCCCTTATATTAACATACGGTGTACCCCCTTATATTAACATACAGTGTACCCCATTATATTAACATACAGTGTACCCCCTTATGTTAACATACAGTGCACCCTATTATATTTAGGCACAGTGTACCCCATTATATTAACATACAGTGTACCCCATTATATTAACATACAGTGTACCCCCTTATATTAACATACAGGGCACTCTATTATATTTAGGCACAGTGTTCCCAATTCTATTTACATACAGTGTACCCCATTATATTAACATACAGTGTACCCCATTATATTAACATACAGTGTACCCCATTATATTAACATAAAGTGCACCCCCTTATATTAACATACAGTGGCCCCCATTCTATGTACAAAGGCGTCCCCCAAATTATTTACAAACCAGGGGTAAACAATGACCCTGGAATTTGACTCAATTTACAACGCAGCTTCCTAACACAGAATTTCTAATGTGTTGTTTATTTTTGTAATCTCTCTGCAAACACATGTGGCAGCTCCAACAGATGGAATGGCGATTTAGTGGTTTTGTGACATTCCTATAACTCTGGTCTGACCTGCGATTCCACTGCCTGTTCAGTTACAATCTCTCATGTCATTTGGGAATTTGCTCACCTTTACAAGATTAAAGGGGGTGATGAATTGGTGGCCCTTATGAGGGTTTTTACACAGTCCCTGTATGGGTGGAACTACAACGCCCTGCAGGCCCAGAGAGCAGAGGGTTCTCTTAAAGAGGTGTTGGTCTTGCTGCACACCTACAATCCAGGACTTGTTTGGCCATACACAGACCAATATCAACTGATCAGGACCAATTATATAGATTACATGAAATTTCAACAAGCCAGATAAGGAAACTGGGCTGATTTTCATTAAACTGAGTGATATTATTTCTATAGCCACATTAGGCTCAGTATCCCCCATTCCTGACTATCTGACTAACAGTGAGGGCAAGCATGCTACAGTAATCGGTATGAGGCAGCACTGGGAGAGGGATTTAAAGACACATTGAAGGATGAAGAGTTGTGGGCAGATTTGTAGTCAATTTCCATCTGTAAGAAGCACTGGGAAGTAATGCACCAGATTTACCAGGATCTGCCGTCTCCCTGTGATGGTTTATAGTGAAATAAACTGGTCACGTGTTGGTTCCCAGTTCAGTGACCCATTCATGTTTATCACTGAGACTCGATAAGAAACATGGTGGGGACGGCAGGGGTGTGACACACTCACTGTGTCTATCAGTGGAACGGGGTGTGGGCGACACACGCGCATTAGTTAGAAATGTCGGAGTAGGTAAAGAGGAAAGCAGATAACCAGTAATTGTCTATCTAGACCTACAGGGCCCCCCAATAATCCGTTCATATATGTCTCTATGGATTATAGACCTACAGGGCCCCCCAATAATCCGTTCATATATGTCTCTATGGATTGTAGACCTACAGTGGCAGTGGTTACCATTTGGAAACAGAAAATGATCTGTTGTAATGTGTTTGTGCCATGTAGAGTGGATAATTCTCTGTGTGAGTCTGGAGAGGCCAATAGGGAATTTGTAGTCTGTGAAAACACTGCCCTCTACTGGCCTTTAACAGAAGCAGTCTGTAATGGTTCTTTTCAATGGGCGCTGGGCTGAGTTTCTATTTGTTTATTTTTTTCAGTAATAAAGGAAACCGAGAGTCATTTCCAAAAATCAGGCTCATATTTATTCGTCAATACAGGATTCCCATTGCACTTCAGTCCATTCTGGCTATAGGTAAATCGATAGATGTACAGTGTACAGGTAATAAAAACACCCCCGCTTTACCACGTCCCATCACCGTCAATCAGCTCTAAATCCAGTGTGGGAGGAAATTCATTCAAATCAGATCAGGATTGGGTTAAACCACAGGACATGGGTGGGGGGGGTTAATGTTACTACCAATAAGTCCTAAAGAGTATTATGGGAAACAAAATGTTATTTCCTATTGGCAGTTCGTCCAAGGAGGTTCCTGTCACTCATACAATGTATCCTGAAATGCAGATACCAAAAGCCGACTTTAAAAAAAAAAATCACCCTTCAGGGGTCACCACATTTGGTCCAATAAAAAGCAGTCCCTTAAACAAGTGGTTATCACTGTGAGTTCACAGTGCGACTCTGCAGTGCCATCTAGTGTACAGCAGGAAAGTGACATCATCACCAGCTACTCAGACCTCATTTACTAGGTTACTCTATGTTCCCTATTTCATGTTATGCACCCGCATTAAGCGCACAGTCTGCCTAATAGTGGTATCATAAAGCAATTGTCAGTTTCTATCTCTTTAATAATTTAAAGGGAATGTCCTCACCTAAAACAATAAAACGGATATTAAGCTGGGAACACACAGTACAGATCAGTGAAAGATGAAGATCGTTTACATCATAGGGAGAACGCTCGGGACTGTGTGATTCCCTCAGCCGCAACCGACTCCTCTATAGTGAGTCTAGCGCGTCCAACGGAAATTTCTGGTGTTTCCGCATGAGCCACATGTTCATTCAGAAAATGGAGGTACACAAAATACAGATAAATCCCCGATACCGTCGGATCCGACGGCTTTATCATTACTCTGTGTACCCAGCTTTTCTTACCTGCCCCTAATCCCAACTGATATAATCAGCATTTTATTATTACCTGTATTACTAACCAGATATTTAATGAAAATTACTGTCCCCATTCTGGCAGAGTAAACTGGCTCCTCCCTCCATGCTGTCAATCAAGGCTGTGACTGCTGACATCACAACAAAATGATATTTTCTCTGCACATGATCAAGCTTCTAAAAAGCTCATTGAGCCAGGGGAGGAAGCAGATACCAGAATGGAAGAGAAAAGTTAGCAGGTGGGTGTTCAGGGCAAATAATTGACAAGTGACAGTTTTTGTTTTTTGGGGGACATTCCCTTTAACATTCTGCAGCCGTCTATTAAGGGGGTTTTATGTTATAGTTAATAGGGGCAACAAAACATAGGAACCAGACAATGTTCTGGAAAAAGACTGAGATTACCACAGACTTGTACCCTCGTAATTAATCTGCTTTACAAGACAAACCAAATAAAGACAATACAAATGTCCCAGAAATAAATACTAGTGGTAGAGTTACCTAGAGTCTAACACGTCCCTTTAACATTCCTAACCAATGATACTTGGTCCGAAGGCTTTAAGATAGGAAAACATTTGGAAACCTAATTCTAAAGATGCTCAAATAACCATCGATATCAATGTACAGGGTCTAGTAGGTTCACACCAGGGGAATTCTAGGTTACAATAGACAAACCTCTACGGAAAGGCTCTGGTTAGTGATGTGGATCAGGGAGACTCTACGTACATCGGCATTAGGGAGTTCACACTAAATAAATATGTACAAATGGTTTAGAATGTGTGTGAGGGCAGTGAGACCCCGTTGTACTGTACAGGCACCCCCATACACACAGATATCAGTGGATAGTTCTCTCTCTTTCTGTTTTCTTTTCCAGTCCTCAGTCCCAGCTATTTTCTCCTCCTATGGAGATGTGCAACTTTGCTACGCCACCCCAGACCCCTGGGACGCGAGGCAGGTGAATGGTTCTGGTACGGCCCCTGGAAGTCTGCCAGCATCACCAAACAACAATGTCTCTTGGTCCATCTACATCTAGAAAACGAAGGATTGTGTCCAGTACAGGTCCAGATGAGCAGAGGGTTTGGGCAAAGTGCTTCCCGCCGGTGCAGATCAGGCTGGTCCGGGTCTCCCGGCAAGATGCAAGGTTAGTGTCCGTATTACGCGGTGGAATCCAGTTGTTCTGTCAGGAAGTGGTGGATCATATCAAAGGAAGGTCGGTCCTTTATGTCTCTGCTCCAACATTTCATCATTAGATCAAAGATCAGACTCGGGCACAGGGGGGTCTGGGAGAGATAAATCTGGAAAGAGAGAGAGAGATCTTACATTGGCGGATGTCTGTCTTTTAATTAGCCATTTGTGTGTGTGGCCCCTCAGAATCCAAAACAGGGCCACAGCTTTTTTCTACATGCCTGGACGGAAAGGTAAATAACGTAAATAGTGTAAATAGTGTAAATAGTGTAAATGGTGTAAATGGTGTAAATTGTGTAAATAGTGTAGTGTAAATAGTTGTAATCTAGTGGGTAAATCCCGACCGTAAATACTGTCAATATGTCAATCGAGTAAATCACGGTAAATAGTGTACTTGTGTCCATGTGTAGTGTCAATCCCTGTCACGTCGTGTACATAGTGTATTCGTGGTAAATAGTGTAAATAGAGTAAATACCGTAAATACTGTAAATAGTGTAAATAGAGTAAATACTGTAAATAGTGTAAATTGTGTAAATGGTGAGTGTAAAATACTGTAAATAGTGTATATAGTGTAAATAGTGTAAATACCGTAAATAGTTGTAAATAGAGTAAATACTGTAAATACTGTAAATTGTGTAAATAGTGTAGTGTAAATACTGTAAATAGTGTAAATAGTGTAAATCTGTAAATAGTGTAAACTAGAGTATATAGTGTAAATACCTTAAATACTGTAAATAGTGTAGATTAAATACTGTAAATAGTGTAAAGTGTGTAATAGTGTAGTGTAAATACTGTAATACTGTAAATAGTGTTATTATAGTGTAAATAGTGTAAATAGAGTAAATACCGTAAATACTGTAAATTGTAAATAGAGTACTATTGTAAATAGTGTAAATTGTGTAAATAGTGTAGTGTAAATACTGTAAATAGTGTAAATAGTTGTATATAGTGTAAATAGTGTAAATAGAGTACAATACCGTAAAATACTGTAAATAGTGTAAATAGAGTAAATACTGTAATATTGTAAATGTGTAATAGTGTGTGTAAATACTGAAATAGTGTAATATAGTGTAAAATAGTGTAAATACTGTAAATACTGTAAAGTAGTAAATATGTAAATGTGTGTAAATACTGTAAATAGTGTAAATAGTGTAAATACTGTAAATAGTGTAAATAGAGTAAATACTGTAAATACTTCAAATAGTGTAAATAGTGTATATCTGTTGTATTCAATTAGATCAACTGGACTTGAAATGTAGTTCTTGAAGACGTTTCGATAGTCATCCGACTGGCTTTCTCTAATTCAGAATGACTGTGTACAAGAATACTGTGGCAATTATGTACCCTGGAAAAAACAGATTCTTGTAACAGTCATTCTGAAAGAAAAGCCAGTCGGATGACTAGCGAAACGTCTTCAAGAACTACATTCAAGTCCAGTTGATCTAATTGAAATAACAGATATCACCATGACCTGCGAAAATGAAATGAAACCTACACAAGCATATATTAAAATAGTGTAAAAATGTAATACTAATGTGAATAGAGTCTGTAAAGTGTAGTGAAGTGAGTATATGTATAGGTATATAGTGTTGTAAATACTGTGTAATAGTGTAAAGTAAACGTAACGTATTTGTAATGTGTATTAATAGTAATAGTGTAAAT
The DNA here is from genome assembly GCA_019447015.1 of Hymenochirus boettgeri. Taxonomy (NCBI): domain Eukaryota; kingdom Metazoa; phylum Chordata; class Amphibia; order Anura; family Pipidae; genus Hymenochirus; species Hymenochirus boettgeri. The sequence continues at coordinate 107,502,785 of CM033476.1, read as the reverse complement.
AGTAGTAAATACATGAAAGTGTAATAGAGTAAACTGTAAATTACTTCGAAATTTGTAAATACTGTACAATGTATATGTAAATACTGTAAATAGTGTATATAGTGTAAATAGTGTAAATACTGTAAATAGTGTAAATAGAGTAAATACTGTAAATACTGTAATTGGTGTAAATAGTGTAGTGTAAATACTGTAAATAGTGTATATAGTGTAAAATACTGTAAATAGTGTAAATAGAGTAAATACTGTAAATACTTCAAATAGTGTAATACTGTAAATAGTGTAAATAATGTAAATAGTGTAAATTGTGTAAATTGTGTAAATAGTGTAGTTGTAATGCTGTAAATAGTGTATATAGTGTAAATAGTGTAAATACGTTAAATAGTGTAAAGAGTAAATACTGTAAATTACTGTAAATTGTTAAATAGTGTTAGTGTAAATACTGTAAAAGTGTAAATGGTGTTGTAAAATACTGTAAATAGTGTAATTACTGTAAATAGAGTAAAGACTGTAAATACTTCAAATAGTGTAAATATGTACCTACTGTCAACTCGTGTCCTCATGTCCCCTCGTTGTCATCGATGTACTTGTGTAAATAGTGTAGTGTAATCTGTACATAGTGGTATATAGTGTAAATAGTGTAAAGTGTAATAGTGTAAAACTACCACGTAAATACTGTAAATAGTGTAAATACTGTAAATAGAGTAAATACTGTAAATACTTCAAATAGTGTAAATAATGTAAATAGTGAAAATACTGTAAATAGTGTAAATAAGCCATAATTTATTTATTAAATTATTACATTTATTTTCATTATAATTTAACATTAACATCAGTTTTAATATTTATTTTGATGTCAAAGTTAGAAAGAAGAGTGGTGCTGCCATACCTGTCGCCCCTGGTCCCTGAAGAACTCGCCTGTATTCTCGATAACCTGTTCATCAGTCAGAACGCTGTACGGTTGCTCTTTACACAGAGTGAACATCTCCCATAGGGTGACACCGAACGCCCAAACATCGCTGGCTGTGGTGAACTTACCCTAGAGCGTGGATACAGAACAATATTAGGTCACTATCCAATATGTTTACCTGTACGGTGACCCGACCCTGTTCCTCTCTATCGGGTGGGTTCTCCTGAATGCCACTTACCAGCAGGATACTCTCCCAGGCCATCCAGCGTATGGGCAGCACAGCCCTGCCCTGGATACGGTAATAGTCACCGCTGTACAAATTTCGACTCATCCCGAAATCTGCTATTTTGATGGTGTAGTTGTTGCCCACAAGACAATTCCTGGTCGCCAGATCTCTGTGCACAAAGTTCAGCGATGCCAAATACTTCATCCCGGAGGCAATCTGGGTGCTCATGTACAGGAGATTCTGCCGGCTGCATTGGAAACAAACATAGCCAAACAGGTGAACTGCCGGACTAATCTGGGGCGAAAGTTCCTCCAGCAAATACGGTAAATGCTCAGTTTTAAATAGTGATAAATGGACCTGCGCGGTTCTGGTCCGTCTGTGGGTTTCCACCCGGAATTTCGCATAGAAAGCGAGAACGTTCTGAATCTAAACTGCGGAACCTTTACCTGGAAACACATTGCGACCACGGCCACCGGTTCAAATCATTCCCCAAATAACCGCACAGAAGGGCCAACGGTTCCCTACGTGAAGCGGTTCCGCGTGCGCTCACCTTACGGATGGGATGTTGTTGGCTTTGGTGAACTGACTGTGGATCTCTCTCTGGGACAGGAACTGGTTCAGATCCCCGTTCTCCATGTACTCCGTGATCATACACAGGGGGTCGTCCCACACGCAGACCCCCAATAAGCGGATAATGTTGGGATGTTTGAGGCGGGAGATGATTTTGATTTCTTTCAGAAAGTCGTTTCTAACAAGGGGAATGAATTTCACAGTCGGATATTTCATTTACACTCCCAGGTGCCAATCACTCCATCCCCTCCATCCCCTCCATCCCCCTTACCTGGCTGTCTTAGTGACGTTGGCTCTCAGCATCTTTACTGCCACCATGTTGGGCTGCTCACTGAACTCACTGGCGGACATTTCTAGGAATTCCTGTAGCCCCTCCGCTTCACACAGATGGACCTGTAGAGGGAGACAGTGGACCCCAGAATATTACAATGGAGTCCTGGCAGCGTGACTATAATACATTATATAATCCATCTCCATTACCAGCTCCAAACACTGGACAGGGGTCCCTACCTCTCCGAACTGACCCTCTCCCAGTTTCTCCTTCAGGCGCAGCTGATTTCGGGGAAACTCTCCCACGCTGATGTCCTTCTTTGTGAGGGAGTCTGCGGTGAGTGCGGGTACGGCGTACATATTGTTTCCAGTTACCCCCTGGAGGTTGACGATGTCCGTCTCGGCGTAGTGGGGGACACTGTTCTGGAAACCTTGGTGTGGGGTTGATTTGGTCAAATCTGGCTCTGCGTAGTCTCCACTACAGACTGTCAATCAACAGGAGACCAATCAGATTAGCCCAGAATATACGTCTTACCATTGACTGGTCAGTTATCTGCCCACAACCTCGACTGCTATTTTCACCAGTTTATTACATGGATTTGTAACCAGATATTTAATGATAAGTTCTATTCTGTTCTGGTAAAGGGATCTGCCTCCTCTCTCTGCTCAATGAGCTTTTTATAAGCTTGAGCATGTGCAGAGGCAGCAGGGGAAACAGCAGTCAATCATTGGCTGGTACGTCGGTTGTCACAGCTCCTTCCTTCACTAAAGAAACTCATTTAACTTACCCTTTCGCCCCTGTGCTATTTATACACCGTACGGTTCTACGGTTCCCTCACCTGAATCCTCTGCACTCTGGGACAGTTCCGGTAACCTGCGCAGAGGTTTGGTTGGCTGCTGGTAATCGAGGTCTAGGGGGAAAATCCTCTCATAGGTGGGATTGGATTGGTGGATCTGGTTGCTGTTGCCGATGGTGTAGCTGTAAAAGGAGAGTCGGACAGTGGCGTCTTCTTCCAAGATTCGTCGCGGTGCCTGAGGGAAGGATACACAAAACAAACAAATCACCGACAGGTTTCTTACCTACCACTAGGAGGCGCCGGAGACTATGGGGGTGGATGGAATGTTGGAACAGAATAAATGAATGTAAACACGGCTTTTTCTTGTTTGCAGCTGGGGGCACCATTGACCTTCCCTCTTACAGGAAGACGTTTCCCTTTGCGCTGTCCACAGTGATTACGGTAACGGTGAAAGTTACGGTGTTCCGTGTCTGTTACATTGAACATATCACTCTGATAAACCTGTGAAATTCACCTTTTCCAGACATTTCTGGATGTATTGACGACACAAGATAAGGACGATAATAACCAGAAGCAGCAGAATGATGGCCACCAGGCAGCCAATCAGAACAGACGTTTTTGACTCCTCTGTTGTGCCCTCTGGCCGACTGATGGTGAAAGGGAAAGTGGTTTCTGGGTAAGAAAACCAGAGAACAGTTAGTGAACGGAATTGGTCTCCACCCCGGACAGGCTATGAAAATCCAGCAGGTGGCGCTATTTTCAGGACATTAATCAGAATAACCAATAAACTGGTAAATCTCCCAGGCCCAGTGACTGTGGCCCTAACACCCGTGGCAGGCTCTGTGGCCCTTACCGAGTTTCCTCTCTGTGCTGTTCTGTAGAGGAAAAGGGGCCTCGGTGGTCTTTGCATCAGGAGTGGTGGTGGGTACGGTGCCAAGGGTGGGCACAGCGATACCCATGTCTGGAAAAAAAGAGATTTACGTATCCATTAAAGACTGGTACTGGGTAAACAGACCATCATGTGCCCATCTGAATGCCTAGTGGGCAATCAGTGTTATTAAATGGGAATGAATGGAATTCCATTGGCACAAGGTTCCGGACAGCTGGCACGATCCATGTTTCTTACCGGATTCAAAGAAAATTTCACTGAACATCATCCAGGTGTCAGCAAAGTAGAAGCGGCACAGGATGGCGCTGCCCACGCGCTGGTTCAGTGGTATGGTTACAAATCTGGCACTTGGGTTTTTATCGTCCACCACCATAATGACTGTGAGGGGTTCGGACTCCCAGTCGGACTGCAGACGGAATTTAAACTGACACTCGGCCTTTTGGAAAATCTTTACCCCCTTGGAAAACAGATTGTTACAGTGCACCTGGGAACAGATACAAAGAGACGGTATCAGAGCGGCCAAGCCTTCCACCAGCCAGATCGGTATTATGGCGTAGATACACAGCCACAGACTGGAAACTCCCCAAACAAGGTTTTAACATGAATAACATTTTAAAGGGCGTGCTCACCCTTCAAATGAAAAATGGTTTATTACTAATAGAGATGTCCGAACTTCGCAAAATCCGGTCCACTCGAGGAGCCACCAATTTTCGGAAAAATTTGAAAATCCGCGAGCGGACCCATTAAAATGAAAAAAATCCTAGAAAATACGAGAAATCCTCGGTTCGGAAGTTTGGAAGGCGGGAAATCCGGAAAAATCCGCCGTTCGCGAACGGGATAAATCCGCTGCGGATCCGGGTTTGGATCCGCGAACCGGCCATCCCTAATTACTAAATCACCCCCAAAACTGAAACAGTTAGAAATCTTAGAGATGTAAGAATAACCTTTAATGCTGCCTAGTGTTCCAGTCCCTCTCGACCTTATATTATTTATAATCTTACTAATCATACTCAGATGTCTCCGCACCTCTTGCTCTTTCCTATATTTGGGACTTACTGGGACCGTCTCACTAGTCACTATTTTTACCTTCCTTGTGTCTCTATCTAGTGTTGGATTTTTAGATAATTAAAGGGCATATTCATTTGATTAGAATTAGAAACATCCTTAGTATGGTAAATAATATGTCTGTGTTGTCCGCTGCCAAGATTTATTGATGTTTTTATTGTTACCTTCATCCGTGTGAAATTCCGGGGCTTGTCGAACTGGAACTCCGTCTCTATGTATCCGTTCTGCCAACTCTCGTTCTTCCAGCCAATGTAATCGTATCCTGGCCACACCCGGTATTCCAGGCTCTGACCAAAGTCATCCAGCCCATGAACTCCATCCGTTAATTGGCCGAGACCACCAAACAATCGCCTGGAGTGTAATAACAATGTTAGATGATCTCTCCTTATTCCACCACAGCCTGGACTGTACAGACAACCACACGCTCTCTAATATGGGAAGTTGCCAATGTCATCAGAAATATAACTACAGTGCAGTATTGGGTCACGTCCTTAATGGAGGTCTGTACAGTTATCACCATGCGATTTAGGCAAATGAAGTCTGACCAATCAATGTTTAACTACTGTTGGTCTGATTCTATTTGTACCAGGTTTACCTGTTTTCCAGAAAGCCATCGTATGTGGAGTCGTTCAAGTAGGTGATGGGGTGGCCCGGAGCTGTGTAAGTCTCTCCCTCGGGAATTTTGTAGGATGTCAGTCCGTCTGCAAATGGAACACAAATTGGCTCAATACCGAGTGCTGCATAGATAGAGAGGTATTTAGCGGGATGAATGATGAAGATGCCTGTTGGATTTAAAAAGGATCGACTACATTTCGTTATGTGAAAACCTTCTGTATTCCGTCCACGATCACGTATGTTAGAATAAGAATCCGCAATCATAATAAACCGAACACCATAGGGGACACGTGGAAGGTGAGACCCTGAAAAAAACCACTGGCACAACCGAATGTAGGAAATGGCACATATTGGCACGCACCGGACCATCTGCAGCCGTACAGCTCCACACGCATGCAAACCGTCATGGGCACCTTAGTGACCGGGATAATTCTGATGAACCGAGTGATAACTGGCGGACGCAGGTCGGTGAGAACCACTTCATACTCGTCCACGTTTCCTTTCATCACCTGCGCGGGGGATACAAAGAGGGAGATGTGAGAGGTAAATGGAAAAAACCCACATTTTATACCCATAATCTAAAAATGCCAAGAATGCCAATTGGGTTTACGATACCACCAGTAAATAGCCCTTATATTTAACCCCTGAGGGACGTGATTAACCGACAGTCACCGGCCACCATATTGTTTGCTTTCCAGTCAACTTTGTGACCTCCTGACCTCTGTCACATGCCCCCTTCCCTGTAGTGGTCTGTAAACAGGATTGGTCAGAGACTTCTAGTGGGCGGTGACCTGCTGTAACAAGGCGCTCAGGACAAGGTATGTGTGAGACTGGAATGCTGGGAAATTCGCCACATGAGTGTTATAAAGGGAAATTCCTACTTTCTTTCTAGATTCTCTGTTGTCCTAGTCAGTGTTGTGCAGATCTGACTCTGCTTAGTGAATCATTTGGTATCAGGACTATTTCCAGGGAGTGTAAGGATAACATTGGCGCCATTAGACAAACAGCAAGTCTGTGATAAAGACAAATCGTGGCCCCAGGGCAGGACCAGGTACATCATGGTAGATCCTGCCACCAACACGGGTCCCATTAGTGGAACCTTTGTTCATCCTGTACCCAAACTCTAACCTGTTGGCCTTGGTGGTCTTTCCAGGACAACCAGCGCTCTCCATCCCGGCTGTAGTCTATCCGGTAGTATCTGGCAAACTCCTTTCCAGTGGCTCGGGCATGGCGTCCTTGTGTTCCAATCAGGGTGATAAAATGAAGCTCGTGGAGGTCAATCTGCAGGAATTGTACGTCCTCCGGCTGTAGGAGACCCGCCAGGCACCAGGCACCATCTCCTTCCTCCCGCTGCAGCCTGAAATAGAGTAAATATGTTCTTAGCATACACACCATCACCGTCATTACACACACATCACGCAGATCACACCATCACCGTCATACACACAACATCAACCGTCATACACACCATCACGTTCATACACACATCACCGTCATACACACCATCACCGTCATACACACCATCACCGTCATACACACCATCACCGTCATACACACCATCACCGTCATACACACCATCACCGTCAGACACACCATCACCGTCATACACACCATCACCGTCATACACACCATCACCGTCCGGCTGTCTGGTCATAACATGGACCTTAAAGTCTATCAGGGTCCGGAATTTATCCTAGAGAGTTTCATTGTAGCAAAATGACTCAAAATCCCATGTTAAAACCCAGAGTCCTAGTGCATTGGAAATAATCAGGTGAACAGGTGGTGAACATCAATGTGATCGAATTGTAACACTAACAAAGAATGCGGGAGTTGTAGTTCATAAAGCAATCACCCCTCCCTTTTCCCTGTGAAACAGCTGCTATTACGAATAAACACGGTGAGGGTCTCTGTGGATAGTACAGGTCCAGGTCTGATTCAGTTTCAGGTCTTACCTGGGTATTGGGGGCCCGTAGACTCTACCACTGACTGGACGCTGTAATGTCCTCATCGCGTATAGGCGATCATGCATCCCCAGTGCATAGCGACAGGAAGCTTTGAAAAAGACAAACAATTTACTGTAACGTCAACGTCTAACTGTAACTATCCAGTCTGAATATCTACCATTCATATATCTAATATTCATCCATCCAGGTCACGGTTATCTGTAATATTCATCCATCCGGTCACGGTATATCTGAATATTCATTCATCCAGGTCATGGTATATCTGTAATATTATCATCCAGGTCACGGTATATCTGTAAATTCATCCATCCAGGTCCACGGTTATATCTGTAATATTATCATCCGTCCAGGTCACGGTATATCTGTAATATTCATTCATCCGGGTCACGGTATATCTAATCTGTAATATTTCCATCCAGGTCACGTATATATCTGTAATATTCATCCATCCGGTCACGGTATATCTGTAATATATCATCCAGGTCACGGTATATCTGTAATATTCATCCATCCGGACGGTATATCTGTAATATTCATCCATCCAGGTCACGGTATATCTGTAATATTATCCATCCGGTCACGGTATATCTGTAATATTCATCATCCAGGTCACGGTATATCGTAAATCATCCATCCAGTCACGTATATCTGTAATATTCATCCATCCAGGTCACGGTATATCTGTAATATTCATCCATCCCGGTCACGGTATATCTGTAATATTCATCCATCCAGGTCACGGTATTCTGTAATATTCATTCATCCAGGTACGGTTTCTATCTGTTATATCATTCATCCAGGTTAGGTATATCTGTAATATTATTCATCCAGGTCACGGTATATCTGGATATTCATCCATCCAGGTCACGGTATATCTGTAATATTCATTCATCCAGGTCACGGTATATCTGTAATATTCATCATCCAGGTCACGGTATATCTGTAATATTCATCCACCAGGTCACGGGATATCTGTAATATTCATCCATCAGGTCACGGTATATCTGTATATTCATCCATCCAGGTCACGGTATATTGTAATATCATCCATCCAGGTCACGGTATATCTGATATTCATCCATCCCGGTCACGGTATATCTGTAAATCTTCATCTCATCCAGGTCACGGTATATCTGTAATATTCATCATCCAGGTCACGGTATATCTGTAATATTCATCCATCCAGGTCACGGTTATCTGTAATATTCATCCATCCAGGTCACGGTTATCGTAATTTCATCCATCCAGGTCACGGTATATCTTAATATTCATCCATCAGGTCACGGTTAATCTGTAATATTCATCCATCCGGTCACGGTATATCTGTAATTCACATAGGTCACGGATTCTGTAATATTCATTCATCAGGTCACGGTATATCGTATAATCATCCATCCAGGTCACGGTATATCTGAATATTCATCCATCCAGGTCACGGTATATCTGTATATTCATCCATCCAGGTCACGGTAATATGTAATAATATCCATCCAGGTCACGGTATATCTGTAATATTCATCTCATCCAGGTCACGGTATATCTGTAAATTCATCATCCAGGTCACGGTATATCTGTAATATTCATCCATCCAGGTCAAGGTATATCTGTAATATTCATCCATCCAGGTCAGGTTATATTGTAATATTCATTCATCCAGGTCACGGTATATCTGTAATATTCATCCATCCAGGTCACGGTATATCTGTAATATTCATCCATCTAGGTCACGGTATATCTGTAATAATCATCCATCCAGGTCACGGTATATCTGTAATATCATTCATCCAGGGTCACGGTATACTGTAATATTATCAATCCAGGTCACGGTATATCTGTAATATTACATCCAGGTCACGGTATATCTGTAATATTCATCCATCCAGGTCACGGTATATCTGAATAATTCATCATCCAGTCACGGTATATCTGTATATTCATCCATCCAGGTCACGGTTATCTGTAATATTCATCCATCCAGGTCACGGTATATCTGTATATTCATCTCACAGGTCACGGTATATCTGGAATATTCATCCCTCCAGATCACGGTAATCTGTAATTCATCCATCCAGGTCACGTATATCTGTAATATTCATCCATCCAGGTCACCGGTATAATCTGTAATATTCATCCATCCAGGTCACGATTATCTGCGAATTCATCCATCCGGATCACGGTATATTGTAAATTCATCATCAGGTCACGGTATATCTGTAATATTCATCCATCCAGGTCACGATATATTGCGATATTCATCAATCCGGATCACGGTATATCTGTAATATTCATCCATCCAGGTCACGGTATATCTGTAATATTCATCCTCAGGTCACGGTATATCTGTGATATTAATCTGTCCGGATCAAGGTATAAACTGTACTTGAAGTTTAGTTGTGAAGACGTTTCGCTCGTAGTTCCAACTGGATCTCTCAATTCAGAATGACTTGTACAAGAATCTGTTGGTAATATAAGTTCCCCCGAATATGTCCCAATTAGGCATATAACATCCAGGGGTCAGGGACCCTCCATATGAGCCAGTTGTTAGGGACCTTCTGAAAAGTTTTGATTGCTAAAGGCCTTATCAAAACTACCCAGGGTGATGTGAAAACCGTACTGATCTAACTGAATACCACCGTACCATGACCTGGATGAATGGGAACCTTCACAATTCTACTATAATCCACAGCTTTTTTAATATTAGGTTACATTCCTGTGGAGCTGCCATGCTTGTCAGTAGAATTACTATAATCACATGGTAGCCACAAGGCAAGGTTTCTCCACAAAGTGCAGCATATTTATAACTGTAATAAGCTGCAATGAACTGAAAAGGATAGTCGGACAATGAAAGGGTCTTCTTACCAGGTATAACCGTTGTTTGGCGGCCAATTAAAAGAGCCAATAGGAGGAAGCGGAGGAACATTCTGTGAATCGTCCAATCCCAGTCCGACACCTACATTCTAGGGAGAAAATAGAAAGATTCAGATCATTAGTTCAGTTCCCATGAGACATAATAAAGTCTCCACAACCCAACATGGCCTTTATAAGGTAGCATCTCTTTAATTTACAACAGACCATAAGTAAATATCTGTACCGTGCCCTAACCAATCATAATAATCTATATAGAAAAACACAAATAGTTAGTTAGTCTAAAGGGGTGTAAAGGGTTAATTTTTTTGAGAGGGCGGCAGTTTGTATCTGGACACTAGAGGGCAGCCAATTCTGAAAATCTAGATCCACTGTTACAGTTTCCTGGTGCAGCAAATTTATACAGTAATGCACAGCAAGTCTTCAAAATACAGTGTCCTAATACAGATAGGGGTAAACCCAGATAATGTAGTAAAAACTGCCCAAACACCAAATCTAGTCCAACCTTTATACCTACCCATAATGTCTGTATAACAGTTACATAGTAACATAGTATTGGAGGTTATATAAAGACATACGTCCATCTAGTCCACCTTTATACCCTACCCATAATTCTGTATAACAGTTACATAGTGACATAGTTGGGAGTTGTATAAAGACATACGTCATCTAGTTCAACCTTATACCCTACCCATAATGTCTGTTATAACAGTTTACATAGTAACATAGTATTGGAGGTTGTATAAAGACATACGTCCATTCGTCCAACCTTTACCCTACCCATAATGTCTGTATACAGTTTACATAGTAACATAGTATGGAGGTTGTATAAAGACATACACGTCCGTTAGTCCAACCTTTATACCTACCCATAATGTCTGTATAACAGTTACATAGAACATAGTATTGGAGGTTGTATAAAGACATCGTCCCATCTAGTCAACCTTTGACCCTACCCATAAGTCGTGAAAACAGTTACATAGTAACATAGTATTGGAGGTTATATATAGACATCGCCATCTAGTCCAACCTTTATACCTACCCATAATGTCTGTATCACGTTACATAGTAACATAGTATTGGAGGGTTGTATAAAGAAATAAGTCCATCTAGTCAACCTTTATACCTAGCCATAATGCTGTATAACAGTTACATCGTAACATAGTATTGGGTTGTATAAAGACCTCGTCCATCTAGTACAACCTTTATACCCTACCATAATGTCTGTATAAAGTTAATAGTAACATAGTATTGGAGGTTGTATAAAGACATACGTCCATCTAGTCCAACCTTTAACACTACCATAAGTCTGTATAACAGTACATAGTAAAATAGTATTGGAGATTGTATAAAGGACATACGTCCATCTATTCCAACCTTTATTAAACCCTACCCATAATGTCTGTTATAACAGTTACATAGTAAACATAGTATTGGAGATTGTATAAAGACATACGTCCCTCTAGTCCAACCTTTATACCCTACCCATAATGTCGTATAACAGTTACACAGTAACATAGTATTGGAGGTTGATAAAGACATACGTCCGTTTAGTCCAACCTTTATAACCCTACCAATAATGTCTGGATAACAGTTACACAGTAACATGTATTGGAGGTTGATTAAAGACATACGTTCCATCTAGTCAACCTTTATAACTACCCATAATGTCTGTCTAACAAGTTACATAGTAACATAGTATGAGGTGTATAAAGACATAAGTCCATCTAGTCCACCTTTATACCCTACCCTAATGGTCTGTATAACGTTACATAGTAACATAGTATTGGAGGTTGTATAAAGACATAGTCATCTAGTCCAACCTTATACTCTACCCATAATGTTGTATAACAGTTACATAGTAACATAGTATTGGAGGTTGTATAAAGACCTACGTCCATTTCTCCAACCTTTATACCCTACCCATAATGTATGTTAACAGTTAACCTAGTAACATAGTATTGGGGTTGTATAAGACATACATCCATCTAGTCCAACCTTATACCCTACCCCTCATGTCTGTATAACAGTTACATAGTAACATAGTATTGGAGGTTTGTATATAAACATACATCCATCTAGTCCAACCCTTTATACCCTACCATAATGTCTGGATAACAGTACATAGTAACATAGTATTGGAGGTTGTATAAAGACATACGTATATAGTCAACCTTTACCCTAACCATAATGTCTGTATAACGTTACATAGTAACATAGTATTGGAGGGTGTATAGACATACGTCCATCTAGTCCAACCTTTAACCCTACCCATAATGTCTGTATAACAGTTACATAGTAACATAGTATTGGAGGTTGTATAAAGACATACTCCATCTAGTCCAACCGTTATTATACCCTACCCATAATGTCTGTATAACAGTTACATAGTAACATAGATTGGGGTTTGTTAAAGACATACGTCCATCTAGTCCAACCTATACCTACCCATAATGTCTGTATAACAGTTACATAGTAACATAGTTGGGAGGTTGTATAAGACATAAGTCCATCTAGTCCAAACCGTTATACCCTACCCATAATGTTGTATAACAGTTACATAGTAACATAGTATTGGAGGTTGTATAAAGACATACGTCCATCTAGTCCAACCGTTAACCACCATAATGTCTGTTAACAGTACATAGTAACATAGTATTGGAGGTTGTATAAAGACATAGTCCATTAGTTCCAACCTTTATTACCACCCATAATGTCGTATAACCGTTACCTAGTAACATAGTATTGGAGGTTGTTAAAGCATACGTCCATCTGTCCAACCTTTATACCCTACCCCATAATGTCTTGTATAACAGTTACATAGTAACATAGTATTGGAGAGGTTGTATATAGACATACGTCCATATAGTCCAACCTTTATACCCTACCCATAATGTCTGTATAACAGTTACATAGTAACATAGTATTGGAGGTTGTATAAAGACATAAGTCCATCTAGTCCACCGTTATACTACCATAATGTCTGTAAACAGTTACATAGTAACATAGTATTGGAGGTTGTATAAAGAATCATGTCCACTATATTCCAACCTTTATACCCTACCCATAATGTCTGTAATACAGTTACATAGTAACATAGTATTGGAGGGTTGTATAAAGGACATACGTCATCTTAGTCCAACCTTTATACCCTACCCATAAGTCTGTATAACAGTTACATAGTAACTAGTATTGGAGGTTGTATAAAGACTCGTCCATCTTCGTCCAACCTTTATACCCTACCCATAATGTCTGTTAATTAACAGTTACTAGTAACATAGTATTGGAGGTTTGATAAAGACACACGTCCGTCTAGTCCAACCTTTATACCCTACCCATAATGTCTGTATTAAACAGTTACATAGTAACATAGGATTGGAGGTGTGTATAAAGACATACGGCCATCTGTCCGACCTTTATACCCTACCCATAATGTCATGTATAAACAGTTCATAGTAACATAGTATTGGAGGTTGAAAGACGTACGTCCATCTTGGTCACAGGAGACTGGCTAGTGGTGGTGGTTGAGTGATTTGCCACCAGACTAATAACACAGGGGAAACTTTTCCATCTTGTTGCATCAGCTCAAGTTGTTTTGTTTCCTACCGAGCGGCTGTGATTGGGAAATGAGAATCTTCGTTGTCTGTTCCTTGTGATGAGATTCGAACCTTTAAATCCCAGAAATGTTTCTGTTGTTGTCCCTTCAAACACATGTTCCTACCCCTGTGGGGGAAATGCAGTCAATGTGCCGACTATGGGTGTATCTGCCCCATTCCACACCACAGCGTCTCAGTCCGTTCCAGCACCAAACACAAAAACATTTACCTTCCAAGGTCAAAGTGTCCATGGGATGATTTTTATCATTATATGCTTGGCCTGGGAATTGGACAATTTAATAAACCGATCAGATGTTATATCCAATCAGAGAAAACATACAAACATGTGACGCTGGATCCATTCATCACTCACCCACACAGGTAAACTCATTGGGCTACTGGGAACCACTTGCTGGCTACAACGATAATAAATGATGCCAAGTAAAAATAATCCAACTGGTATGAAAGTGATGAAACAACCGGAGATCTGATCAGAACCAGTTCTTAATGAGATCCAGTTGGGTCGGATGCCAGGGAACATACCCAGGGCCCCAACCCTCAAGGGGTCCCCTATGTTCTTAGGGTTGGAATGGGCCCCTACACGTTAATACACAGTTTAGGACAGAGACACCAGCAGACCTTGTTACCTGTCACAGACCGAGTAAAACACTGACCCATATTCAACTGGAACCCAAAACAGGGTCACTAACTCTTTACTAGCCCCTTGGTCTAGTTCGGTCATCGTGTAATAAAACTGATCTGCAGTGGTAGCACCGACATTCCAAATCCTGACCAATCAAGACCTCGCGATCAGCCAAAATTTACTCAACGCAAGACGACCAAACACTGTAGAATGGTACAGAGAGAACGTTCGGAGCGGACACATTCCCTTCAACCGCGGCCCGACTCTCTATACTATAGTCCAGGGGGCGACCAGGACCATGGAAAATTGTCTTTCAGGTCTGAGAGTTCCCGAGGATGGCCTGGGAACGACGTTCCTGCACTACGCACTTTAACAATAATACTGCGATTATGTCGGATGACGATAAGGCTATGGCCCACTACAACGCACAAATCGCGCATGCAGTCGATAGCGTTATCGCACACGATCTTGGTGCGTTTTGCGTTTTGTGCGTGCGATTTTGCCGTTTCCGGTATGGCAACGCATGCGTTACACACCAAAAATTGTGAACGCATGCGTTACACAAAACGGAAATGGATGCACAATGCATGCGCATGGGAAATCGCAGGGATTTTTGCGTTCCCGCAATTTCCCATTATAACCAAATCGCATGCGATTTCGCGAATGCAAAAACGTGCGCAAAACGCTTAAAAAAACGCGTAAAGGGGCCTAGCACTAAGTGTGCACCAGGTTACAACTCAGCATTGCGCTGCCACTGCTGGGTACGCTACACACATTACCAATAAAGGCCATCCCGACGCAGGACTATACGGTAACGTGTCCATAACGACCTGCTGACAAACGTTCAATGTTGGCACATCGGATGGGAAATGCCCCCCGTGACAGTTGCCCCCCTGTACAGAAAGAAGTTTGCCGCAATCGTTGGGTGTATAACGGTGACCATCAATCTCCCTGTACGTTACACATACTGTATATAGGGAGGAAGGTCTGTTCACTCACTAACTAACTCCATGTTACTTTTTACTCTGGGGTTCTGATCAGCCCCCATACAGGTCGGCGTCACGGTAAACGTCAACGCGCAGATCTGATGTGAGAAGTTTAGTGGTTTGATCCCTTTTTTGCGTCACAAAGTTATCGTAACCTCCTCCCCCACTGGCCCGAACTTCTTTCCGGATACTTCCTTTAGCACATGAGTGAATTACTGGTCCCAGCCCAGCTGGATTGATTCCGTGCCAATAAAAATTCTGGAGCGGCTGATTATTACCACGCAATCTGGGGGCAGGGACCGGGAATAAAAACCCAGGATCTCATTGTGTTGTACGATGATCCCTCAGCTTCCCAGAACCTCTCCCAGTTCCCATTCATTCTTCCCAATCTAACCTGCACATTCCTGGTACTGTAACCTGACCTGGGGGGGACAGCGACCCACTGGCCCCCCAGTTATCCCATGTCTCCAGCGTAATAACAGATTTCTCCAACGGGACGCCTACAGCTAAATGAAAAAGTTCCATTAGGGATCACGAATGCTGGGAAAACAGTCCGTGTCTCACAAACTAAACGCAATCTGAATTTCCCAACTTGTACCGCGGATCTTCCATTGATTTCACCTTTAAACCACGGAATGTCCCTTATTATTAGGAAACTGACTTTGTTTTGACGTGGGTTTTTCTATGGATTCCAATATGTTCACCCAATCCGGCTCTTAGGTCCTACTGATACACCAATAAGAGATAATAACCCCACTTTCCAGAGGCCATTGGGCCAGCAGATACAATAACATTATCAGGGTGGATTCTCCTGGGCCAAGGTATTAATAGTCTGTATCGGCACTGAACAATCTTTGGAAGGAGCCTACCAAGTCTTGGTTTTCTTTCTGCCAGGGGGTAGATCGGGGTTAGAGATTACCGTAATAGCCAAACGCCGCCTGGCAGATATACAAATATCATACGTTGACAGATTATCACTTCTGAACGTGTCAATCATTCTAATTGCTAAATCCAGTACCAGCGTAGTTACCCAAAGAGGATTAATTCCTGGGCTGAAGGTGTGTCAGGACCTCAATGAGAAAGGAGGAGTTTACAGAGGACGGACAGGAGGGTTAAGGGCAATCCTATACAATGGTTCTTTCTAACCAGAAACTGGAGATTCAAATACGTTCTTATCATTAAAAATAAAACCGATTTGGCTCAACCAATCAGATCTTATTTAAATTGAAAGCTAAACATTTGATTGGTTGGGGCTAAATGGTAAACATTTTTAACAATAAGAACTTTTATTGAATCTCACTGCTGCCAAGTTTATGAAGCCACAGCTCATGGCATGATGGGAAATGTAGTTCAGGTTGTACATGGGTTTTCTGAAGGGTCAGTGGATATTCCACAGAACAGCAGTCCTGAACTTTGGGAATTACGTCACCTCTCAGCTGTCAAAAATAATCCATGTGCACTGTGTTATATCCACAGCCATATAACCACTACAGTACCGGTTGATGGGGAACGGAGCTTAACACTGATGGGAACTAACTAAACTCCCCCTTCACCTTGTTACAAGCAATTACATAGAGATTCAATGTTGATAAATGGAAGGTGATGCATTGGGATTTAATACTCCCTGTGCCCCCTACACCATAATAACTCTGTGTAAGTTGCATCTGAAGGAAAAAGATTGGGGGTTCTGGTAGATAACAGACTTAGCTGTAGCAAACAATGCCAGGTCAACGGCTAGAGCTAGCAGAATTGTTTGTAATAAGAGGGGAATATAGATTCAGGGAGGAAAGATATTATCTCCTCTTTACAGGCAATCGGTAAGGCCACATTGGAATATGCGGGCTGCAGTTGGAAGCCCATATACAAAAGGGATCTTGGAAATGGAAGCAGTTCAGAGAAAGGCAAATAAATTAATAAGGGGAATGGAGGGGCTTGACCAGCAGGCAGAGTAGAAAAGTTATACTAAATAATAAGGGGAATGGAGGGCTTGACTATGCTGGCAGATTAGACACGAGACTGTTTCATTGGAGAGCGATGTTTGCATGGGGATATGATAACCTTATATAAATATTGATGAAGGGCCTACATGACTCTCTGGTGCATTGTTCTTAATAGACATATCAGAGGACAGGACATCCTTAACCAATATCCTTTTTTAAAAAAGTATTGAGAATTACGGTATTAATACAATACTGTAGTTTGGTTGGTACGGGAATACTATATATATTGGAATTACTGGTATTAATACATATACTGTAGGTTCTGGTTGGTACCAGGGATACTATATAATCATTGAGAATTACTGAGATTAATACATATACTGAGTTATGGTTGGTAAAGGCATACTATATAATTTTGAGAATACTGGTATTAATACATATACTGTGTTCTGGTTGGTACGGGATGATACTATATAATATTGAGAATTACTGGTATTAATACCATATACTGTAGTTCTGGTTGGTACAGGGACTATATATATTGAGAATTACTGGTATTAATACATATACTGTAGTTCTGGTTGGTACGGAGGATATATCTATATAATATTGAGAATTACTGGTAATTAATACATTATGTAGTTCTGGTTGGTATGGGGATACTATATATAATTGAGAATATACTGGTATTAATAACATATACTGTAGTTCGGGTTGGTACGGGGATACTATATATATTGAGAATTATGCGGATTAATACATATACGTAGCTGGTTGGTACAGGATACTATATAAGATTGAGAATACGGTTATTAATACATATACTGTAGTTCTGGTTGGTAGGGGACAATATAATATTGATATTACAGTATTAGTACATATACTGTAGTTCTGGTTGGTACAGGGGATAATATATATATGGAGATTACTGGTATTAATACATATACTGTAAGTTCTGGTTGGTACAGGGATACTATCAATATTGAGAATACTGGGTATTAATACATATCCGTATTTTCTGGTTGGTACAGGGATTACATATAAATATTGAGAATTACTGGTATTAATACATATACTGTAGTCTGGTTGGTACAGGGTACTATATAATATTGAGATATTACTGGTATATAATTACTGTATTCTGGTTGGTACAGGGATACTATATAATAGTGAGAATTATGGTATTATACATATACGAAGCTCTGGTTGGTACGGGGACACTATATAATATTGAGTAGGCACCAGGCACCATCTCCTTCCTCCCGCTGCAGCCTGAAATAGAGTAAATATGTTCTTAGCATACACGCCATCACCGTCATACACACCATCACCGTCATGCACACCATCACCGTCATACACACCATCACCGTCATACACACCATCACCGTCCCTGGCTGTCTGGTCATAACATGGACCTTAAAGTCTATCAGGGTCCTGGAATTTATCCTAGAGAGTTTCATTGTAGCAAAATGACTCAAAATCCCATGTTAGAAACCCAGAGTCCTAGTGCATTGGAAATAATCAGGTGAACAGGTGGTGACATCAATGTGATACGAATTGCTACCACTAACAAAGAATGCTGGGAGTTGTAGTTCATAAAGCAATCACCCCTCCCTTTTCCCTGTGAAACAGCTGCTATTACAGAATAACACGGTGAGGGTCTCTGTGGATAGTACAGGTCCAGGTCTGATTCATGTTCAGGTCTTACCTGGCGTATTGGGGGCCCGTAGACTCGTACCACTGACTGGACGCTGTAATGTCCTCATCGCGTATAGTGCGATCATGCATCCCCAGTGCATAGCGACAGGAAGCTTTGAAAAAAGACAAACAATTTACTGTAACGTCAACGTCTAACTGTAACTATCCACGTCTGAATATTCTACCATTTCATCCAGGTCACGGTATATCTGTAATATTCATCCATCCAGGTCATGGTATATCTGTAATATTCATCCATCCAGGTCACGGTATATCTGTAATATTCATTCATTCAGGTCACGGTATATCTGTAATATTCATCCATCCAGGTCACGGTATATCTGTAATATTAATCCATCCACGTCATGGTATATCTGTAATATTCATCCATCCAGGTCATGGTATATCTGTAATATTCATCCATCCAAGTCATGGTATATCTGTAATATTCATCCATCCAGGTCACGCTATATCTGTAATATTCATGTGTTGTCACCCTCAAGGTATCACACCGTGTTGTCATACACTCCAGTCTTTTAACCGTAAGACTCCAGTTCATTAGTCAGTTGTTGTCACACCTCAGTCATAAGACAAAGGCTAGCTCTACCTACCCCAACCACCCCCCCTCATTAATGACTCCATTACCCCCCAAGGCACACACTGCTGGTAAAATAAATGCCCCATTGCCCAGAGAACCCCATAGACAGTTAAGCACTTATATACTGAGCGAGCACGCTGCAAAATATTTACTCAGCAACCATACCATGCCTGCTCTGTTGCAGGAGCTTGTCAGGCGCCGGTGTGCAAGGTAGATGGTTTATTTTCCCATCAGTAATGACACCTTTTTAAAGCATTACAGAGGGACGCACTGTGAGAAAGCTTTACGGTTACTGCCAAGGCAGGCCCCCCTGACTGGCCAGGTCCGGAACTCTGTTTTTTAAAAAAAATGTATTCAAAATGAATTCATACTGCCCGGGCTATTTTTTTACAAACAAAGGCCTGGGGGACATTGCAATCAAGCCCACCGCCCCAGTCCGGGCCTGCAGTAATCCAATAAATACAAATTAGATTCAAAGGTTGATCCTCCAATTTTTCAAGGAAACAAACCTGGAAAATTTGGAAATACCCCCCACAAACTCTATGTTTGGAATCTACACAACTCCTGCCACGTTACGTGCCACGCTTTCATAAATAAGTAAAGGTTCTGGGCACAGTATCCATAGAACTTTAGGAGTGCTTTTAGGAGATTTGTGAAAAAATAAAATAAGATTGATATAAAGAATGAAATCCTAAAAAACCCACTTAACAAGTAAAAAACCCACTAAATGTCAATCTCCCACATGTTCAGAATCAAAAGAGATATGCCACATTGTGGGTGCACACAGAGACGTGGCCACAACTAAAGTCAAATTAGATGCATGCAGTGCAATTACAAATAAACCAAGTCTCGTAATTGAAACAGCTACACATTTCAAAGGAAACACCCCGAAACTTGGATATTTCCCACATACTATTATATTATTGGAAGTACACACCTAGCTATATAACGGTTGCCATGCTTTCATACATACGTGCAGAATTCTGCACCCAGTTATTTTACAAATTGGACGTTTTTGTAGATTTTCAGAAACAAATGTGCAAAAGAAAGATAAAATGTAGAATCTTAACAACCCCCAGTTTAAATATAACAGCCCCCCAGTAATAAATACACGCACCCCAGTAAAATATAACTGCCCCCCAGTTAAAAATATAAGCCCCCAGTAAAAACCCATTAAAATATAAACAGCCCCCCAGTAAAAACAATAACAGCCCCCAATAAAAATATAAAGCCCCCAGTTAAAAAATATACAAGCCCCCCAATAAAAATATAACAGCCTCAAAATTGTCTACCATGTCCCCGATAAAACAGTACCCCCACTTCTATCAGTGCACGCCAAAACAATACCACGAAAAAACTCAAATGGAGACAATGTGACATTTGTGGCTGCACTCTAAAGGTTCGTACACAGGCCTTTATCGCCGAAACGAACGTTCGTACACATCGGGACCCGCGATCGCACGTGTGTACGAACCTTAAGGTCACTCTTCCGACTCAAACAAGCTATTTTATTATGTTTAAAGGGCATCTATAGTGAAAAAAACACATTGCCCCTTGCAAATTAAATTCATGACTCTGTGTGCCTTATCCTATATCTGCCACTGACTCTGTTTAACCACGGTGTCAGATCTATGGCAGCATCCCCCCTTCTCCCTCCCCTCTTACCTCCTCCATGTCTCACTCACGGCTAACCGAAAGCTTTTTATGTGCGTAGAGTTAAAAGTTCAACATCCTGAAAAACCACCCACGCACAGTGGCCAATAGAAAGCAAGCTGTCCTGGAGACGAGGAAGAAGAGATCAGTACAGTTTACGATCTCTCTCTTGTGACCCATCATCAATCAGTGAAAGCTATTAAGAAGGGGGGTCAAGTGCAAGCCTTATATCTACCATCAAAGCTACCTCTCTCCCTGCTAACTGTTATCTCTATGTTTATTACAGAGCAGGGAGGGGGGATACGTCACAGGGGTTTGATTGACAGTCCAAGTAGGAGTAGAGGAATGCAATCACGTATTCTTCTAACTAGTGTATCTCAGGACGAGTGGGAATCTGAAAAAGTGATGACCTTGGGGGTTTTGGGGAATTATAGAACACATGAAAGAAAGAAAAAAAGTTCATTTCCCACTATAGATGCCCTTTAAGCCCCTATTGGTTAGGAAAATATCGTAGTGTCAAATGGTTTCAATAGAAAACACTCCAAAGCAAAAACAAAAACTTAGGAGAAAAAAAAAAACCCAAACACACCAACAAGTAGTATTGGTTCAGGAGAATGTCAGCAGCCAAAGTTTTTGGTGGTGAAATCTGGTAATGAAATGCCACACACACACACCACACACACTACCCTTTTTAGTGGTATTAAGTTGAAACACGTTGGTGCTGAGTGACGCACGTCTTTTTGCACACTTTTAGCTTTATTGTACCCATTTTTGTGTGTGTGCATTTCGCTTTATTTTTTTGATCAATCCCGAGATCATTGTAGAGAATGATAACGGAGTTATATTAGCAGTTTCCACATTCAATACAACAATGACTTTACTACTTAGGTAGTGAATGTTTTAGTGATGAGTAAGATCGGTTGAATCCATGGATTCTCCAAGTACCTAGGCCGGCCTTCGAGTAATGTCATTGCGCGCTCTCTCCTTTGGCTTCGCTCTGCAATCCGCTATTTGGACGGATTGACCTTTCCGAGCGGAGGAAATCGTACTGGATATGTGTCATTTGTCATACGCCATGGTGGGAATGCATACATGTGCGATTTTTAGAAAACAGCCGTTCATCACACGTGTCTTGTGTTCACGGGTCAGGGATTGATGTGTGTACGGACCCTAAAACCCCATCCTAGAATAAACAAATGCCCAATCTAATCCCTGGAACGCCCATAGCCCAATCCACGGCAGGAGGTGCAAGGAGTATGTCTGTTCTGTGTGGGTTTCCTCTGGACATTACAGTTTCCCCACAATAATAAGACATAATGATACGTTATATGTGTAATAAAGTGATGATTGTAAGCTTTCTTGTCAGGGCCTGATTTTAAACTTAGTTCCTGCTTCAATTACCTGCACACAACAGCTTATCAGAAGCTTTCAATGGATCTCTTTTCGCTTATTGGAGTTCTTAGACTTCCGTGCTTAGCCGTGTTCCGGGGAAGCGTGATCGCTCTTCCTCTATCTAGCTGCTAACATTTACATTTTTGTCATTTGACCTTATATTAAAGTATTTGGTAATTTTCCTGATGTAAAGAGCATTACTGGTATATAATATATATATATAAAACTGCCACATGGCTGCTGTTATTTGTTATCAGCCATTAAAGTATATAGTATTTCTTATTATGTTATACTAGTTCCTAGAAATTCAGCCTTTGTAAAGTGTATTATATTTCTATTATTGATACTAGTTCCAGAATGTTAGCCTTTAAAGTGTATTTATTTATATTATGTTATACTAGTACTAGAAATCTCAGCCTTATAAAGTGATAGTATTTATATTATGTTAATATAGTTCCTAGAAATGTCAGCCATTATAAAGTGATATTATATTATATTATGTTATACTAGTTACTAGAAATGTCAGCTCATTATAAAGTGATATTATATTAGTATTTTGTTATACTAGTACTAGAAATGTCAGCCTTTATAAAGTGATATTATATTATATTATGTTTACTAGTTACTAGAAATGTCAGCTATTATAAGTGATATTATTATATTATGTTATACTAGTGACTAGAAATGTCAGCACTTTATAAAGTGATATTATAATTATATTATGTTATACTAGTTACTAGAAATGTCAGCCTTTATTAAAGTGATATTAATTTATATTATGTGTATAATAGTAACTAGAATGTCAGCCTTATAACGTGATATTATATTATATTATGTTTACTATTACTAGAAATGTCAGCCTTTATAAAGTGATATTATTTATATTATTTCATACTAGTTACTGGAAATTGTCAAGCCTTTATAAAGTGATATGATATTTATATTATGTTTTACTAGTTACTAGAAATGTCAGCCATTATAAAGTGAATATTATATTATTGTGTGATACAGTTTTCTAGAAATGTCAGCCATTATAAAGATATTATATTTATATTATGTTATCTAGTTCCTAGAAATGTCCGCTATATAAGTGATATTATATTTATTTATGTATGATAGTTACTAGTATAACATAAATAAATATAATATCACTTATAAAGGCTATTAACAAATAGTCAGCAGCCATGTGGCAGTTAATATATATATAACTACCAGTAAAATAACTAGTAAAAGGAAAAACAAGATGGCTATGTACCTGGTATATTCATTATATTGCTTTGTGACATGAAGGTATTATACTGAACTGTATATTATATTTCAATGTACGATATGATTTCTGTTTCAAGTTGGTAACTACCAGGTAGTTTGAGTTAAGGTTGAAAGCAACATTTACAGTGTATATTGCTTATGTTTAATATAACTAAAAATGATACACGATTATGCTTGTGACGGTCTCATCATCCAAAGTCAATGGTTAACTGTAATATTCATCCATCCAGGTCACGGTATATCTGTAATATTCTCATCAGGTCATGGTATATCTGTAATATTCATCCATCCAGGTCACGGTATATTCTGTAATATTAATCCATCAGGTCATGGATATCTGTAATATTCATCCATCCAGGTACGGTATATCTGTAATCATTCATCACCAGGTCATGGTATATCTGTAATATTCATTCATCCAGGTCACGGTTATCTGTAATATTCATCTCATCCAGGTCAAGTATATCTGTATATTCATTCATCCAGGTCACGGTTATCTGATATTCAATCCATCCAGGTCACGGTATATCTGTAATATTCATTCATCCAGGTCATGGTATATTCGTAATATTATCCGTCCGGTCATGGTATATCGAATATTCATCATCCAGGTCATGGTATATCGGTAATATTCATTCATCCAGGTCACGGTATCGTAATATTATTCATCCAGGTCACGGTATATCTGTAATATCATCCATCCAGTCATGGTATATCTGTAATATTCATTCATCCAGGTATGGTATATCTGTAATATTCATTATCAAGGTCACGGTTTATCTGTAATATTCATTCATCCATGTCACGGTATATCTGTAATATTCATTCATCAGGTCTGGTTAATCTGTAATATTCATCATCCCCGGTCACGGTAATCTATAATATTTATCCTCCAGGGTCATGGTATATCTGTAATATTCATCATCAGGTCACTGTATATCTGTATATTCATCATCCAGGGTCACGGTATATCTGTAATATTCATCCGTCCAGGTCACGGTGTTTGTATATCTGTCATATCCTCTCCAGGTCTGGTATATATGTATATTCATCCATCCAGGTCATGGTATATCTGTAATATTCATTCATCCAGGTACTGGTATATCTGTAAATTCATCATCCAGGTCATGGTATATCTGTAATATTCATCCATCCTTGGTCACGGTATATCTGTAATATTCATTCATCCAGGTCATTGGATATCTGTAATATTCATCCATCTGGTCACGGGTTATATCTGTAATATTCATTCATCCAGTCATGGTATATCTGGAATATCACCATCCAGGTCCGGTTATATCACAGCCCTGCCCCTGGATACGTAATTTTAGTCACCTCCGTGTACAAATTCGAACATCCCGAAATTGCTATTTTGATGGTTTTTAGTTGTTGCCCACAAGACAATCCGAGGAGTCCCAGATCTTGTGACACAAACGTTCAGCCGTTGCTGCAAATACTTCATCCCGGCGAGGCAATATGGTTCCCGGGCCTCATGTACAGGAGACCTCTCTGCCGGCTGCATTGGGAAACTACAAACATAGCCAAACAGGGTGAAACGCCGTGACTATAATCTGGCGGCGAAAGTTCCTCCAGCAAATACAGGTAAAATGCTCAAGTTGTTAAATAGTGATAACCTGGACCTGCGCGGGTGTTACTGGTCCGTCTGTCGGTTCCACCGGAATTTCGTAGGAGAAGCCGAGGACAACGGTTGAATCTAAACTGCGGAACCTTTACATGGAAACACCATTGACGCCCACGGCCCACCGGTTTGCAAATCATCCCAACAATAACCGCACGAGCAGGGGCCCAACGGTTTCCCTACGTGAAGCGGTTCCCTGTGTGCGTCCACCTTCGGATGGATGTTGTTGGCTTTGTGAACTGACTGTGGATCTCTCTCTGGACGGAAGCTGGTTAGCTCCCGTCTCCCATGCTACTCCGTGACTCTACACAGGGGTCGTCCCCACACGCAGACCCCACAATAAGCGGATTAATGTTGGGATTTTGAGGCGGGAATGATGTTTGATTTCTTTCAGAAAGGTTTCTAACAATGGTGAATGAATTTCACAGTGGAATTCATGTACACTCCCAGTGCCAAGTCACTCACATCCCAATACATCCATCGGTTCACATCCACCTGGCATGACCTTAAGCTTCTAGTGAAGTTGGGCTCTCAGCATTCTTTACGGCCACCAGTTGGGCTGCTCAACGAACTACTGGCGGACATTTCTTAGATAATTCCTGTGTAGCCCCTCCGCTCACACAGAGGGACCTGTAGAGGGAGCACCGTGGAACCCCAGACATATGACAATGGAGTCCTGGCAGGGACGGACTAACAGAGACAAGCTTAATCAGCTCCAGTAGCCAGCTCCAAACAGGACGGGGTCCCACTATCCTCTCCGAAATGCCCCTTCTCCCGTTTTCCTTCAGGCGCAGCTTGATTTGGGGCGGCCAACGCGACGGGGAATCTCCCACTGTGATGTCCTCTTTGTTGAGGGAGTCTGTGCTGGATGTGAGGGGGGGGTACGGCCGTACATCATTGCTTGCACCAGTTAACACCTGGACGCGTTGCACGATGTGCCGTCTGGGGCAGTATGGGGGACACTGTTCGGAAAACCTTGGTGTGCGGGTTGATTTTCAAATCTGGTCCCTTCTGCGTAGTCTCCACTACAAGACCTGTCAATCACAGGAGACACCAATCGAGTAGCCCAGAAATATACGTCTTACCATTGATATGGTCAGTTTATCTGCCCACAACCTACGAGCTTGATTTTCCACAGTTTATCCTTCATGGATTTGTAACCAGATATTTAATGATAAGTTCTATTTCTGTTATGGTAAAGGGAATCTGCCTCCTCTCTTGCTCAATCGGCTTTTATAAGCTTGGAGCATTCCTGTGCAGAGGCAGAGGGGAACAAGCAGTCAATCATTGGCTGGTACGTCGCGTTGTCCAACTCCCTTCATGCCAATAAAGAAACTCATTTAACTTACCCTTTCGCCCCTGTGCTATTTATACACACGTACGGTTCTCGGTTCCCTCATCCGAATCCTTGCACGTCTGGGACAGGTACGCGGTAACACATGCGCAGAGGTTTGGTTGGGCTGCTGGGCGTAATCGAGGTCTGGGGGAAAATCCTATCATAGTGGGGATGGATTTGGTGGATCTGGTTGCTGTTGCCGATGGTTGTATATAGCTGTAAAGGAGGAGAGTCGAGAGTGGCGTTTCTTCCAAGATTAGTCGCTGGGTTCTGAGGGAAAGGATACAACAAAACAAACAAATCACCCGACAGGTTCTCTTACCACCCTAGGATGGCGCCGGAGAATGGGGTGCGATGGGAATGTTGGGAAAGAATAAATGAATGTAAACACGGCTGTTTCTTGTTTGAAAGCTGGGCCGGCAATCCCCACTTGACCTCTCCCACTTACCGGAGACGTTTCCCTGTGCGCTGTCCAACAGTGATTACAGGTCTAACGGTGAAAGTTACGGGTCAGGTCTGTTACATTGAACATCATCTACTTGATAAAACTGTGAAATTAACCTTTTCCAGACTTTCTGGATGTATTTGACGACACAAGTATAAGGACGATAAATAACCACGAAGCCATGCGATGATGGGCCCCCAGCGCAGGCCAATCAGATACCAGACGTTTTTGTCTTCCTGTTGTGCCTTTGGCCGATGATGGCGGAAAGGGAAAGTGGTTCTGGGTAGAGAAAACAGAGAACAGTTAGTTGAACGGAAGTGGTCTCTCACCACCGGGGACACGGCATATGAAAATAGCAGCAGGGTGGCTCCGCTATTTTCAGGACATTAATGCAGACCCCATAACAATAAACTGGTAAATCTCCCCAGCCCAGTGACTGTGGGCCCGAAAACACCGTGGCACGGGCTCTCGTGGCCTTACCGAGTTTCTCTCTGTTGCTGTCTCTGTACGAGCGAAAAGGGCCCGGCGCCTCAGGTGAGTCCTTGCATCAGGCAGTGGTGGTGCCCGGTACGGTTGCAAGCGGTGGGCGCACAGCGTTACCCCATGTGGAAAAAAAGAGATTCAGTATCCATTAAAGACTGCGCTACTGGCGTAAACAGTACCATTCATGTCCAATCTGAATGCCTAGTGGGGCAATCGTGTTGACTTATTAAGGGAATGCATGGAACTCCATTGGCACAGGTACCGGAGCCGCTGACGATCCATGTTTCTTAACGGATCTAAAGAAAAATTTCATGAAAATCATCCAGGCTGTAAGCAAAAAGTAGAAAACAGCAGAAGGGACACAGGATGGCGCTGCCCACGCGACTGGTTCAGTTGGTATGGCTTACAAATTTGGCACTTGGGTTTTATCGTACCCAACCATAATGATCCTCCTGTGAGGGGTTCGGAACTCCTCAGTACGGAACTTGCAGCTGGAATTTAAACTGACACTCGGGCCTTTTGGAAACTTCCCCCTGGAAAACAGATTGTTACAGTGCACCTGGGGGAACAGTTCAAAGAGACGGCTATTAAGCAGAGCCTGCCAAGCCTTCCACCAGCAGATCGGTTTATGCGCAGTACGATCACAGCACAGGACTGGAAACCGCCCCAACACAAGGTTGTAACCCATGAACTAACATCCTTTACAAGGGCGTTGCTCACCATTCAACTGAAAAAATGGTGTTATACTATAGACCGACTCGTGTCCGAACCTTCGCCAAAATACGGGTCTACCACTCCGAGGAGGCCACCATTTTCGGAAAAAATTGAAAATCCGCGATGCGGACCCTGTATTAAACATGAAAAAAATCCTAGAACAATACCGTAGAAATCCCTCGGGTTCGGAAGTTTGGAAGCGGGGATCCGGAAAGGAATCAGGCGAAAATATCCGACGTTCGACGAACGGGATAAATCCGCTTGCGCGGATCGGGTTTGGATCCCGCGAACCGGCCAATCCCTAATTACAAATCTCACCCCCCAAACGAAACAGTTAGAAATCTTAGAGAGTAAGATAACCTTTAATGGCTGCCTAGTGTCCGAGTCCCTTCGACTATTTATTTATTATAATCTTACTAATCATCTCAGATTGTCTCCCGCACTCTTGCTCCTTTCCTATATTTGGGACTTACTGGGAGCCGTTCCATAGTCACTATTCTTACCGTCTCTATATCTTATCTAGTGTTGGATTTGTTAGATATTAAAGGCATACTTCATTTGATTAGAATTAGAAAACATCCTTAGTATGGTAAATAATATGTTCTGGTTGTACGCTGCCAAGATCTTTATTGATTGTTTTATTGGTTACCTACATCGCTGTGGAAAATTCGGGGCCTGTCGAACTGGAACTCCGTCTCTATGTTCACGTCGCCAACTCTCGTTCTTGCACGCCCAAGTACTCGGTTATCCTGGCCCACACCGTATTCCAGGCTCTGCGCCAAACGTCACATCAGCCATGGACTCCCATCCGGTTAATGGACGAGACCACTCCAAACAATCGCCTGGAGTGTAATAACAATTTGTAGATGATCTCGTCCTTATTCCACCACAGCAGTGGAATGTACAGAAAAACCACCACGCTCTCTATATGGGAAGTTGCCCAATGTCATCAGAAAATATAACTACAGCTGCATATTGGGGGGGTACGTCTTAATGGAGGTCTGTACAGTTATCACCATGCGAGTTTGAGGCAAATGAAGTCAGACCAATCAATGTTGAACTATGTTGGTATGATTCTATTTGTAACAGGTGTTAACGTTTTCCAGAAAGCCATCGTATGGGGTCGTTTCAAGTAGGGATGGGCGTGGGCCCGGAGCTGTGTAAGCTCATCCCTCGGGAATTTTGTTAGATGTCAGTCCGTTGCAAATGGGAACACAAATTGGCTCAATACCTGACGTGCTGCATAGATAGAGAGGTATTTAGCGGGATGAATGATGAAGATGCCTGTGGATTAAAAAGGACCTCGGATCTAATTTCGTTTGTGGCAAAACATTCGCTTATCCGTCAGATATACGATAGTCCTGAGAATAAGACATCCGCAATCATAATAAACCGAACACAATAGGGGACACGGTGGCAGGGTGAGGACCCTGAATAAAATCCACTGGCACAACCGAAATGTAGAGAAATGCCACATGTTGGACGGCACCGGACCTCTGCAGCTGTACAGCTGATCAACACGCATGCAAACCGTCAGGGCCGGCACCTTATGTGACAGGGAATTCTGATGAACCTGAGGATAACATGCGGACGAGGTCGGTGAGAACACCTTACTTCATACTCGTCCACGTTTCCTTTCATCACCTGCCGCGTGTGGGATCAAAGAGGGGAGATGTGTGAGGTAGTCGTAAATGGAAAAAAACACCCACATTTATTACCCATATCTATAAAAATGCCAAGATGCACAATGTGGTGTTTAAGATACCACCAGATAAGATAGCCCTGATATTAAACCCCTGAGGGACGTGATTTATAAAGACAGTCACGGCCCAACCATATTGTTTGCTTTCAGTCAACTTAGTGACCTCCTGACCTCTGTCACATGCCCCCTTCCCTGTAGTGGTCTGTAAACAGGATGGTACGAGACTTCTACGTGGGCGGTGACGCGTTAACATAGGCGATCAAGGACAAGGCTATGTTGAGATGGAATGCTGGGGAAATTCGCCACATGAGTGTATAAAAGGGAATTCCTACTTTCTTTCTAGATTGCTCGTTTGTCATAGTCAGGTTGTGCCAGATCTGACTCTGCTATAGTGAATCATTTGGTATCAGGGACATTGCCAGGGAGTTGTAAGGAGAACATTGGCGCCATTAGGACAAACAGCAAGTCTGTGATAAAGACAAAATCGTTGACCCAGCAGGACCAGGAAATCATGGTGATCGGCCACCAACACGGGTACACATTTAGTGGAACGCCTTTGTTCATCTGTACCCAAACTCTAACCTGTTGGGCCTTGGTGGTCTTTCCAGGACAACCAGCGACTCTCCACCCGCTGAAGGTCTATACGTGTAGTATCTGGCCAAATCCTTTCAAGTGGCTCGCATGGGTCCTTGTGTTCCAATCAGGGTGATAAAATTGGAGCTCGTGGAGGTTCAATGCAGGAATTGTACGTCCTCCGGCTGTCG
The DNA here is from genome assembly GCA_019447015.1 of Hymenochirus boettgeri. Classification (NCBI taxonomy): domain Eukaryota; kingdom Metazoa; phylum Chordata; class Amphibia; order Anura; family Pipidae; genus Hymenochirus; species Hymenochirus boettgeri. The sequence goes on along the minus strand of CM033476.1, from coordinate 107,471,759 downwards.
GAGACCCGCCAGGAACCAGGCACAAGATCATCTCCCGCTGCAGCCGAATAGAGTAAATATGTTATTAGCATACCACACCATCACGTCCATTACAACACCATCACCGTCAGACACACCATCAACGTCATCAAACCAACCATCACCGTCTCATACACACCATCACCGTCATACACACCACCATCACAGTCATACACCATCACCGGCATACACACCCATCAACGTCATTACACCACCATCACCGTTCAGAAACACATCACCGATCATAAACACCATCACAGTCATACACACCATCACCGTTAGACACACCATCACAGTCAGACACACCTCCACCGTATACACACATCACGGTCCCTGGCTGTATGGTCATAAACATGGACTTAAAGTGCTATCAGGTCCTGGAATTTTCGCTAGAGAGTTCATTGTAGCAAAATGACTAAAATTCCCATGTTAGAAACCCAGAGTCTAGTTGCATTGGAAATAATCAGGTGAAACAGGGTGGGACTCATGTGATAAGAATTGTTTGTTTTTGCTACACTAACAAAGATGCTGGGGTTTGTAGTTCATAAAGCAATCAAACCCTCCCTTTTCCCTGTGAAACAGCTGCTATTACAGAATAAACGGTGAGGTTGAGGGTCTATGTGGATAGTACCGGTCCAGGTCTGATTCATGTCAGGTCTTACCTGGCGTATTGGGGGACCGTAGACCTCGTACCCACTGACTGGACGCGTAATTCCTAATCGCGTATAGCTGCGATCATGCATCCCCAGTGCATAGCGAAGAAGCTTTGAAAAAAGGACAACCAATTTGACTGAACGTCAACGCTCACTGTAAACATCACGTCTGAATATTCTACCATTTATATATCTATATTCATCCATCAAGGTCACGGTATATCTGTAATATTCATCCATACAGGTCAGTATATCTGTAATATTCATCATCCAGGTATGGTATATCTGTAATATTCATCCATCAGGTCACGGTATATCTGCTTAATATTCACCATCAGGTCACGTATATCGTCATATTCACCATCCGGGTCACGGTATATCGTCAGATTCATTTATACGGGTCCCGGGAATCTGTAATATCATCCAATAAACGGTCACGAATACAAGCCAGTGTAAATAAGTGGTATCACATCGGGTCACGGTATATAAGTGTGAATCTATTAATCAGCAATGACAGGGTCACGGCCCCACACGGGTATACTGTATCATTCATACACAGTCGGGCGGAGTCGCACCAGGGGATAATCTGTTAATATCTCATTGCAATCCAGGGTTCAAAGGGTGTTATCTGTAATATTCATCCATCCCCGGTCACGGGCGTGGGTCGTATATCTGTAAATATTAATAAAGTACAGGGTCGGTATATTCTGCGGTAAGCTATTCATCACCATCCGGTCACGGTATATCAGCTGTAAAGTTCATCCGATCAGGTTCTAGGGTAGTATACTGTAATAGTGCATCAGTCGCGGATCACCGGTAACATATATCACTGTTAAATATCACCATCCAGTCACTCGGTTGTAATCGTAATATCAGTAAGCCCAGGATAAAGGGGGGTCTATCATGTAATATATTCATCCAAAGGGTCACGGTATATATGGAAATATTCATTGACTCAGGGTCACCGGTTCTGAGAAGTATAGTGTAAAGTATGGTCATTCCATCGCAGGCTACACTAGCTAGTGATCTGTAAATTCAGGTCATCCCAGGGGTGTCACGGTGTATGTCTGGGAATATTCATCAGCATCCAAGGTGCAACGGGGGATATTTGTAAGTGTCATCACCCCAGTCCAGGGTAACAGGGTATATTCGGTAGTTATTCATCCATCCAGGTAGAAGATGGGTATAGAGGACTGCAATATAATCTGTGAAGACTTAATCCATCCAGGTCACGGTATATACTGGTAAAGATGTCATCATCAGGCTCACGGGGTATCTGTATACATATGTCGATCCATCCAGTTCACGGGTGTTCGTCGCTATAGACGCATCAGGACGTGGTAGTTCTGTAATATTCATTCATCCAGGTCACGGTGATAGTCTGGTAAGATTCATTCCATCCAGGGACGGTTATATCTGTGAATATTCATAACATCTCAGGTCACGGTACTATGCTAATTATTATCTCCAATCCGGTCACGGTTTAAATGCTGATAATTCATCATCACTCAGGTCACGGAATATGTCTTATAATAATTCATTCCATCAGGTAACGGCTATATCTGTAATATTCATCCATCCAGGTGCACGGTATATCTGTGGTAAAATTCATCATCCAGGTCACGGTGTTTATTCTGTAATATTCATTCATCCAGGTCACGGGATATCTGATGTAATATTCATCCATCCAGGTCACGGGTATATCTGTAATATTCATCCATCCAGGTCAACGGTATATCTGTAATATTCATCAATCACGAGGTCACAGGTCATATATCTGTAATAATCATCCATATCAAAGTGCATCATCCAGGTACGGTATCTGTAATATTCATTCATCCAGGTCACGGTTATATCTGTACATATTCATCATCAGGTTTCACGGTATATTGTAATATTCATATCATCCAGGTCACGGTATATCTGTAATATTACATACATCAGGTCACTGTATATCTGTTAATATTCATTCAATTCAGGTCAGGTATATCAATGTGAATATTCAACCAATCCGGTCACGGTATATCTGTAATATTCATCCATCCAGTGTCACAGGTTGGTATCGTAACAATCATCCAATCCAGGTCACGGTAGATCTGTAATATTCATCATCAGGTCACGGGTCAACATAGGCTAGTAATAATTCATCCATCCAGGTCACGGTATATCTGTAATATTCATCATCCAGGTCAGGTATACGTGTATATTCACCATCCGAGGTGTCACGATACTTCGGTTAATATTTTCATCCCATCAGGGTCACGGTTTATGGATCCTGTAATATTCTCATCACTGCCAGGTAACGGTATAATAGTTCTGTAATATTATCCTATACCAGGTCACGGGTATATCTGTAATATTCATCCATCCAGGGTGCTACGGGTTTATATCTTGTATATTCAATCCATCCAGGTCACGGATATCTGTAAGATTCATCCATCCAGGTCCACGTATATTGTAATATTCATCCATAAGTCACGATATCTGTGTAATATTCATTCCATCCAGGCACGGATTATCTACAAGTCACTCCATCCAGGATCACGTATGTAGGTCTGATATCATCATCGCCGATTATCTGCGAATCATACAGGGTTTCAGCGTGTATATCTGTAATATTTCATCCATCCAGGTCACGGTTATATCTGGTATATTTAGCCATCCGGATCTACGGTATATCGGTAACTATCCATCCGGTCCAGGTTACTGTATATAAATCATCCTGTTAATATCTGATATGCATCATTCCAGGTCGACTGTATATCTGGATATTAACTGTCCGGTTCACGGTTAGAACTGTACTTGAAGTTTAGTTGTTGAAGACGTTTCGCTAGTCATCCAACTGGATCTCTCAATTCAGAATGACTTGTACAAGAATCTGTTGGTAATATAAGTTCCCCTGGAATATGTCCCAATTAGCATATAACATCCAGGAGTCAGGGACCCTCCATATGAGCCAGTTGTTAGGGACCTTCTGAAAAGTTTTGATTGCTAAGAGGCATTATCAAAACTACCCAGGGTAAGATGTGAAAACCGTACTGATCTAACTGAATACCACCATACCATGACCTGGATGAATGGGAACCTTCACAATTCTACTATATTCCACAGCTTTTTTTAATATTAGGTTACATTTCCTGTGGAGCTGCCATGCTTGTCAGTAGAATTACTATAATCACATGGTAGCCACAAGGCAAGGTTTCTCCACAAAGTGCAGCATATTTAAGACTGTTATAAAGCTGCACTGAACTGAAAAGGATTGTCGGACACATGAAAGGGTCTTCTTACCAGGTATAACCGTTGATTTGGAACGGCCAATTAAAAGAGCCAATAGGAGGAAGCGGAGGAACATTCTGTGAATCGTCCAATCCCAGTCCGACACCTACATTTCTAGGGAGAAAATAGAAAGATTCAGATCATTAGTTCAGTTCCCATGGAGCATAATAAAGTCTCACAACCCAACATGGCCTTTATAAGGTAGCAATCTCTTTAATTATACAACAGACCATAAGATAAATATCTGTACCGATGCCCTAACCAATCATAATAATCTATATAGAAACACCAAATATTAGTTAGTCTAAAGGGTGTAAAGTGGTAATTTTTTTTAGAGGGCGGCAGTTTGTATCTGTGGACACTAGAGGGCAGCACATTCTGAAAATCTAGATCCACTGTTACAGTTTCCTGGTGCAGCAAATTTATACAGTAATGCACAGCAAGTCTTCAAACTACAGTGTCCTAATACAGATAGGGGTAAACCCAGATAATGTAAAACTGCCCAAACACCAATCTAGTCCAACCTTTATACCCTACCCATAATGTCTGTATAACAGTTTATATGGGATAGGGTGAGATAATTGAGGGGCCTGTGTTTGGATATTGCTGTTATTAATAGGTAGGTGCGAGTATATGGAGGGCTTTGTTGGAAATAGTGGATTTTTGGAATAGGGTGAGATATATGGAGGTGGCTGTGTTTGTAATATCTGATTTATTAGGATAGGGTAGATATATGGAGGGGGCTGGTGTTGGATAGTTGCTTGTATAGGAGAGGGGTGCGATATATGGAGAAGGCTGTGTTGATATTGATTTTAGGATTAGGGTGGAGATATAGGCGGGGTCTGTGTTGGCTCGATGCGTCTCGAATAAGGTGAGATCTCTGGAGGGCTGTGTTTGGATAGTTCTTATCTGAATATGGCGGGTTGGATCTCTGGAGGGCTGTGGTTGGCTCGTGATTTTATAGGATACGGGTGAGATTATGGAGAGGGGCTGTGTTCGGATCGTGCTTCTCATCGGCTCGGGTGCCTTCCGGAGGTGGCTGTGTTGGATAGTGCTTTCTAGGATAGGGTTGAGCTATATGGCGGGGCTGTGGTTTGGATAGTGCTTTATAGGACTAGGGGTGAGATTATGGCGGGTGGGTTGTCAGGTCTTTACATACGGATAAGCGGGTGCGATATATGGAGGGCTGTGTTTGGGATAGTGATTTATAGATAGGGTGAGATAATGGTGGGCTGTGTTGGATATGATTTCTAGGATACGGGTGAGATATCTGCGGTGCTTTTGGTTGGATGTGCGTTAGAGGAATAGGGTGGAGATATATGGATAGGCTTGTGTTTGGCTATTGCTTTCTCGGCTCGGGTGCGCTCTCTGCGACGTGCCTGTGTTGGCTCGTGCTTTTAATGAGCGGAGGTGTCGCCTATATGGCGGGCTGTGTTGAGCTATTGCTTTCTAGGCTCGGGTGCCGATCTCTGGAGGGCTGTGTTGAGATCAGTGCTGTTTCGGCCTCCGGGTCGCTCTCTGGCGGGTTATGTGTTGGCTAGTTGCTTTATACGGCTCCCGGGTGACGGACTCTCTTGGAGGGGCTGTGTTGGATAGTTCTTTTCTAGGATGTTTGGAATTATGGAAGGGCTGTGTTGGATAGGATTTATTTAGGTATGTGTGCGATATAATGGAGTGCTGTGTTGGATAGTGCTTTATAGGATAGGGTGATATCTATGAGAGGCTGTGGTTGGATAGTGTTCTTTTATAGGATATGGTGATATATATGGAGGGCTGGGTTGGATATGCTTTATCGGCTAGGGTGAGATCTCTGGCAGGGGGTGTGTGCTAGTGCTTTATAGGGGAAATCGGGTGAGATCAATCTGGAGGCTGTGTTGGATATGCTTTATAGGATCGGGGTGAGCTCATATGGGAGGGCTGTGGTTGGATAGTGCTCCTTATATTAGATACAGGTGAGATATATTGAGGGGATGGAGGTGAGGGGCTTGTGTTGTGATAGTGCTTTATAGGATAGGTTGAGGCATCTATGGAGGGCTGTGTATTGGATAGTGGCTTTATGGATAGGGTGAGAGATATATGGAAGGGGGTGTGTTTGGAATCTTACTTTATAAGGATAGGGTGAATTATATGGAGGGGCTGTGTTGGATTGTTTATATAGATAAGGTAGAGTATATGGAGGGCTGGTGTTGGATAGTGCTTTATAGATAGGGTGAGATAGATGGAGGGGCTGTGTTTGGATAGTGCTTTATAGATAAGGGTGAGCTATATATGAGGGCTGTGTGTGGATAGTGCTTTATATGATAAGGGTAAGATTATATGGAGGGCTTTTGGATAAGTGCTTTCATAGGATCGGGTGGCGATATATGAGGGCTGTGTTGGATGTGCTTTTCATCGTATAAAGGGGAGATATATGGAGGGCTGTGCTTGGATAGAGCGTTATAGGAATAGGGTTGATAATATATGAGGGCTGTGTTTGGATAGTGCTTTATAGGATAAGGGTTAGATATATGGAAGGGGCTGTTTTGATCGTGCTTATAGATAATTAGGGTGGAGATTTATGGAGGGCTGTGATGTTTGGATAGTGCTTATAGGATAGGGTGAGATATATGGAGGTGGGGCTGTGTTGGATGTGCTTTAAGAGGATAAGGGTGAGATAATATGTATGGGCTGGATGTTTTTGGATAGTGCCTTTATAGGATAGGGGTGAGATATAGGAGGCTGTGTTTGGTAAGTGCTTCTCGGCTCGAGGTTGCGCTCTCCGTTAGCTGTGGTTTTGGGATATGACTTTGTACTCTAGGCTAGGGTGAGACTCTGGCCGGCCTGTGTTGGATCTTGCTTTATCTCGGATGGGGTGAGATCATCTGGAGGGCTGTGTTCTTGCTCGTAGCTTTCAGGCTAGGGTGAGATATAAGGGAGGGCTTGTTGGATAGTGGCTTTATTGGATGGGGTGAGCATATATGGAGGGGCTGTGTTGGATATTGCTTTAATAGGATATGTGTGAATGATATCTGGAGGGCTGTGTTGGTAGTGCTTTATAGGATAGGGTAAGATATATGGAAGGGCTGTGTTGGATAGTCTTCTAGATAGGTGAGATATTGGAGGGCTTGTGTTGTATAGGTGCTTTAATGGGATAAGGGTAGATATATGGAGGCTGTGTTGGATAGTGGCTTTATAGGATAGGGTGAGATATATGGTAGGAACTGTGTTGGATAGTGCTTTATAGGATAGGGGTAAGAATATATGGAGGACGTGTGTTGGATAGTGGCTTTATGGAATAAGGGGTGAGTATCTATGGAGGGGCTGTGGTCCGGATATGCTTTTAATAGGATAGGGTGGATATTGGAAGGGCTGTGTTTGTAGTGCGTTATATAGGATAGGGTGAGATATATGGATGACTGTGTTTGTATAGTGCTTTATAGGATAGGGTGAATATATTAGGGCTGTGGTTGGATAGTGCTTTATAGGATATCGGTGAATCTATGAGGGGCTGTGTTGGATAGGGCTTTATAGGTAGGGTGAGATGATATGGGAGGTGCTTTGTTTTGGTAGGTGCCTTTATATTGGATAGGGTGAGATATTGAGGGTCTGTGAATTGGATAGTGCTTTTAGCTTTAGTAGGATAGGGGTGAGATATATGGAGGGTCTGTGTTGGATAGTGCTTTATAGGATCAGGTGAGATATATGGAGTGGCGGCTGTGTTGGATAGGCTTATATATAGGATAGGGTGAAGATATATGGATGGCTGTGTTGGATAGGGCTGTTATAGGATAGGGTGAGATATATGGGAGGGGCTTGTGTTGGATCGTGCCTTTATAGTATGGGTGAGATATATGGGAGGGTCGGTGTTTGAATAGTGCTTTTAGGATAGGGTGAGATTATGTAGGGGCTGTGTTGGATAGTGCTTTATATAGGATAGGGTGAGATATATGGAGGGCTGTGTTGGGTGTGCTTATTAGGATAGGTGTGAACTTATGGAGGGGCTGTGTGGATAGTGCTTTCTAGGAATAGTGGTGCGTATAATGGAGGGCTGGTGTTGGATCGTGCGTTTATAGGATAGGTGAGATATATGGAGGGCGTTTTGGTTTTGCTCGGGCATTTTATCGGCTAGGGTGAAGATTCGGAGGGCTGTGTTGGATAGATAGTGCTTACTCTAGTATAGGTGAGATATTGGAGGGCTGTGTTGGATCTGCGTTACTATAGATAGGGTGCTCTATATGGAGGGCTGTGTTTGTATGCTTTATCGGATCGGGGCGATCTTGGCGGTTGATGGAGGGGCCTGTGTTTGGATAAATGCTTTATAGGATAGGGGGTGACGTATTTGCTGGTGTGTTGGATCAGTCTTTATAGGATCTGGTGAGACTCTATGGCTGTTCGCTGTGTTTGATAGTGCCTTTCCTCGGATTAAGTAGTGCGATATTCCTTAGGGGCTGGTTGGATAGTGCTTATAGGATAGGGGGAGATATTTGAGGGACGTTGTTAGAATAGTGCTTTATAGGATTAGGGTAGATATATGGGAGGGCTGTGTTTGATAGTGAAACTTTCCCATCGCATAGGGTGAGATATATGGCGGGCTGTGTTGGATGTTCTTTAATAAGTATAGGTGAGATATATGGAGGGAACTGTGTTGATAGTGCTTTTATAGGATAGGGTAGATATAATGGAGGCGGTTGGATAGTGCTTTATAGGATAGGGTGAGATATATGGATATGGAGGCGTGTTTGGATAAAAGTGCTTTATAGGATAGTGTGAGCTATATGAAAGGGGCCGTGTGTTGGAATTCTTTATAGGATAGGTATAATCATATGGAGGCTGTGTTGGATAGTGCTTATAGGATAGGGTAGATATATGGAAGGAAGCTGTGTTGGATAGTGCTTTATAGGATAGGTGAATATATGGAGGGCTGTGTTGGATATGGCATTTTAATAATAGGAGCGGTGAGAGTCTAATGGAGGGCTGTGTTGGATATGCTTTTATAGGGAATCGGGTGACATATATTGAGTGCTTTGTTGGCATAGGAGCGTTAATAGGATAGGGAAGATATATGTAGGGCTGTGTTGGCTATGTGGCTTGATTAGGATAGGGGAATATACATGGCGGGCTGTGTTGGATAGGGCTTAATGGATAGGGTGAGATAATGGAGGGCTTGTGTTTTGGGAGTAGTGCCTTATAGGATGGGTTAAGATACATGGCGGGCTGGTGGTGGATGTGCCTTGATCGGATAAGTGTGAGATAACTGAGGTCTGTGGTTGGATAGTGGCTTTATTAGGATGGGTGATATATGGAGGGCTGTGTGACTAGTGCTTTATATGATAGGGTGAGATATTGGAGGGTTTGTGGTTTTGATAGAGTGCTTTATCGGATAAAGGGTGAGATATAGGGAGGGGCTTGTGTTGGATAGTGCTTATTAGAGGATAGGGTGAAGATATAATGGATGGGGTGAGGGGATATGGGAAGGGCTGTGGTTTTGGATAGTGCTTTATAGGATAGGGTGGAGATATATGGAGGGCTGTGTTATGGATAGTGCTTACTGAATAGGTTGAGATTAATAATATGGAGGGGCTGTGTTGGATAGTGCTTTTATAGGATAGGGTGAGAATATACGAGGGCTTGTGTTGGATGTGCATTTTATAGAGTACGGGTGAGATATATGGCGGGCTGTTTTGGATAGTGTTTTATTCGGATCCGGTGCGCTTCCATAGGCGGGGGCTGGTGTTGGATAGTAAGCTTCTACGGATATGGTGAAGATATATGGAGGGCTGTTGGTTTATATAGTGCTTTATAGGATAGGTGAGATATATGGAGGGGCGGTGTTGGATCGTGCTTATAGGTAGGGTGAGATTCTACGGAGGGCGGAGGGCTGTTTGATAGTGTTTTATGGATGGGTGAGATAATATGGAGGTGCTGTTGTTTTGGAATAAGTGCTTTATAGGATAGGGTGAGATAATATGGAGGGGGGCGGGCTTGTGTTTGATAGTGGCTTTATAGAAGGGTGAGATATGTCTGGAGGGGCTGTGTTGGAATAGTTGCTTTATAGGATAGGGTTTAGATATATGGAGGGCTGTGTTGGATATTGAAAAATTTTATAGTATATGGGTATGATATATGGAGTTCTGTGTTGAGATCGTGCTTTATAGGATATGGGTGAGATATTATGGGAGGGCTGTGGTTTGGATAGTGCTTTTATAGGTATAAGGGGGGTGAGAATAATATGGAGGGGGGGCTGTGTTGGATAGTGCTTAAGGATAAGGGTGAGATATATGGAGGGCTGTGTTGGATAATGCTTTATAGGATAGGTGAGATAGGGGAGGGCCTGTTGGATAGTGCTTTATAGGATAGGTTGGAGATTATTGAGGGCTGTGTTGGATAGAGCGCTTTAAATAGGTAGGGTTGAGATATATGGGGTGGCTGTGTTGAGATAGTGGCTTTATAGAATAGGGGTGAGATCTATGGAGGGGCTGTGTTGGATATGCTTTATAGGGATAGGGTGAATATATGGAGGGGGCGGTGTTGGATAGTGCTTTTAATAGATAGGGTTGAGATATATGGAAGGGCCTGTGTTGGATAGTGCTTTGAATCGGATAGGTGGTGAGATATAATGGAGGGCTGTGTTGGATAGTGCTTTATAGGATAGGGTGAAATATTGGGAGAGCTGTGTTTGGATAGTGCTTTATATGATAAGGTTGAAGATCTATGGAGGGGCTGTGTTGGATAGTGCTTTATAGGATCGGGTTTGAGATATATGGTAGGGGTGGCTGTGTTGGCATAGTGATTTATAGGATAGGGTTAGATATATGGGAGGGGATGGAGTGGCGCTGTGTTGGATAGTGCTTTAATAGAATAAGGTGGATTATGGAGGGGATTTTTTGGATAGTGCTTATATCGGATAGGTTGAGAATAAATACGGCAGTGGTCCTGTGGGTTGGATAGTGCCGTTTAATCGAATAAGGTCGGATTCTGGAGGGCCTGTGTTGGATAGTGCTTTATAGGATATGGTTGAATGATATCGTAGTTGGTGATGATTGTTGGATAGGCTTATATGCGCCTTCCGGTGCGCTCCTCTGGCTGGCTGTGTTGGAATCGTGCTTTCATAGGCCAACTCGGTGTTGAGATCTATGGTGAGGTGCCGGCTTTGTTGGGAGATAGTTGGCTTTAATAGGATAGGGTGAGACTATATGGAGGGCTTGTGTTGGATAGGCTTTTATAGGGATAGGGTGAAGCTATATGGAGGGCTTTGTTGGATAATGTGCTTTATATTATAGGGTGCGAAATCTATGGAGGCTATGTGTTTGGATAGTGCTTTTATAGGATAGGGTTAGTATACTGAGGGGCCTGTGTGGATAGTGCTTTATAGCATAAGGTGAGATTATTGGAGGGGGAGGGTGATGTTTGTTGTAGCTCGTGCTTTTTTCGGCTCGGTTTGCGAATCTATGGAGGGGGCTGTGTTGGATCGGAGTGCCTTTATAGAAGGTGAGGATATATGAAGGGGTGTGTTGGATTCGTGCTTTATAGGTCGGGTGATATATATGGAGGGCTGTGTTGGCATAGTGTCTTTATAGGATAGGGTGAAATATCTCTGGAGAGTGTGTGGATTGCTTTTTTGGAATAGGGTGAGATATATTGGAGGGCCTGTGTTGAGAATAGTGCTTTGTGAGGATGGGAAGCACTTGAGTTGAGGATGGATTGAGCGGTGCCAGGGGGCTGTTGTTTTGGTTGACTACACAGGAGTTGTTGCAAGTAGTTAGCTGGTATATGATAGGCAATGGACCTAGGAATTTTGTAGCTTCAATTTGAAAGAACTGTTTCACATGCGGGGAGATGTTTTTTTTGATTGGAGCTGACATGAATTGGCAAGAGAATTGAGCATGAGCGATTGAAGGAAAGATCGGAATCGAGCGTTATTCCATCCCCAGGCAGCGGCCCCCTCTGGGATATTTGGGTCCCCCTCGCTGTGTATGTTCCTCTTCCCGGGTCTGTTCTCCCCCTTTCCCCCCCCCCCCCCTGCGACCTACAATCTACAAGGGATTTGTAGGCTAGGGGAAGGGGGAGAAACAACCTGGAGGGAGCGGGAAGGGGGAGAATGTTCAAGAAGGCACGAGTCCTATATGGACTTTGCTAGGCTCCTGGTGGAGTTTTTTGGTGTTTTTTTTTTTTTTTTTGGGACTTTGATGGGGGGGGGGATTACTGGGGAGTTTTTTTGGATCTGGGATGTCAAGGTAAGGATTTTATTACACTACACCAGTGGGGCCATTTGTGGTTTTCATTTATATAGTTTTGGGGGTGGGACCATGTCCTTATATATAAGACTAGGGAAGGGTAACAGCATTGTGAGGGTTGTAAAAAGGACAAGTTCGCAGTCTTTGTCCATGTGTTAAGTTTGGGAAGCGGGAGGACATAAGGCAGAGATGGCACTAATGCAGTGCCTGGGACCTGGATGTCCATTGTAGGGAGATCCTGGGGGGCAGAGAGTAAATTGGGTAAATCTTCCACATACGGTGACACTGGCACCCAAATGACACTAATGAAGTATTCCAAGGCCATGGGTGTAGTGGAGACAAGAAGAGGACCTAGTACCGAGCCTTGCGGGCCCCCCACAGGGAGGGGGCGGGAGTGGAGCTATTGCGGGGCAAGAAGGGTGAGAAGGAGAAGCAACTAAAGGTCCTACCAGAGAGATAAAGAGGCAGCCACAGAGTGTGGCAGTGGTCCCTGGCTACCTAAGGAGGGAGGCCGGGATCTGAGAAGTAGGGAGGGTTGATGAAAGCATTCAATGAAAAAGCAGAGGACAGAAAGAAGAATGAGCATAGACAGTGACCTTTAGATTTAGCACCAGATCATTGGTCCCTTTAGGAGGGGAGTTTCCTCCGTGGCGTGGTTAGGGCGGAAGCCTGATTGGTGAGTGGTCCAGAGAGAGAGTTAAGCATACATGTGACTGAACCAGGTCACATAGAACATGTCTTTCCGAGTAGTAATTGAAAGCGAATTGGAGAAGGAGCCAGGCCGGTAGCTGGAAAGAGCAGGCTGGTTCCCACTCAGGAGGGGTTTTTTAATTAAGGGGTACAAACTACAAAACAACAATATTTTAATAATAGCGGTGAAAGAGTAACCAGTGGAGAGGGACAGTTCAATAGGGAGGTTTAGGATCTGGATGAATGGAGATGATAGTTGGGAATAAGAGTAGAGGGATGGGTCATTGTGGCAGAGTGGTGAGACCCGTGTCCTGGAATATTTTTTAAATTCAAAGAAAGTCTCTATTGTTGACTTGAACTCTTACGCCAGTGGTCACTCTCGGCTATTGGGATTTTTGTTTCTTTACTTTTTAATCTGTCCGTAGCCCATGGTTTTTGTGGTTCTTGTGACCAAGGCGATGGGTGGGATAGGAGCAACAGGAGTCAAAGGCATTGGAAACTGGTTTATAGTGTGGACAGCTTGCAAGGTTAGGGTCAGAGAAGGGAGGTCAATGGAGTAAGTTGTATTTTGAGGGAGAAACAGAGAGCGAAAATGGGGGGGGACAAGATTAACGCAGTCCTGCATCATGTGTGTGGGAGAGTAAACACGACTGTGAGTGGGACTGGAGAGATAGACGGGAGAGGGCCTGTGGTAGGGAGTGATGGGTATGAAAGTACAGTGCTCAGAGAGAAGAATACCAACTCCCCCACCACATTTATATTATCAGGTCTAGATGGTGTCGTCTGATACCAAAATACACAGGTTTCACGTGTCAGGGCCCTTCAGTCCATGTTAATCTGGTGTTTAATGCACAAATTCAGCCCGACACGTAGGAACAATGGGCAACATAATTTTACCAATGTCATAATTTTACTATTTTTCCTTTACAGATATACGGCTGGCCTGAATTACAACTACAAATTGGGTGTGGTGTCGATGGGAGACAGATAAATTAAAAAAATGATAACAGAGTGAGGATCAAACACACTGGATAAAGAATGTCCAGTCCAGAGCAAACCAGGCAAAATTACATACAATGAAGCACAGGAAGGGATGCACAGTGGAGAGAGTGGTGAAATAGGTTAGTACAGCAGATTCATACCAGGCAAACATGTACAATGAAGCACAGGCAAGGATGCACATTGTAGAAGATGAATAGGGTTCGTACAGGCACAAGCATATCATAACCAGGCAAAAATTACAAGCAGCACAGGAAGGGATGCAACAGTGGGAGAGGGATGAATAGGTTAGTATCAGCAGAATCATACCAGGCAAAATTACACTCAACACAGACGGGGATCACAGTGGAGAGTGATTTGATAGGTAGTACACAGCAAATCATACAGGCAAAAAATTAAATCAATCAGCACATGACGGATGCACATTGGAGAATGATGAAATAGGGTAGTTACAGCAGATCATACCAGGCAAAAATTACAAGCCGGCCAGGAAGGATGCACAGTGGAAGAATGATGAATATTGTAGTACAGCTGATCATATACCGGCAACATTACATCAAGCCCATAAGTGAGATCACAGTGGGAGAGTGATGAATAGGGGTACAAGCAATCATCCCATACAAAAGCAATACAATGAAGCACAGTAAGGAATGCACAGTGGAAGAGTGATGAATAGAGGGAGTAACACAGCAGATCATACCGAGGCAAAAATGACAATGAGCACAGGAATGGATGCACCTTGGAAGTGATGAATAGGGTAGTACAGCAGATCATACCCTGTAATGAACAATAAAGATGGATAGAAATCCTGATGGTGCCCTAGTGTATTTTCTGGTGGTTAATTAGAGATGGTTTCGAACTTCGCAGAACATCCAGATCCAGTCACTCGAGGATCCGCGAATTTTCGAAAAAAATTCGAAAATCTGTGAGCGGACCCATCCGCCGTTTCGCGAACGGGATAAATCCCGCGGCGGATCCGGGTTCGGATCCGCAAACCGGCATCCCTAATGTAATCACCCCCTAACATCTTAGAAATGCTGCACTTGGAAAAGGCTGCAGAATGTGACAGAAAGGTCCCACAATGTGACTAGGGCCCTACAGAGTATAATCAATAATAACAGGATTAGAACCGGACGGGCAAAAAAAAACGTATTTTTTTCTAAATGTAACCCGGCCATCCACACCATTGATTTACTGAAAAACTTCCTATTGGGTATTTTTAAAACTCTTTAAAATGGAGAAAGATTAATTTCAGGGGTCTTTTACATAAATATATATAATATTATCTTTCATTATCTCACAGAAAAGAACGTAAGAAGTCCATGTTTAGTAAGAGAAAGCCCCTGTGTGTGACGGGTTACCAGCTATGTGTGTACAGTTTAGTTGTGGATCAT
This sequence comes from Hymenochirus boettgeri, assembly GCA_019447015.1. Lineage (NCBI taxonomy): Eukaryota > Metazoa > Chordata > Amphibia > Anura > Pipidae > Hymenochirus > Hymenochirus boettgeri. The sequence continues at coordinate 107,456,516 of CM033476.1, read as the reverse complement.
GTGTGCCTTGGGGGGGTTGGGTTACAAGACATGGAACCTCATTTTTGGTTTGCTCATCACGCCATCCTTGTCTTGCATTTTTCCGGGAATGGACTTGGAATGATACACACAGTAAGATAGAGGAAACCATTTATCAAATCACGTGACAAGTAACTTGGTAGTATCTAAGCGTTCGGCTTCTAAGGACAAAGTTGGTTTAACCATCGGGGGGGACTTTTCTCAACCTCATTGCTATTATTCCCTATACAGAAAAAAAATGTTGGTGAGCAAATAATTATGGTTTCATTTTCTTTCCCTAATCTCCTCCGGTTTAACCTCTCCCCTCTCAACCAATCTCTCACAACCGGTGCGGCCTGGGACTCTGCCGCGGGGTTTGGGGCCACGTTGGCCCGGTGACAACAGTATCAGACCTAGAGGACCTCTTGGTTTCAATGGTTTAATTAAATTGTGGTGATGGTGAGGTGCTATATTGCATGTAGTACTTTGACTTGGCGAGAATTCATTGACGTTTCAACGATAATTTGCCTGAAATTATTCTACATTCTAATCGAAAGCGGGGAAATGAAAAAAGATGAATCCCTTGGATTCTCTATTTCAAACATGTTTAATTGCCAACGGGCATTGAATTACCAACACTCATGCTCCAGTCCCCTTTATTAGAGATTTCCGAACTTTTTTAAACTTCGCAAAATCCGGTCCCCCCCGTGATCTCGAATTTTCGTCAAAATTTTTCGAAAATCCCCATTAAAACCTATAAAAATTCGAAAATAGCTGATTCTTCGAAAATACGAGGATTCTGCGAAATAACGAAATCTATCTGCGATTTCTCTTTATTTTCCCGTATTTTTCGTAAAATACAATAACCTTGTAATTTCGAAAATTTTCGAAAAAAGAAAAAAGCGTTTCGGAAAAGCTTTTGAAGGCGGAAAACCGGAAAATCTGCGATATCCGCCGTTCACGAAACGAAGTAAATCCCCGATCAACTGGGGGCCATCACGTTAGTACTTATTAGTTCCGAACTCGTGCACATAATTTTTGATTTCTCAAATTACAAAAATTTGAGTATTTATCCGCAGTTTAGAATCGGTATCCCTCCTCTACTTTAGTTAGCGCTTTATATAACCCCTACAATGCGGCTTTTGGGTAAAATTATGAGGTTAACCGACAGACAAAGGCGAATTTATTAAGGTTTATCTCGCAAATTTAAGGGTTAATAATGCTACATTACGAGCATATAATGCCCCATTAGGCTACAAATCCAAGGGTCCAACGCTGAATTTTATTAAGGGTGTGCGCGGCCAAATTCAAAGGGTTTGTGATCAAAGCGTATATATGGGTTCGGTAACCCTGGGAATTCGGCCATAAACCTTGAAATTTAGCAATTGGTGGTAACACTTGAAATTTGGCAAAAACACCCTCAAGTGTTCCAATTGGTTTTTGGAACCCCCCTCGAAAATTCATTCATTGCGGAAGCCTGACACTGCCCAATGGTAGGAACGTTTAGTGTTTAAAACGGTTTTGGTGATATGGACGTGTTCCCCAAGTAAAACCATTTCCGGGTCCCGATCCATTTCCAGTAAAGTTACCAATTGAAATTTTACTGTCAGCCATTTTCTAGTCCTTATTCTTTTGGACAGGGTCTCTAATCTTTTTTCTGTCTGGGGTAAAACACCGAGAGGGTAATCAACCACGGTATGAAGAAGGACCTGCAAATAGCACCTCCCTCTTGTGAATAGGTGGAATTTTTTTGCTTGGCAATAGTTTAAGAAAAAAGTGATTCGCCCGTCTCCCCCTTTAATCACACCTGTTTTTTATGGGTTTTAATTAAATGAAACTTTTATTTATTCCCATTTAGAATAATTGTGCCAGGTTGATTGGAAAAATAAATCCCTTTGCCATAAAATTATAAGAAATGCAATGGTGCAATTTTTATGTTTTCTATCTGTTACCAATGTACAGTAGCCCATTGTACTGACAAAAACCTCGTGATCGGTTCGGAATTGGGCCTGAAAATCTGTGCCGCTTTTCGGCCGTGACCATAACTCTGGTCACCCATCTTCGTCTGGACGAGCGGAAAGAAGGACGATCAAAAACGTGCCGATAGCCATTCACAATCATGCCCGATCATTGCGGTTCCCTATAGGGTTGTCCCTTCATTAACTATGTTCGCCATGCAGAGATGGGAGAATGGGTCAGGTGACAACGATTATGGGAGGATCCATCAAGAATACAGTTACTCTGATTGTGATTCTTTCTCCTTTAACACTAGGAATAAAACCCAAGAGGCCCTTTCTAGTGTTTTTTTGGCACCTGACTAAAACTTTGTAAAAAGCAGGAAAGGCTCTTACACAAACCTCTAATAGGGCAGCATAGGGAGGTGGGGCGTAGCTTTATGGTTTAGATTGTGGGCTTCCAGTCCTGACAATAACACTTGTTAAATTCCAAATTGTACATATATATCTATATTAGTATATATTAATAGATATAGAGAGAGAGAGAGAAGAAGAGAGAAGAGAGAGAGAGAGAGAGAAATAGAAGATAAACTAGATGAATAATGACACCTTTTCCTTTACCCGAGGGGGCCATCTGAGCAATTGTCTCACTCGACTGCCCTTGCCTCTGCCCATTAAGAGAGAGGAAGTGGCCCCTGATAAAACAATAAAAGGAACTGTACAACTAGGGGGCTTATTAATATTTATTAGAACAGCTTGTATATGTCTGACTTTTCTGTATTTATAATAAAGCGGTGATCTTGTGGTGCGTTATTTTCACCAATGGCAAATTGCGCTGTCTAAATCCACCAGAATTGTGGAAGAAAAGTAATGGTGTCTGAAATTGGCAACTACAAGCGGCAGACAACATTTTTTTTTTTACTATTTTATGTGTAATATGGGAAACATTTAAAAAACAGAAGGTTCATATATTCTACCTGTAAGGAACAAACAACATCCTTGTAAACCACAGCGTAAAACAACAATTCACTGGGCATTGGAGAACAACAGAGAAGTAACATACCCATGGTCCTTTTAATCCATATAGAATAGATCATTAGTTCCATGTGAAGTGTAAGCAGTGATGGGTTCTGTATAACTGTCTCTGTATAGTACCTATAATAAAATACAGTTGGTATCTTCGGCTTTAGTGGAGTTTTGACCCTAAGCAAAAATAACAGGGGTCACTAACTTTAATGATTGTGATAAAATAAATTCTCACACTCTGTAACAGTACCATGTTTTGTTGTTTGTTGATCCCCCCCTCCACATCTTGTCCCCTGTCCATCACTGGCCCTGAGATGACAACCATCCCATATCAAATAGGGAACCTTGTCCTTGTTATTATCACAACACACGGATTTCAAACAAATCCCAATCAGCTGGTGTATCTAGGGCTACACATGGGAACAATCAATGACACTTTCAGCATTAGGATAATATAAAGTGATGCTAT